>OY882861.1:92874023-93291523 GCA_963693515.1 Pipistrellus nathusii
GTTTTCGCCTCAATTTACTGGTACAGATCACTGGTAAGAACTGGGCTGCTGACGGACTTACAGCTCACTGTCTGCACTGGTAGTGCATCTTTGGGGTGGACACTACTCTGCCTTGAGTGTTTCCAGTAAGAAGAGTGGCTGTCAATGAGCTCTCAGCTTACCAGGAGCTACTGCTGTTATCCCTGCTCCCACCATACATTTTTAAAATTTTTATTTATTGATTGATTGATTGATTGATTATGGTCTCACATAATTGTCCTTATTCCCCCATTCCCATCCCAAACCCCTCCCTAGATATGTGTGTGTCCCCCCCCATCCCCATTGTCCATGGCCTCTGGCTAGACCCATATGTATGCACACAAGTCCTTTGGTTGATCTCTTCCCCTTACCCCCACCCTCCCTTACTTTCCCTTTGAGGTTTGAGAGTCTGATTGCTAGTTCTCTTTCTCTGGGTCTGTTTATGTTGTTCATTATTTCCTCTAGATGTGTGAGATCTTGTGATCCAAGAAATACCCTTGTAAGAACCTAAACTGCGACAAGCCATAATGGTTATGCTGAGAGGCAAATGAATCAGTCTGTAGTGAGTTCCTTTCTGGGCCAACAGTTCTTTTGAGTCCCAATTTCAATGCCAGATAGTTCCTTATTTGTACATGCCAGCCATGCTATTTCAGATCTGGTTGGTGGACAAATGGTGGTGATGCAGGTCCGCCCGTCTCTGGTTCATACATACTTTTTAAAGTGTGCTTTTAGTATCCCACATACACAGGAAATGGGAAGTGGGGAAATGTTTGAACTGTAGTACATCCATGTCACGGAATGAAGGTAGATCTGTATATAATTGGCTTGGGTGGGTGTCAGCTGCATTACTCTTCTGTACTCCCTGTGCAGTGGAACTAAAACTGCTCATTGTTTTTTCCTTCTGTTTTGTAAAAGCATTTCTTAGAATATATGCAGTTGCTAACTGGACCAAAAGTGCTGTTTATTTCTGAAAGTAAATAAAAATAATTAGGCATCTTGCTTATAGAATAAGTTTCATATATTTAAACCTAGACATTTTATTACTCTTACCCCAAAATATCGAACTGTGAAGGAGACATAAAAAGACACAGCCTAGAAAATGACCAATATTGATCCTTGCAGCCATATTGGAAATGACAGAGATGTTGGTGCTTTTATTGAAACATAGTGTACAGGTTTAGTTTATGGTCAGAGTCTCAGTGTTGGCAATAAGGATGTTGTAATTGTCACAATTTATGTGAGCCACCACGGATCTATAACTGTTCTGTTTATTTTCAGTGGAACAGAGAAATTCAGCAAGAAACACGCTCATTTTCTTTGTATTAAGAATCGTTCGCTATTTGGATGCTTCTTGCTTGATTGTTTCCTCTCTCTCCTCAGGCAGAAAAAGTACATGAGTTGAATGAAGAAATAGGAAAACTTCTTGCTAAAGCTGAGCAGCTGGGAGCAGAAGGAAATGTGGATGAATCCCAGAAAATTCTTATGGAAGTGGAGAAAGTCCGTGCAAAGAAAAAAGAAGCTGAGGTTGGTGAGAAAAATGTCTTAGAGAAAGGGGAAACTGAGGTATGCCAGAGAGTTGACCCTGGACTGAAATTTAAGCCATGCCTCTATTTTTTTGAATCTTAGGAAGGAGTTAAAATGAGGTGAGACATTGACGGGATCCCAATGCATGCTTGGGCTTGTCTTTACTGTGCCCCCTGGCATCCCTTCCTTTATAGGAACTAGGTTAGAGCTCTTCATGCTTACATGAGAAATTTGTGTTCATATGTAGTACAGATGTTAGGCTCCCTGAGTTGCTGCTGACAGCTCAGCTGTACCAGAAAGACCCAGGGCGTCAGGAAAGGCCCTCGTGGCCTCTTACCAGCTCTTCCTGCTTCAAAGAACCAAGCAGACACCAAAGTCTGTGATGGCTCGAAGATTTACACATAGGCTAAACTGCTGTGGTCGGCAAACTGTGGCTCTTCCACAAAATACCACAGCCTGGGCGAGTCTATTTTGGAGTAGTGGCGTTAGCAGAAGTTTAAGTTTAAAAATTTGGCTCTCAAAAGAAATTTCAGACATTGTACTGTTGATATTTGGCTCTGTTGACTAATGACTTTGCCGACCAGTGGGCTAAAGTTATTGTAGATGTGACAGGAGCAGGAAGGATATGGGACACATGGCTATTCATGCCCAGGATTGCTAGCATCCTTGCTCCTGCTGCTGTTTCTGTTCCCATCACTGTGAGTACCATCAAGAGGCAGCACCACTTAAAACCACCAGGCAAGACAGACGGTGTGTGGGAAGGCTTGGGACTGTGGTGGTGTAGCACCTGTGGGATCCTTTTTGTTCTTAGTAGCAGGCTTAAGAGAGTACAGAGATCCTGCGTACCCTTTACCTGTTTTCCCCAATGTTATAAAACTAGCACAGTATCATAGAAAGGATACTGATAATAACAAGGTACAGAACATCCAGTGTGGCCGCCGTGGCTCAGTAGTTGAGGGTTGACCTATGAACTAGGAGGTCCTGGTTCGATTCCTGGTCCTATGGGCTCCATCCCCAGTGTGTGTTGGGGGGAGGAGAGCAGGAGGCAGCTGATTATAGATTCTCTCTCGTCATTGGTGTTTCTCTCCCTCTCCCTTCCACTCTGAAATTAATAAAATATATTTAAGTATATATAAGTGTATGTATATATGTGTGTGTGTGTGTGTGTGTGTGTGTGTGTGTGTATATATATATATATATATATATATATATATATATATAAACATCCATTACCACAGATCCCCATTCTGTTGCCCTTTATAGCCACACCTACTTCTCTAATCTCTGGCAACCACCAATCTGTCCTCCATGTGTTTATTTGGTCATTTCAAGAAAGTTATATAAATTGAATTATAAAGTATGTAACCTTGGGATCAGCTTTCTTTTCTCATGCTTTTTTTTTTTTTTTTTTAAATATATTTTATTGATTTTTTTTTACAGAGAAAAAGAGAGAGGGATAGAAAGTTAGAAACATCGATGAGAGAATCATCGATAAGCTGCCTCTTGCACACCCCCTACTGGGGATGTGCCCGCAACCAAGGTACATGCCCTTGACCGGAATCGAACCTGGGACCTTTCAGTCTGCAGGCTGACGCTCTATCCATAGAGCCAAACCGGTTTCGGCTCTCATTCTTTTTTGAAATTGATTTTAGAGAAAGGAAGGGAGAGAGGGAGAGAGAGAGACATCAACCAGTGATTGAACCCACAACCTGAGCATGTGCTCTGACCTGGAATCAACCTGGCGACCTTCCAATTGAGTTACACTGGCCAGGGCAGAATTGGCTTTTCAGTTAACATAATTAGAATTTATCTTGAGAGATATTGCAGAATAGCATTCAAAGTTACAAAACTACAGAAGGGGAAACAGTATCATAAATACAGGCAGTCCTTGGGTTACGTGGGAGATAGGTTCCTATGGTGCGACATAACTGGATTTTTGCCATAAGTTGGAACCCACCTACATAAGCACCTACGTCACTCACATGGAGCACATACACAGCAGTAATGAAGTGAAACAGTAAAAAAATTTTAAAAGAACAATTCCTGAACTTGTGGTAAATAAATAATAATAAACATAAAGCACATATGTATATACGTTGAAATGATGGAACTTTTTAAAATAAATACTGTAAATGGGAGATGGTGATGTAACCATGAAACGATGTAAGTTGAGTCCTACGGAACCCGAGGACTGCCTGTATGTGTATAACCAACGTATTTATAATTTTTGCTTAAGATTTTTTTGTTTTTGTTTTTACTTAAAAATGTGTAGTGCATTATAATGGAAATTCAAGTTCTCTGTTTCCCTTCCTCTCTAGTCCCACTTTTCCTCCCTTTTCAGAGGCCGGCATTATTGTACATGTAACATAATCTTCAATTCTGTCTTTATACTTTATTACACATGTATACCCATAAACACTATGCATGTGTGTGAGGGGGATGTACTTTGTGCATTAAAAAAGTCCTACATGTCCCACTGGTGTGGTTTAGTGGTTGACTGTGAACTTGTGAACCAGGAGGTCATGGTTGATTCCAGGTCAGTGCACAATGCCCGGGTTGTGGGCTCAATTCTCAGTGTGGGGTGTGCAGGAGAGAATACAGAGGTCCTGTTACCCTGTTACCTTAATACTGTAAATGGGAGATGGTAATGTAACCATGAAACGACGTATGTTTCCATCTTCATTTATGTTTCCGTCTCCCTTTCCTCCCTTCCTCTCTGAAGATAATAAAAATATATTAAATTTTTAAAGTCTTACATAAATTCTGTTCACACTATGTATATTTTTTATTCACTTGCATCTTTTACTCAGCATTATTTGTGAGATCTCTCCATGTTGCTGCCTATAGATCTGTTCTTTTAGCTTATTGCTGTAGGATTCCATTTTATGAACATACTAGAGGTCCTGTGCACGAAATATGTGCATTCAGGAGGGTCCCTCAGCCCGGCCTGTGCAGTCTGGGGGCTCTTGGGGGATGTCTGACCCCCATCACTGCCAGGGAGCGGAGTTCCCTTATGGGAGCATACTGACTACCAGGGGCAGCTCCTGTGCTTTGCACTTGCCTCCTGGTGGTCAGTGCACGTCATAGCGACCAGTTGTTCCGATGTTCAGTCAATTTGCATATTAGCCTTTTCTTATATAGGATAGGATACATATATTGGTTATTATGTAGGATAGGATAGGATGACTGTCCATTGGCCGTTTTGTAGGTTTTGAGGATTTCTTATCTTTACAAACAGTTATACAGTGAGTGTTCTAGATCCTGTCCACTAGTGCATGTGAGAGTGTTCTAGGACATGGATTAGGAAGGAAGGAGAGTTTCTGGTAATAGCATGTGTATGTCCCTCTTCCATTAGATAGATCACTAACATGCACTGCACATTAGTTGTACCAATTCAGGCTCTTCCTGGCAGTAATGTATGAGAGTGCCTGTTTTTTGTATATTTGTCAGTTTAGTGAGAGTGATGTGGTATCTTATTTTAATTTGTCTTTTCTAGGAAATGTTTTGAATGTGAGAATTAATAGATTACTTACAAGCAAGTGTCCCTTTAAGGATAAGATAATGCATATCTTAAACCTGGATTTTGAAGGGGCATTTTAACTTAGACACAGGCAGCAATTTCCATGTCATGTTTCATTTTCTTTCGTGTCTTATATATTTTGAGCCTGAGTGAGTTACTTCTTGTGATTGGACACAGACTGTAGTGGCTGCAGGAGGGAATTGGTTTTGTTTTGTTTTGTTGTGCACACTTTCTTCTTTAAAGAGAGTGTCTAATATATTTGTTTTAACTTTTGGTGATACATTGGGATATAGTTTCCTAGACCTTGGGACACAAATTTTGTGGATGGTGCTCGAGTTTTTTTTCTTGTTTATTTGGTTTATTTTTTGAAGGACCCTGCTAAAGATTCTCCTGTCTTGCTTCTCTGGTCTTCACTCCCTACAGTGCCTAGAGACCTGCCTTCACTACTCTTTCTGAGAATAGGCAGCATCCTGCTGGTCTGGATGTTTTGAATTTTCCTTGTTTTAAAATCATGACTGTTGGTTCTTTCAAAAAAATTTTTTTTAATTGATTTTTAGAGAGAGAGAAAATTGATCTGTTGTTCCATTTATTTATGCATTCATTGGTTGGTTTTTATATATGCCCTGACCGGGGATTGAACCTGCAACCTTGGCCTATTTGGGATGACCTCTAACCAACTGAACTGGCTAGAGCTGTTTATTTCTTATATATATGATGAGGTTAAATTGGTTAAAAAATATCTGAAGCTTTGAAAGGATCAAATTCTTATTTATTTATAACTCCTATAGTCCCTTTAAATATTTTCATTTTAGTGGTTGACTATTTGGTGGCATTTTCACAACTCCATTCTCTTTTTCCAGGAAGAATACAGAAATTCCATGCCTGCATCCAGTTTTCAGCAGCAGAAGTTGCGTGTCTGTGAAGTCTGCTCAGCCTACCTTGGTCTCCATGACAATGACCGTCGACTTGCAGACCACTTTGGGGGCAAATTGCACTTGGGGTTCATTCAGATCCGAGAGAAGCTTGATCAATTGAGGGTATGTTAATGTATTGTGTTTTTGGAGAAACCTAAGAAGTCTTGTGATCTTCACATTCAGATCCTTCAAGAAAACTTTTGTTCTTATCCTAAGAATGTGCCTTGAGTTTTATAGTGCAACTAGAGGCCCAGTGCGCGAAGATTTGTGCAAGAATGGGCCTTCCTCCCCCTGGCTGCTGGCTCTGCCTTTGCTCAACCTGGAGCTGCCTTTCCCCCTTCCCGCCTTCCCGCCTTCCCACACTGCCCAGAGGCCCAGAGTCACTGGAGTGTTGTGGAGCTCTTGTGTCCTGCCCCGGGCCACTCTAAAAATTAATGGAAAAACAGCCTCACTCCTTAGGTGAGGATTTAAAAAAAGGATATGCAGTATGTCACTGAATTTATAAAATGTAATGATAGTCCAGCCAGTATGACTCAGTGGGTGAGTGTCAACCTATAAACCAGGAGAACCTAGTTTGATTAATGGTCAGGGCACATGCCTGGGTTGTGGGCTCGATCCCTAGTAGGAGGCATGCTGATCGATAATGTCTCTCATCATTGATGTTTCTCTCTCTCCCTCTCTTTTCCTCTCTGAAATCAATTAAAATAAGTTAAAAATTTTTAAATATGATGATAAAGCATTTTAAAATGAGTTTTTCATTGTTTAAAAAGTTTTTAAATTGACCATGTTCTTGTTTAAGACTTTCTCTTAGATTTTTAAATTACCAATATTGAGGTCATATAAATGTGCTTTATTAAACAATAGTTATACTCTATGTAACTTTCTCTTCTCTTATTTTCCAATTTTCCATTTATTTAGAAAACTGTGGCTGAAAAACAGGAGAAGAGAAACCAGGATCGCTTGAGGAGGAGAGAAGAGAGGGAGCGTGAGGAGCGGCTGAGCAGGAGGTGAGCCCGCGGCAGCACATAGTAAGGGAACCCCTACTTCCATTGCAGTGTTGCTGATAACATTTGAGGTTGCTACGTACCTAAGAGGCAGTTAAAAGAAAGTGAACTCACAGCATGTCCAGTTGAGCGAGGTCTTGACTGGCCTTGAAAGACCTGTGTGTGCACAGCAGTGCAGCACTGGACTGGGCTATCTTCGGCTGCACGAGAGCTCTGGGACCTAATTCTTATCTGGAAAGATGTAGATACCACTCTCCCCCATTCCCCCTCCCTCCCCAGGGTAAAGAGCAGAAGAGGGAGAGGAACCTGCTACATCCGGATTCCTGTGGATGTAGCACTCAGCAAACAGGACCAAACAGGACAGGCAGGAAAAGGTGTCACACTGCTATACCTAGCTGTGGGAGAGGGCCCTTGGGCTATTTAGCCTCTGGCATTGGCTTGAGTGAAATGGGGCCAGTGGAGGACATTGGGACCAGCTGCCTTGTGAATAAGTGCAGGTTGTAGGGGCAGTAGCAGGGAGAATAGTGAGAAGCCCGCTGGGAGAGCCCAGAAGGAGGAGGTGGAAGTTTGAATCAGGTGAGGGTGGGAAGGGCCTAGGTATAGAGCTGGTAAGATTTCTTGGTAGTCAGTTGTGAGGCAAGCCAAGGGGGAATAGAGCTGGAGTCATGGTTTCTGGCCTCAAGTGGCCATCTTCGGAGGTAGGAAAGACTAGGAGCTATGTGTTGGCATGAGGAGGATGTAGGGAGTATAACGACTCTGGCCATACTCAGTTTGAGATGTGTAAGAATCTGGTTGGAGGTCAGGGAAGAGACTTGAGCCAGAAGTAACTGCTCTCTGGGCATAGCTCATTGTCTTTGAAAGGCCCAGAAACTGGGTTTTCCTGAAGGAATTCCTCAGTGTGTAACTATGGAAGGATAAATAGGAATTTAGTGTATTTTTTCTCATTAATTACCTAACAGATTCTGATTGTAAAGAAACTCAAGCAGTATAAAAATATTCAAGCACAATGTGCAAGTCCCTATTTACACAGAGGTGACCACTGTGGTGTGGTTGTGTCTGTGTGCACTGGTACCTGTGGGATCCTCAGCTGATATCTGAGCTCATCCCACAGCAGGTGTGTCCTTACAATGATGTGTCATAACAGTATTCTTTCCCCCCATCTTCACCCTTTTCATTCACTCCCCCATCCCCTGCCTCCACGTATAAGTGAAATCAGATAGTATTTGTCTTAATTGTCCTATTTCACTTAGCATAAAACCCTCAAATAAGCTGGTTTTTTCCTCCTATATATACTTTACGGCTTCTCTTTGGCACATTCAAATTGCCAGCATCATTACTCTTGTTCTTTGTGGCCAATATCAAGTAGAATAAAGGTGACTTGAACACAAGCAATGTGGTACTTCACCACTTGTTCACACATGGCTACTAAGTGACTTAGCAGGCAGGTGATGTATATAGCATAGATGTGCTTGACAAAGGGATGATTTGTAGAATGGAGTGGGATGCTGCAAGATTTCATCAATCTACTCAATGGTGTGCAATTTAAAACTTATTTTTTATTTCTGGAATTTTCATTTAATGCTTTCAGACTGAGGTTGACCATGGGTAACTGAAGCTGTAGGAAAGGGGGGACTACTTTACCTAGAAGTGGAATTGCTGGGGCATTGGTGGTTCTAGTTTGAATTTTTTAAAAAAATATATATTTTATTGATTTTTTACAGAGAGGAAGAGAAGAGGGATAGAGAGTTAGAAACATCGATGAGAGAGAATCATCGATCAGCTGCCTCTTGCACACCCCCTACTGGGGATGTGCCTGCAACCAAGGTACATGCCCTTGACTGGAATTGAACCTGGGACCTTTCAGTCCGCAGGCTGACGCTCTAGCCACTGAGCCAAACCGGTTTCAGCTCTAATTTGAATTTTTAAGGACTTTCCATATTAGTTTCTATAGTGGCTGCATTAGTCTGCATTCCCACCAACAGTGTATGAGGATTCCCTTTCCTTTTTTGGGGGGGTGGAGGGAAGGGCTCCCCTTCCTCTACAGCCTTGCCAACACTTAAAATGTCGTCTTCTTTTTTCTTTTTTAATATATTTTATTGATTTTTGTACAGAGAGGAAAGGAGAGAGACAGAGAGCCAGAAACATCGATGAAAGAGAGTCATCGATCAGCTGCCTCTTGCACACCTCCTACTGGGGAGGTGTGCCCACAACCAAGGTACATGCCCTTGACCGGAATCGAACCCGGGACCCTTCAGTCCCCCAAGCCAACGCTCTATCCACTGAGCCAAACTGGTCCCGGCTAAAATGTCTTCTTAAAAAAAATTTTTTTAAATTGATTTCAGAGAGGAAGGGAGAGGGGAAGAGAGATAAAAACATAAATGATGAGAGAGAATCATTGATTGGCTGCCTTCTACACACACACACACACACACACCCCATTGGGGATAGAGTCCACAACAGTGCATGTGCCCTTGACCAGAATCGAACCTGGAACCCTTCTGTCCACAGGCCAATACTGTCCACTGAGCCAAACGAGCCAGGGCTAAAATGCCCCATGCCTTTTTTTTTTTTTTTTTATATATATATTTTTTTTTTGATTTCAGAAAGGAAGGAAGAGGTAGAAAGAGATAGAAACATTAATGATGAATCATTGATCTACTGCCTCCTGAATGCCCCCTATTGGGGAGCGAGCCCAAAACCCAGGCATGTGCCCTGACTGGGTAGCCAATCGTGACCTCCTGGTTCATAGGTCTATGTGCAGCTACTGAGCCACACTGGCTGGGTCCAAGGATATTTTTTCCCATCATCATCATCATCATCATCATTATTATTATTATTATTATTTTTAAGTGGAAGGGAGGGATGGGGAAGGAGAGAAACATCAATGTGAGAGAAAGAGACATCAATTGGTTACCTCCCACACGTGCCCTGACCAGGTCTGAGAAAGGAACTCTCAACCCTTAATTGCACTAGCTGATGCTCTATCACTGAGCCACACTGGCCAGGGCAAAATGTCTTTTTGATCATTACCAGTCTAACAGGTATGATCTTTCATTATGGGTTTGATTTACATTTCTCTGGTGATTAGTGCTATCGAGCACCTTTTTATGTATTTGTATATCTTCAGAAAAATCTCTATACAGATTCTCTGCCTATTTTTTAATTGGATGTTTTTCCTTTTGAGTTTTAAGAGTTCTTTATACATTTTGTATATTAAACCCTTATTTGATATAATTTACAAATATGTTCTTGAGGCCTAATCGGTTTGGCTCAGTAGATAGAGCATCGGCCTGCTCAGGAGTCCCAGGTTTGATTCCGGTCAGGGGCATGTACCTTGGTTGCAGGCACATCCCCAGTAGGAGGTGGTCAGGAGGCAGCTGATTGATGTTTCTCTCTCATTAATGTTTGTAACTCTCTCTCCCTTTCCCTTCCTCTCTGTAAAAAAAAAACTAATAAAATATATTTAAAATAAAAATATATTCTTGTATTTTGTAGTTGCCTTCTCGTTTTGTTGATGATTTTTTAGTTTGATATAGTTCCACTTGTTTTTGCTTTTGTTGCCTATCCTTTAAAAAAAATATATTGATTTGAGAGAGAGAGAAACTTATTGTTCCACTTATTTATGCATTTGTTGGTTGATTTTTATATGTGTCCTTGCCCAGGACCAAATTTGCAATGTTGGTGGGCGTATTGGGACAATGTTCTAACCATCTGAGTTATCTGACCAAGGCTATTGCCTATCATTTTTAATTTTGGGGGGGGGGAGGGGTTGGAAGGGATGATATTTTTTATTTTTATTTTTTTTTTAATTTTTTTTTTTAAATGTTAATCAATTTTTAAATTTTTTTTTTATTTTTAATTTTTATTTTATTGATTTTGTACAGAGAGGAAGGAAGAGAGATAGAGAGTTAGAAACATCGATGAGAGAAAGTCATCGATCAGCTGCCTCTTGCACACCCCCCACCTGGGGATATGCCCGCAACCAAGGTACATGCCCTTGACCGGAATCGAACCCGGGACCTTTCAGTCCCCTAGCCGACGCTCTATCCATTGAGCCAAACCGGTCCCGGCAGGGATGATATTTTTTTAAAAAATATGTTTTTATTGGTTTTAGAGAATAAGGTGGGGGGGCATTGATCAGTTGTCTCTTAAATGCTCTCTGACTTGGGACCGAACCCACAACCTGGGCATGTGCCCTTACCAATGACCTTTTGGTGCCCTGGACAAATGTTCAAACAACTGAGCTTCACCAGCCAGGGCAACCCATTTTAATTTGTTTTTTAAACATTTTTAAAAATATTTTTATTGATCTCAGGGAGAAAGGGAGAGGGAGAGAAAGAAACATCAGTGATGAGAAGGAATCATTGATTGGCTGCCTCCTGCATGCCCCCTACTGGGGATCGAGCCCGCAACCGC
This sequence comes from Pipistrellus nathusii, assembly GCA_963693515.1. NCBI lineage: Eukaryota > Metazoa > Chordata > Mammalia > Chiroptera > Vespertilionidae > Pipistrellus > Pipistrellus nathusii. The sequence goes on from OY882861.1 coordinate 92,885,420, forward strand.
AGGGCATGTGCCCTTGACCAGAATCGAACCTGGGACCCTTGTGACCCAGGTTGATGCTCTACACTGAGCCAAACCATCTAGGGCCAACTTTAATTTTTTATGACTGTTTTTATAAAACTATTTTTGAACAGTTACTTTAGAGATCATCTTTGTATATGTTTTGAGTGTTTTATAAAATTCCTTAGAATTCCTGGCATAAAAGAATTTAATAAAATATTGGTAGGTGTTACAGAAATTGCTTTCCAAGCAGCTTTATTAAATCATCTTAAACCACACAGTATAAGACCATGTTCTGTCATTTCCTCCTCAGCCCATGTTGGTGGCAATCATGTAAGCTTTTGCTGTGGACACTGTAAAATGAGATCTCAATTCTATTTTTTGGATTGTTGATTGTATATTATTCCCCAAGGGCCTCATCTGACCTTCCTCTGGCAATGAGCCTATGTTTGGAATTTGAGGTTCTGCTTTAACTTTGGTGTCATGGTGACTTTCTCTTCTATCCAGCCCTATGTCTGTTAGGTGAGCTAGCGTCCACTAGAAAGACTTCGCAGAGTCAGTTGTTGAATTCAGGGTGCCAGTCCTGTCCTTTTGCCAAAAGCAGCTAGGAGCTGGGGGTTGGAGGTGCACCTCATTCTGTAAGCATTGACACTTGGTGTGCCTGAGAACAAGTGAACCTCTAGAACAGTGTTTCCCAGTGTGGTACGCGGACCCTCAGGGGCATGGGAAGAGTCTGGTGGGGATATGCACTGCACCGTGCTTAGCTGAGCCTAATTCTACATACTCATGAGTACGAGGGGTACTCAGCGTTACAAAAAATATAGAAGGGGTACACATATGTCAAAAGTTTGGGAAACACTGCAGAAGATAACAGGTTTCTGTGGGAAGTCACCTTGTAGAATTGGGACTGCTCCCCTTAGTGTGTGGGAAGGGGCTGTTTGGGGGAAATCGTTCATTTTTTATTTTTTTTTTCTGCCTTTAGTTTTAGGTCTGGATCAAGAACCGGAGATCGAAGGAGGTAGGTTTCCAGATCCAATTAATCCCTAGCTAGTTTTGCTCAGTGGACAGAGCATTGGCCTGTGGACTGAAGGGTCCTGAGTTCTATTCTGGTCAAGGGCATGTACCTCGGTTGCTGGTTTGATCCTGGGTCCTAGTAGGGATGTGTTGGGGAGGCAACCAATGGATGTGTTTCTCTCACATTGGTGTTTCTCTTTCTCTCCCCCTCCCTTCCATTTCTCTCAAAATCAATGAAAAACTCTTCAGGTGAGGTTTAAAAACAAACATCCATTTAAGTGTTCTCAATCACATGATCTTTTCCACATGCATTTTTCTTTTTTATTTTAGAGAGGAAGGTGGGGGGAGAGAGAAAGGGAAAAAAAAACCCACATCAATTTGTTGTTCCACTTAATTTATGCATTCATTGGTTGATTCTTGTTTGTGCCCTGACTGAGGATTGAACCCACAACCTTGGCACATCGGGAGGACACTCTAAACAACTGAGCTACCTGGCCTGAGCACACATGCATTTTTCTTAATATTTAACCTTTATAACTTCACATTATTATCTGGTGGGTAGGCTGGCTTGTGGGGGAGCATGGGCACAGGTCAGACTGGAGCCCCATCTGTCGTTGGGTTGATTGGGACTTAGTCCAGCAGAAAGATCCACAGTCAGTGATGACAGTGAGAGGGAGCACTGCCGAGGTCCTCGGTGGCCAGGAGTGTCCCAGCAAGATGCTTTGGTGGGATGGGTCTGGTCATATTCTTTCTGACCAGAGATTAATTGATGGAACTGTTGTGAGCCGAACTGTAAGTTTGTAGGAGGGAAGGGGAGATCCAGGAAAGCACCAAGCTCAATGTGCAGGGAGAGGAGGGCGGTTCGGGTGGAGCCACCACAGCCTCCAGAGCCTCTGGTCTCCTGCAGGTCGCGTTCCCGGGACCGGCGTCGGAGGCGGTCAAGATCCCTCTCCCGAGAACGGCGAAAGCCTTCCCGGTCCCGGTCCCGAGACAGACACCGGCGGCACCGCAGCCGTTCCCGGAGCCACAGCCGTGGCCACCGCCGGAATTCCAGGGACCGGAGTGCGAAATACAAGTAACTACTCTGACTTCTTCAGTAGCTGCGACCAGGAGTGAGCCCTTTCTCTTTGTGTTCCCAGGGGCTGCTGGGGTCTGTCAGCCGTGCCTGTTGCTCAGGAGGCTGGCTGGGCATCTGTGGGACTGAGTGTTGGGCCTTAAGGAGTGGCAAATGGAACCCAGAGCCCTGGGAGTCCTGAGCTGAGCGCAGCGGATGGACTCTGGGCTGGGACGATGGAGAGGCTGTGGGTGGTCACACGGGAGCACAGCTTCACGAGGTGTCTGACACACTCAGGCTGCCAGCTCGCTATCCCTTTGATACATAGAGCCCCTGAGGCTTGTGCCCTGCTCATCTCTGTTGCGGCTTTTCTAAAGTAAAAAACACCACACTTACTATTTTGATATGCTTGCATTTAGTCTTTTTTCTTTTTTTTTTCATAATGGGTCATATTCTGCATGTGAACCTTTTATTGCATTTTCCTTTGCTTTGTTTATATTATAGCTGCTCTGTTTGTATTAGAAATATTTTCAAATGTCCCTTTTTAGGGTTATGGGTTGGGCATGAGATGGCAGGCCTGTCTGCTCTCTGGCGTGCTAGGGAGCCTTGGTGGGGTGGGTGTTGGCCTTCCTTGGCCTGGTGTTGAGGGGCATCTGAGGAGACAGTCCCAAGGGAGACAACAGCCTCGGCTGACCCTCTGGTTCCCATTCCCAGGTTCTCCAGAGAGCGGGCATCGAGGGAGGAGTCCTGGGAGCGAGGTCGGAGTGAGCGTGGGGCCACTGACTGGAGGCTTGAAAGCTCCAATGGGAAGACGTCGGAGGAGAAGGAGGCTGGAGAGATCTGAACCTCTGCCTGGCGCTGTAAATAGTCTGATGAATGTGTGACAGCCTGAAGTTACCCTTTATATTTGCCGAATACAACACATCTTTTGTAGTTTAAAGTTTCTATTGTTTTGGAGCTAGCTGTGAGTTTCTAGAGATGTACAGAATTACTCCTGTGTTCCGGGGTTATGTTGAGTAGGAATAAATAAATCTGACTGACTGCCTCCTGACTGCTGCAATGGAGTCTCTGCCGTTCCTGTATGTTCTAGGCGCGGCACCTCGGCCTTCACATGTGGTGTCAGTGGGCATTGTCTCAGTGAGCTTTGCTCATCTTCAGAAATTATGACTTCCAGTTGGGACTCCCCTTTGACTTTGGCCATCTGACACCCCCACCTCCCCTTGCCCTAATGACCGGATCTAGATATGCCTGGCTCCACCCCTCAGTGCAGACCACGGGCTCCACTAGGAAGGAGGTAGGTACCCCATCTGTCCACATTTTAGGAATTTAGACCTGACTAACCTGCTCTTAGCATGGCTTGACCTGGCACTAGCTCAGGGGAGCTACACTGCAGTGTCCAGAATATCCACTTAGCAGCCACAGGCTCCCCGGAGGAGGATCAGGCTGTGCTTGGACTCACACTCAAGAGGGTCAGTGGTGGTATCCTCTCTCTCAGCTCTTCATATCTCCACGCTAGAATGAGCCCTTCCGAAAGGATAACTGGGAGTCGTTCCCTTTTTCACTTCAGGGAGGTTTTTGGGTTATTTTTGGAAGGAGCTTCTGATGGCAGATTATGAAAACAGTCCTCCCCACCCCTTCTATGAGCACCGGGTACTGGGTCTGGATCGTGTGACTACCAGCACCGTAATGTGGCTGGTGGTCCTGCTCTGGGCTCCCTGCTGCAGTGAGTCCCCTTCTGGGAGGACATGCAGGTAGATGCACTTGCTCTGCTGGCTTGTGACAGGTTTCCCCTGGCGGGGAAAGCAGTGCATGGTCATAGGTGTCCCGCCACTCAAGCCACACTGCCCCTTCTGCAGCTTAAGCTGGACCGGAACAAAGCCACGTCACTGGAGCTCTGCTTGGTGGACACCAAGCTAGCTGGGTAGAGGCATGCCCGCTTGGGTTTGGGAAGTGGACACGAGTGGCGGGAAGCCTTGAATGGGTTAAGGGTGTTTCTGGGAGGGAAGAGTCAGAGGGAAAAGGAACTGGATAATGGGTTCCTGTCTCAGTTGCATAGCCTAGCTTGCCTGTCACAGGCACAGGCTAGACTGAAGCTGGCAGAAGACATCCCAGCTCGGGCAACGGGTGAATAGGGGGTATACAGGTAGGGTGTTTTTTATTTTTCTTAATACATTTTTATTGATTTCAGAGAGAAGGGGAGAGGGAGAGTTAGAAACATCAGTGATGAGAATCATTGATGGGCTGCCACCTGCACACCCCATACTGGGGAGCCAGCCTGCAACCCAAGCATGTGCCCTTGACTGAAATCAAACCCAGGACCCTTCAGTCCACAGGCTGAACCAAACCAGTTAGGACTCTTTTTCTTTTAATCCTCATCCAAGGATATTTTCCCCCCATTGATTTCTAGAGAGAGAGGAAGGGTTAGGGGCGGGGAGGGGAGGAGAAACATCTATGTGAGACACATTGATTGGTTGCCTCCTACAGGCACCCCAACTGGAGGTAGGGATTGGACCTGCAATCCTTGACCAGGAATCAAATCTTTGACCCTCTACTGTGCTGGCTGACACTAGCTACTGAACCACACTGGCTAGGGCAGGGTTTCTTTTTATTATAGTAAGATGTATATAAAATTTACTATTGTAACCATTTGTAATTACATCTGAAGAGCATTAAGTATGGTCATGTGTCATGCATGGAGGGTGGTGGTTTTGAAAAGGCAGATGTCCCTGGATTTAGGAGTAGGCCTGGGGTTCCAGCCAGAAGGCAGGTGGGGCTGAGGTCAAGACAGCTGTTAGGAAGCCCTGGAGGGCCGAAACCGGTTTGGCTCTGTGGATAGAGCGTCGGCCTGTGGACCGAAAATCCCGGTTTCGATTCCAGTCAGGGGCATGGACCTTGGTTATGGGCACATCCCCTGTGGGAGGTGCACAGGAGTCAGCTAATCGATGTTTCTAACTTTCTATCCCTTTTCCTCTCTGTAAAAAATCAATAAAATATATATATTTTTAAAAGGGCTGGAGGGCTATAGCCCCTCCCTGCACACTTGGCCTTTCTCTAGTTAATCCAGGACTTGGTCTGAGCCCTTGTGCTGGGAGGATGGGGTCCAGACTTTGTGCCCAGCTCTTTCAACCCTAGTGCTGAAGGTACCTGCCCCTGGCGCACCCCAAGCCCTTGAGTCTCATGGGTTCCAAGCGCTCGCCAATCTCTTGGGTGCCAGGAGGGCAGCGGACAGCGGACTTGCCCTCTGGGTGGGCACAGTGGAGGTCAAACTGATGGGGGCAATGCACAACATGGCACAGGCTGCTCTGAGGATGCTATTAATACAACCTCATCCTCACCTGGGGTCTCAGCAGAGGGGAGTTCCCAGGTGGAAGCTCCAGGGGCATGGCACATGGGGCCAAAAGGAGGCCACCCATGTATAATACCATGAGGGGGTTGGCCCAGAGGGGACCCACTCCACCTTGAGCCCCCTTTAAAAATAAAACAGTGTGGGAAATATTTGTTTACAGAGGAGAAGCAGGGATGCAGGTCAGGGCCACTGCAATCCCTGAGAACTGGATAGGCAAAGCCAACAGTCGTGATAGATTCCAGGCCCCTTACGTTTACCCTAGTTACGTATTCTTAGGGACGCCTGCCTATATCTTGCTTCCTGTCAGTGGAGGGAAGGGCTGGAGAAACTGCCGGCCCTGAAGGCTGCATGGGAGCTCCTGGGACCCAGGGCAGAGGAGAGCCTCGCCTTGGGTTGCACCCACCCTGGGTTTCACCAGCAGGTCCTGGACCCTCTGCATCACGTGGAAATGTGGGTATCCTCTCTCGGTGGCAGGCTGCTCAGTAGCTGGTGCACTTGCCTGGGTCTGGGATCTGGGGGCTTCCTAGAGGAGGTGGTGCCCTGCATAATTCAGGCAAGTGGGAGAGGGATATGCAGGGGAAGTGCCTCCCCTGGGAAGAGGATGGAGGCCACGGTGGGGTTTGGGATGTGGAGATGGAATGGCTCTCGGACTTGATAGTGTCTGAGTTATTAGAGGACTTGCTAAAACAGGCTGCTCTTCCCTCTTTCCTGCATCTGCCAGCTCCCCTCCTGCCTTTGTCCTTTTGCCCATGTCACCCTGCCTGCCTGCCTTCCACACTGAGCACCTGTGGGGCTGCCCTCCCAGGGAGGTTGTGCAAGGGGCACCCGTGCTGTGCCATCCAGGAGCAGAGCAGGGGTAAGGGGATTTCTCCCACCATGACCTATATTAGTTTCAGGTGTACAACATAATGACTTGACACTTGTACATTGCTAAATGATTACCACAACAAGCCTAGTTAACATCCATCACAACAGTCACAATTTTTTTTTTTCTTATGGTCAGAATTTTTAAAAAAATATATATTTTATTGATTTTATACAGAGAGGAAGGGAGAGAGATAGAGAGTTAGAAACATCGATGAGAGAGAGTCATCGATCAGCTGCCTCTTGCACACCCCCTACTGGGGATATGCCTGCAACCAAGGTACATGCCCTTGACCAGAATCGAACCCGGGACCCTTCAGTCCCCAAGCCGACGCTCTATCCATTGAGCCAAACCGGTCCTGGCAATGGTCAGAATTTTTAAACTCTACTGTCAGCAACTTTCAAATGTAGAATACAGCATTATATATATAATAATACTGTATAATACAACAGTATTGTATTTTCCTGGGCTTCCTGAGGCCTCAAGCCTCTCCTTTGAGACACTCATGCAACTCCCCCCCTCGCCCCCCCACCCCCATGTCTCCCAAAGGCCCAGCATTTCTGTGACTTACAACCAATCTGCCCCCTCCAGTCAGGCCCAGCCTCTCCCTACTGAAGAGAGCACAATGTGTTTACCACTTTCTTTGTTAATCCCAGTCTTCTCTCTGGGTCACTTTCTTTCTGCCTCAAGTACATTCTATAGTAGAGTCAGAATTGGGTGAAGCAAGTAAGGCACCAGGAACACAAAATTGAAAGATGTGCAGGGGCTGCAGTCTAGATAATTTATTCTGATGTTTAAAAAAAAAAAAAAATACCCAGCAACCTGGGCATGTGCTCTGACCAGGAACTGAACCCTGATCTCCTGGTTTATAGGTCAATGCTCAGTCACTGGGGCTAGCTAACCATTTCGTTTTACTATATATATATAATTTATTGATTTTTTACAGAAAGGAAGAGAGAGGGATAGAAAGCTAGAAACATTGATGAGAGAGAAACTTCGACCAGCTGCCTCCTGCACACCCCCTACTGGGGATGTGCCCGCAACCAATGTACATGCCCTTCACCGGAATTGAACCTGGGACCTTGCAGTCCGCAGACCGACGCTATATCCACTGAGCCAAACGGGCTTCGGCTATTCTTCATTTCTAAAAGTTATTTTTCATTTCCAGAAGAATATGATCTCACTCATCTAGGGGAAATGATGAACAACATAGACTGAAGAACCAAAACAGACCCTCATGGATCAGACTGTTGGACCTCAGAGGGAGTGTAGGGGGAGGTGGGGACAAAGGGGAGAGATCAACCAAAGAACTTGTGTGCATACATATGAGTCTAACCAGTGGTCAAGGACAACAGGGTGTGGGGGCATGCGTGGAAGGGGTGGGGATGGGAATAGGGGGATGAGAACAAATATGTGATACATTAAAGAAATTACAACCCATAAAAGTGGAATGGTTTGAAAAATATGACTTAGCCACACCAATGAAATATTATGTGACCATTAAAAGACAATGAATTATGATTCCTGTCAAAGGCACACACTTTGGTTGCAGGTTCCCTGGCCGTGGTTGGGGTACATGCAGCAGGCAACCAATCGATGTGTCTCTATCACATCAGTATTTCTCTCTCTCTCTCCCTCTTCCTTCCACTCTCTCTAAAAATCAATGGAAAAATATCCTTAGGTGAGAATTACCAATAACAACAAGACTGAATTAGAGCTATTCCAGGTGACTTAGAAGAGTTTCCTTGAGGCAGAAAAGTGTTTGTAATATAATCCCATTTTCAATGTTCCATGTGTTGTACGTGTATATGTAAAATGGGTAGGGGGTGGGGCCCAGCTGGCATGGCTCAGTGGTTGAGCATCAACCTGTGAACCAGGAGGTCACGGTTCAATTCCTGGTCAGGGCACATACCTGAGTTGTGGCCTTGATCCCTACCTAGTAAGGACGTGCAGGAGGCAGCCGATCAACAATTTTCTCTCATTGATGTGGTAATAACCTTTTTTCTGCTGTTTGTAGCAAATATTTTTTTTAATATATTTTATTGATTTTCTTACAGAGAGGAAGGGAGAGAGAGAGAGAGCTAGAAACATCGATGAGAGAGAAACATCGACCAGCTGCCTCTTGCACAACCCCTACCGGGGATGTGCCCGAAACCAATGTACATGCCCTTGGCAGGAATCGAACCCGGGACCTTTCAGTCCGCAGACCAACGCTCTACCGCTGAGCCAAACCGGTTTTGGCTGTAGCAAATATTTTTCTTCTAGTTTCTCTTTTAACTTTATTTTTCTCTCTCCATATCGAGTATTTTTCTATTTATATAATCCAGTATGCCCAGTTTTTCCATTGTCACTTCAAGGATATTATTTCTTAAAAAAAAAAAAAATCTTGCCAAAACCGGTTTGGCTCAGTGGATAGAGCATCAACCTGTGGACTGAAGGGTCTCAGAAACATTCAATTCCGGTCAGGGGCATGTGCCTTGGTTGCAGGCACATCCCTGGTGGGGAATGTGCAGGGGGCAGCTGATCAATGTTTCTGATTATCCTTCTCTCTTCCTCTCCACAAAAAAAAATCAATAAAATATATTTAAAAACAAACAAACAGCCGAGACCGGTTTGGCTCAATGGATAGAGCGTCCGCTTGGGGACTGAAGGGTCCCAGGTTCGATTCCGGTCAAGGGCATGTACCTTGGTTGCCGGCGCGTCCCCAGTGGGGGGTGTGCAAGAGGCAGCTGTTCGATGACTCTCTCATCGATGTTTCTAGCTCTCTATCTCTCTCCCTTCCTCTCTGCACAAAATCAATAAAATATTTTTATAAATAAATAAATAAAAACATTTCCCTCCCCCCCAAAATCTCTAAATGTCCCTAGAACTATATATTAAATATTACTTTGTTACATTTCTGGATGGGGCTGTTCTGCCATTGTGTGTTTATATCTGTTTGTGTGTGGTTTGTCAGTATGTGTGTCACAAGTATGCCCTGGTATCTGACTCCCATGTCCTCCATTTGTCCACACATAGTTTTCCCATGTCAAATGGGAATTAAAGGAATAATAGATGTTCTCAACCCACTAGGATATATAAGAATGTACAGTAAGTAGAGTAGTTACTGCATTGTCTTAAGTTTCTACTGTGACCATGGTTGGTTTAATGAGAAAAAAATTTTTAAAGAAAGCAGTTCTGATCTCTGTCTCCTTACAAGTGTGGATGTAGGAAAGACTCTGGTCCCCCTAAGTTACTGGGTGCTGGGGCACCAGGTGCAGGATCTGGCAAATGGGGGCTTCACCCCAAGCCTCCTAGACCCCCAAATCCCCAAAACCCTTTTTAGAGCCGCTGTATACTGTTGTGCAAGTTGGGTTCTGTGTAAGTCCTGTCCGCACCAGCAGAGGACGCCATTCCCTAATTTTCTCTGGGGCCCCGCTACCCCGCACCACGCCCTCAGTTCTAGGTGAGTGAGGGACGAGGTCCCGCGTACCTAGCTTTGTGTGGAGCGCCCCGTAGCGAGGAGCTCTGGGGAGGGGCCGGGCCCGGTCAGCTAGGGCGAGCCCATGGCCCGCAGCGTATTCCCGAGGGGCCGGAGCCTTTGGCCGGCTTTCCGAGTGGCTGCGGCCAAGGGCCTGGCGGGTGGAGGTTTACAATACGGCATTTGGGACCCGATGTACGAAGCGTCTCAGGCCGCCGAGGGTGGGATGACCTGAACCTCCCCCTCAGCCCCCCAGGGCGTCCAGAGAACGCGGTCCAGGGGCGCCCCGATCTGAGCACGGCTGGATGGGTGTGCAGCGCAGCGCCTCCCCAAACGCCATCAGGACCCCGGCGCGCGCCCCCGGAGAACACACGAGCGCACGCGGGGGGAGGCTTTCGCCGGGGACTTTACTCAAACTCTGAACAGTCGTCGCAGGAAGAGAACGCCGGGGGGGGGGTCGCCGTCACCCACCCCTCGTTCAGCGGTAGCTGGAGGCCAGCGCCGAAGTCACGTGGCGCAGGAACCTGTCCAGCGAGGCCTGCAGCGCGGGGCTGAAGTCTCCCGGGTAGTGGCGGGCGAGGGTCACGAGCAGGCAGTGGCCCAGGAGCTGCGGAGGGACGGAGTCACCCCCACCGTGGCCCACCGGTCCCCCCTCATCCTTCCTTGGGAACCCCTACCCGTCCTGGCGGGAGGGCCCGGCCCCCACCGCACCGGCTCACCTCGAAGTTGGCCGGGTTCACGCGCAGCTGGTGCGCGTGCAGGTCGCTCAGCGGCGCCAGGGCGCGGGGCAGGTCGTCCAGGTGCGCCACGGCCAGGCTCAGCGCGTCCGCCACCTTCTGGCCGTGCGCCTTGACCTGGGCGGAGCCGGGGCGCAGGTCCAGGTGGGCGAAGTACGTCTTGGTGGAGGGGAAAGCCAGGAAGGTCCTGTGGGAGGGATGGGCATGAGATGCGCCCCTGAAGTCGGGGCTTGGGGAGCAGGGCAGCGGGAGGGCAGGGACCCATCCCCGGGGCGAGCAGGAGGGCAGATGGGCCCAGAGGGCGCTGGGGCCTGTCCGCACCTCTCCAGGGCCTCCGTCGTGTAGACGCCCACGTTGTTGTTCAGTTTTCTCCAAAGAGCGCGCACCGCAGCCTGGTCCGCCGCCGCCAGCGCCATCCTGTAGCCGCGGGCCCGCGGAGCGCGCTGAGGCGACGGCTGCGCCTGCGCCAAACGGCCAGCAGGTCCCCGTGGCCTCCAGGGGGCGCCACGCCGCAGTCTGGTCCAGAGGGATCGGGTAGCGTCCAATTCCATCTGCGCTGGCCTGGAACCTTCCCAGTCGCTCTGGACCCTGAGGCCCCGTGTTTGTAGTGTTTTTGTATGGAAACTAATACGTAGTTAATACATATTATTATCAGGTAACACAACTGTTTAGCATTGCATGTCAGCTTATTCTACCTTCCAAGTCTATGCTGACACCTCCCTCAGTCTATTTTTTTTTTATTATTTATTGTATACAGTGACTATAACCTCTTCCCAAGGTGCTTGTGTGGATTAAATAGACAAGAAATGGTAAATGCTTCATTTATAGCAGGTATCCCTTTTGGGACAGTGAACATTTATTTATTGAGTGTCTAGGGTGTATGATAATAATAGCTAATGCCCATGTGACACCACTCTTTGTAGTTGTGGTGGTGGAGGTGGTAAAATTCATGTAACACAAAATTTATCATCTTAATCATTTTAAAGTAGACAACTTGGTGTCCTTAATTACATCTACACTGTTGTGCAACCATTACTATTATCCCATTCCAGAACTTTTTCATCATCCCAAATAGAAACTCTGTATCCATTCGCAGTCATCCCATAACCTTCCTGCTCTTGCCCCTGCCAACCACCAACCTGTGTTCTGTCCCGGTGGGTTTGCCTGTTCTGGGTATGTCATATCAATAGTGTCCTGCAATACATGGTCTTTGGTGTCTGGCTTCTTTCACTTAGCACATTTTCAAGGTTTACCCACCTTGTATTATGTATCTATATGCCTTTGCTTTTTATCAACGAACAATATTTTATTGTATCATCCTTTGTTGGATTATTGGTTGATGAATGTTTGGGTTATTCCTTCATTTTTTTCCTCATAGTAAAATAAGGAAGACTGCCTCTTACCGAGAGCTCAGACTGTGTTAAACACATCACACACTGAAGCAGGAGACCTGCTGTCTTATTTTTCAAAGACCACTATTTTTTATTCTCCTCCCCAAGAACCACTCTGGAACTCAGGGAAGGAAGGGCACTGCTTTCCGTTGGAAGCTTGGTACTGGACAGCAGCCAGGACCAGACCCTCAGGCCCTCCCTCTGAGGCTGCAGTTAGAGGCCAGCTCCGTGGGGAGGACACACATGAGAGCGCAGGCTCCTTGGCCCTCCTTCTCCTCTCCCCGCAGCACCGGGGGAACCAGAGGAGCCAGCCTGCCCTGGATGCCCAGCCGGGCCCCAGCACTGGGCCCCCAGGCCCGTGAGGGCTCCGGGACATCAGTAAATATAGAGTGAGCACCCTGGGGGTGGACCCAGGAGGAAAGGGTGCCTGCCGGAAATTGCCTGGCGTCTGCAACCGCCCTGCTCAGACCCAGTGTCATCCAGATGTGCATGTATGTGGGAGGCACGTGACGGAGGAGCGCCCAGTTAGTCCCTGAGAGAGTGTGACTTCCCCCTGTCCAGCTTTGCGAAGAGCCACAGGAGAGCTCAGAGGCCCTGGGCTGGAGACCCACCCATTCTGAATGTCAACACTGCAGAACGGAAAAACGGAAAACGAATCCTGTAAAGTCCTGCTGAATAGCGAAAGCTCCGGAATGAAATGTGGGGAAACACTCCAGGGTGAGAGTGGAGGGTTGCTCAGTGGAGCCCAGGAAGTGACAGCAGGACAGGCTCCATTCCCTTCCCTTCCCTCCCATCGCCTGCTGCGGAGGGGCCCCACGGTCTGATCCGAAGCAAGGAGAACCCCCCTCCACAGAACAAGGCCACACAGGCTGCAGTCCACTCAGACTTTATTCAAAGATCAGGATGTGCGGGCGGAGGAGTGCCCAGGGGCCCCACCTGGGGTGGGGTGGCCGCGGCTCCAGCTTAACGGTACTTGGAGACCAGCACGGTGCTCACGGTGGCCAGGAACTTGTCCAGGGAGGCGTGCACGGCGGGGGTGAAGTCGCCGGGGTGGTGGCAAGCCAGGGTCACCAGCAGGCAGTGGCTCAGGAGCTGCGGGGAGAGGCGGCATGAGGGGGCGCCAGGGCGAGGCCACCTTCTGGCGCCCAGGGGAGCGCTCGGCCAGGTCTCTCACCTTGAAGTTGACGGGGTCCACACGCAGCTTGTGGGCGTGCAGGTCGCTCAGGGCGGACAGGGCGCCGGGCAGGTCGTCCAGGTGGCCCACGGCGTTGCTCAGGGCGTCGCCCACCTTCTTGCCGTGGCCTTTGACCTGGGCAGAGCCGTGGGACAGGTCGAAGTGGGGGAAGTAGGTCTTGGTGGTGGGGAAGCTCAGGAACATCCTGCGGGGAGAGGAGGGTGAGGGCGGCGGCGGGTGGGGAGGGGTGGGGGGTGCAGGGCAGGGGCCTGGGCCTGGGGTGGGGGCGGAGGCGCTGCTGGACTCTGAGAGCCTGGGGTGCGGGGTGCGGGGTGCGGGGTGCGGGGTGCGGGGTGCGGGTCGGGGTGGCGATGGAAGCAGGCAGGAGGGCCTCACCTCTCCAGGGCCTCAGCGCCATAATCGCCAGCGCTGCCGCCAACCTTGGCCCAGGCGGCCTTGACGTTGCTCTTGTCGGCGGAGGACAGCACCATGGTGGCTTCTTCTGAGTCTGTGTGAGGACAGAAGGGTGGCGGGCGGCGGGTGCGGGCGGCCTTTATGCCCGGGGCGCGAGGGGCACGCCCGCCGCCGCAGCGCTCATTGGCCGGATCGGAGCCGGGCTGCGCTGCTCGGCCGGCACGACAGGGGGCGCCCCGCGCCGAGGCTCAGTCTGGCTGGAGCCGCGGGGGCATTTGTTTCTGCTCCCAGTTTGCCGAGGCGCCCAGGGTCCTGGGACAGGACTTTTCTGCCTCGCAGGATGCGCTGCTTCTGAGCCGCTGCATCCAGCTCCCTCAGAAGGAGCATCATCGCTTCCCAGCTGGTGGGCGACGGTTTGCAGAGCGGTGGGTCAATGCTGGGTCTTCCATTACGTGAGCTCATGACACCCTTTGGGACGCTGAACTTCCTCACCCCCAGGTCGCTCTCACCTGAGGACCCACCCTGGACCCAGGCTCGGTCCACGCTGGTCGTGTACAGAATCGGTGATGAATGGGCCATTGAGTACGGAGGGAAGGCCTGCCTAGTCCCAGACAGAAAGGGACAGACAGGTGCACAGAGAGGTCGTTGCTCACATGTTGTCAAGAATTCTCGCCTGAAATCCTTCCTGCTTCCCTTTAATCTTGATTCTTCCACCCCCCCCCAAAAAAAAAAAAATCATTGTCATCGACCACCAGCCAGGGAGAGACAGATACTGAGGAGCATGGTTCCATGACTGTCTTGCTCCAGGACTGACCCAACGGCCCCGGTTCCTCATGACAACACCCCCACCTGTCCCCCGAATTGTGCCTGACACAAGACTCCCTAGGTCAATAGTGGTTGACTTGGTCAAGTTGCTGCTTAACAAGAGCTGAGCTTTCAGCCTAGCCAGGGACATAGACAGCCATCAGCCCACCACACAAGTACAGACAGTCTCAAACCTTACCAAGCCCTAAGGGAGTGTGAAGGGAGTGGGTGAGACATTCCGGGATCTTTGGGTTAGTCTGAGGGTCATGGTGGGCTTCCCTGAGGAAGTGAGATTGGAGGATGAATATTAGGTAGAGTAGGGGAAGGGGAGTGCGCCCCCCCTCCATGGGGAGCGAGGGCCTCTGTGGCTTTAGAACGGAGGTGGGTGGGTGTGGATGTGAAGAAGCCCGCCAGACTCTGCAGGATGGGGAAAGGAGGGATTCTGGAGAAGCAATGAGAAGGGGCAGAAATTCCGCTGGTGCAGTCCCCTTACTGGTGGGTGGGAGGGAGCTCCTGATGAGGTTAAACACGAGAACTGGGTGAAGAGAAAGGGAGTGAGAAAACACTGACGTGCCCTTTCTCAGGTGCTTGGAGGAAGACTTAGCCTTGGGATGGGTTGGGTGGGTTTCCTTCAGTCCACCTCTCTGCCCCCATCCCTCCCCTGGGACCTTCACTCCTGACGCCCTGTGTGTCCTGGAGGAATGGATGGTTGAACAGACTTGGAGAGAGAAGAAAGCAGCTTAGACCAGCCTCAGCAACGCCCCCCTGGGCTCTGCTCTCTGTGCCTGCTCTTATCATTTTGTTCCTCCTGGAACCTTTCCCCACTTCATTCCGTTTTCCCTTCCTACTACTCTGCACTCTTTTCCCGGTTCTCTCCACAGCCTCAGGCCCCATCTTGGCTCTGAAGAATAAAAGGGCTAAGGAGCACCAAACCCCTTTCTGCAGCCGGCTGGGAGGAACCTCTCCTTCTGCATCTTGCTCCAATCCTCCTGCCCGCACCCCCCACCCCAACCCTTTTAAAGAAAGACTTAGAGGTCATATCTCAGTCTATAGCTTACACTTCTCACAGGGGGAGAACTCCCACATATTAATAAGGAAAAAATGGTTTGAGAGAACAATTGACAAAGGAAATTAACAAAAAATATAGAAATAACCATTGCTTTGCTGAAAATGACACACTTGCATGAACTAGCCAGAAGAGATGTAGAGAGGACAAGGCTGAGTGAGAAGAGCAGGTTGCAGACACATATCTATGTTAGGAGGACATTTTTTAAAATATATTTTATTGATTTTACACAGAGAGGAAGGGAGAGAGAGAGAGAGTTAGAAACATCGATGAGAGTCATCAATCAGCTGCCTCTTGCACACCCCCTACCGGGGATATGCCCACAACCAAGGTACATGCCCTTGACCGGAATCGAACCCGGGACCTTTCAGTCCCCAAGCCGACGCTCTATTCATCGAGCCAAACCGGTTTCGGCAGGAGGACATTTTTGACAAAAAAGAAAAAAAAAGTGTAGTTGTGAATGTAGCTGTGTTCCCTCAGCACAGGATAGGAGCCAGGGGGCTTAGACCCAAACTCTTCACTTGGGCTTCTGCAGCAGGAGGGGGGTGAGGGGCAGGAGGGCAGAGAGACTCATTTGAACAACATAAAAAGGGTGTGTGTGTGTGTGTGTGTGAAAACATAAGTGGATTTTAACTTATTTCTTAATTGTTTTTTCCTTTTAAATAAAAGTAACTTGGGTCCTAGCCGGTTTGGCTCAGTGGACAGAACCTCAGCCTGCGGACTGAAGGGTCCCAGGTTCTATTCTGGTCAAGGGCACTCGCCTGGGTTGCAGGCTCGATCCCCAGTAGGGGGCGTGTGGGAGGAAGCCCATCAATGATTCTCTCTCATTGATGTTTCTCTCTCTCCCTCTCCCTTCCTCTCTGAAATGAATAAAAATATGTTTAAAAAAATAAAAATGAGTTGGACTGTGAGGTCAAGGAAGTGTGTACGGTGGAGGGGGGAAGCAAACTCCTCAGCTACTCAGAGTCCCATGTCCCCCCAAACAGTGGTGAGCAAGGGGTTTGTCACTCTCCCCAAACTTCCATCCAGCACTGTGCGCTGCCCTAGAGATGGGGGCTGGGCTGGGGCACCGGGCTGAGAGGGTGTCCCTTAGGGGGCAGCAGAGGCAGGTGGGTGTGGAGTCAGCACTTGGAACGGGGGGACTACCTAACCACAGTGTTGCTCACAGTTCCATAGACCAGCTGGAGACCCCAGGAGTCTCCAGAATGGAGACCTTGGTGGGGGGTAAGGGAGCAGCAATGAGCTGGGGGACACAGGCTGGGGACACTGAGCTACTGATGTGCGCTGTGACGTGCAGAACAAGGGAGCAGGTCCTCTGCTGAGGGGCTCCCCCAGTGCGCCCTCCCTGCTCCCCAGGCCATCTGCCCCCTGGCTGCAGAGGGCTTCTGTGACCCAGGAGGGGTGCTGGGACTCTGATCCCCATTCCAACCGCCCTCTCCTCTGCTGGGGAGGAGGAGGGAGTCCCACAGAAGTGGCCTAGCACCTGGTGCGTGCCAGGAGAGGAATGTTTGGGGGGTTTGGTGGTTTTGCATTGCTTTATTTTTATCTCCTTTATTTTTATCTCCATGGTCTGTTTTACAGAGATCCATGAGAGACACTTCAGAGTGGGTGGCAGTTCTTACTCTCCCCACCTCTGCCCCCAGGGGACCCTTGGAGGTCTGGCACCTCCTAGGACCAAAGCAGGACTCAGCCATTCCTGGAAGTGCCAACCTCAATCCCTTCCTTCTTCCTCCCTCCCCTTCCCTCCCTTCGCCTGCTGCGGAGGAGCCAGCGGCCCGGTCCGGTCCGAAGCAAGGAGAACCCCCTCCCCCTGCATGGTCGGGCACACAGAACAAGGCCACACAGGCTGCAGTCCACTCAGACTTTATTCAAAGATCAGGATGTGCGGGCGGAGGAGCGCCCAGGGGCCCCACCCGGGGTGGGGTGGCCGCGGCTCCAGCTTAACGGTACTTGGAGACCAGCACGGTGCTCACGGTGGCCAGGAACTTGTCCAGGGAGGCGTGCACGGCGGGGGTGAAGTCGCCGGGGTGGTGGCAAGCCAGGGTCACCAGCAGGCAGTGGCTCAGGAGCTGCGGGGAGAGACGGCATGAGGGGGCGCCAGGGCGAGGCCACCTTCTGGCGCCCAGGGGAGCGCTCCGCCAGGTCTCTCACCTTGAAGTTGACGGGGTCCACACGCAGCTTGTGGGCGTGCAGGTCGCTCAGGGCGGACAGGGCGCCGGGCAGGTCGTCCATGTGGCCCACGGCGTTGCTCAGGGCGTCGCCCACCTTCTTGCCGTGGCCTTTGACCTGGGCAGAGCCGTGGGACAGGTCGAAGTGGGGGAAGTAGGTCTTGGTGGTGGGGAAGCTCAGGAACATCCTGCGAGGAGAGGAGGGTGAGGGCGGCGGCGGGTGGGGAGGGGTGGGGGGTGCAGGGCAGGGGCCTGGGCCTGAGGTGCGGGTGGAGGCGCTGCTGGACTCTGAGAGCCTGGGATGCGGGGTGCGGGGTGCAGGGTGCTGGGTGCGGGTTGGGGTGGCGGTGGAAGCAGGCAGAGGAGGGCCTCACCTCTCCAGGGCCTCAGCGCCATAATCGCCAGCGTTGCCGCCAACCTTGTCCCAGGCGGCCTTGACGTTGCTCTTGTCGGAGGAAGACAGCACCATGGTGGCTTCTTCTGAGTCTGTGTGAGGACAGAAGGGTGGCGGGAGGCGGGTGCGGGCGGCCTTTATGCCCGGGGCGCGAGGGGCCCGCCCGCCGCCGCCGCGCTCACTGGCCGCCGCGGCTCCGGGGGGCGGGGTCGGGGCTCGGTCCGGAGGAGGAGGGGCGGGGCCAGGCCCCCTCACCCGCGGGGTCCCAGCGGGCCGAGCCCCGGTTCTCAGGGCCCCCTCCGCCGCCGCTGCAGAGTCCGGTCCCCGCACCGGGTCCGGAGCCCCCTCCCCCGTGCCCCCGCGTGCGGCCGGGGCGGTGAGCTTCCAGGTGTCCGCCTGTCCGTCCCGGAGGGGAGCACAGTTTTCCTGAAGCGGCACCGGACTTGGCCCAGTACCCACAGCGTGGGGTGGGGAACCTGTTTTCCGACAAGGGCCATTGGACACTCAGAACATCACTGGCGGCCACACAAAACTATCATCCAGTTAAACATTAGTCTGGCCCTGGCCGTTTTGGCGCAGTGGATAGAGCGTCGGCCTGCAGACTGAAGGGTCCCAGGTTTGTTTCCAGCCAAGGGCGCATGCCTGGGTTGCGGGCTGGATCCCCAGTGGGTGGTGTGCTGGAGGCAGCGGATCAATGATTCTCATCATTGATATTTCTATCTCTCGCTCCCTCTCCTTTCCTCTGTGAAATCAATAAATATATGTTTAAAAATTAGTCTGATATATTTGGTCAACCATGTAATGGACTCTCCCCTAATGCTTCGGCAGGGCCAGACCAAGTGATTTCGCGGGCCTTATAGGGCCCCTGGGCTGGCGGTTCCCCACCCCAACAATAAAGGACAATATGGGGTGAATCTCCACACCCTCCTACTCCCAGAGGTGGGCAGGCCTGCCGGTCAGCAAGGGGAACTCGGCTAAGCCATTGTCAGGGCCCAGCATCCTCTCAGACTTGGGCACCCACCTCTCTGCCGGCTCCAATCGGACCCCCACCCCACCCCCACCCCATCCCTACCCTCAGTACAGATCCGGCCAGTCCTCACTCAGAGGCTGCAGAGCACTGGAGTCCGCTCCCTCCCTCTGTCCCTGCCGGCAAAGGTTATGGGTGGAGCGCAGTCTCCTCTCCCAGCAGCAGGAGATTGGGGTGAGGGGCTGGGAGGAGGCCTGGTCCAAAAAACTCATAGAGACTGACCCCCTGGGGCTAGGATGTGGGGAGGGGGTTGGGTTGTCATGGTCCTACCAGACGCGACCCCGAATTATGTTCTCAAATATTATCGCAAAGTCAAGCAAGGCTATGTGTCCCCCTCCTCCCCCTCCCCCCAGGTGCGTCAGGCTCAGACCACAGCTTGTTGGTGTGACCGGGGTGTGGCCATTAGGAGTTCCTCCGGACTCTCATCCCCAGCCCAGGAGGTTCAGAGCGAGGGGCTAGCTTGGCCCAGACGAGGGCTGCTGCTGAGTGAACGTGGCGGGCGGCGGTGTGTGTGTGTGTGTGTGTGTGTGTGTGTGTGTGTAAGGCGGATGTGGAAGGAAGCGGTCCAGGAGCCCTGGGTCCCAAATTCTGTTTGACTCCAGGCCAGGAACTTGGCCCCTGCGCCTGGTGCCTAGACTTTCTGCACAGGCTGAGATGCCTGCTGGCGGCTCCCAGTGGGGGATGTGTAGGAGGCAGCGGGTCAATGACGGGGTGGGGTGGGGGGAATAAAGGAATGAGTGAATGCGATGTGCTTTGCGAACGGTATGATAGGGCTCTGGTGTCAGATGCGCTGAAACCTTAGAGGCTCCCCCCCAATTCCAGCACCCACTCTACCCCCCCCACACACACACACACAGAGGGCAACTGCTGTGTTCACGCCTTGGGATTTCCTGTCCAGACCCGGGATTGGCAGCCCTGAACCGTCCTCATTCCAAGTCTGGAAGCTCCCCGCGTCGCTCCCCAGGAGGCTCCCCGCGGAGGGAACCTCTCGGCCCAGCCCCAAACGGCGGCCCACCGACCCACAGACCACACTTGCACAGGGTCTCGCCTCTGGGGCCTATTTATTTTAATATATTTTATTGATTTTTTTACAGAGAGAAAGAGAGAGGGATAGAGAGTTAGAAACATCGATGAGAGAGAACCATCGATCAGCTGCCTGTTGCACACCCCCTACTGGGGATGTGCCCGCAGCCAAGGTACATGCCCTTGACCTGAATCGAACCCGGGACCTTTCAGTCCGCAGGCCGAGGCCAACGCTCTATCCACCGAGACAAACCGGTTTCGGCTGGGGCCTGTTTATTGACACGAGGGACCCGGGCCTCAGCGCTGGTGCTCGGTCAGCACGATCGCCACGCCCGTCAGGAACTTGTCCCACGCCGCCTGCATCTCCACCGTGAACTCGCCCTGCAGGTGGGAGGCCAGCACCACCTGGAAGCACTGGATCAGCAGCTGCGGGAGAGGGGGCGGTGAGAGGGTGCCTGCCCCTCCAGCTCCTCCAGGACCCCTTTCTCCCCCCATCCTCAGCGCCCCGCGGCCGGGCGGCTCACCGGGAAGTTGGCGGGGTCCACGCGCAGCACGTGGGCGTGCAGGTCGGCGAGCGGGCGCAGCACGGCGCGCAGGTCGTCCAGGTGCTGCACCGCCACGCCCACCGCCTGCAGCATCCGCTGCCCGTGGCTCAGCAGCTGCACCTCGTCCGGGAAGGCGCCCAGGTGCTGGAAGTAGAGCTTGGTGCTGGGGTACACCGTGAAGAGCCTGGGGGGAGGGGGGCGGGTCAGAGGGGAGAGCGGGTGCGGGGGGTCCTGCAGCTCCTGCACCGCCCAGACCCCTAGACAGCCCCCCCCGTCTCTCCCCCGCGCCCCCCTCCCCGCCCCTGTCTCCCACCCCTGCGTCCTGGAGACTCGCCCCCACCCACCTGAGCAGCAGCTCCGCCCCGAACGGCGCCTCGTGCCCGGCGATCAGGTCCCAGACCTGCGCGATGTGGGCTTGCTCCTCGGCACTGAGCATGGTGCGGGCTTGGCGGGCTCTGCGGGCGCCGCCGCCGCCCGGCGCCTTATAGCGGCCCCGCCCTCCGCCGCCCAGCGCCCCGCCCGCTGCAGGCCTGGCGCCCCGGGGCGCGGGGACCCCGGCCGGAGGCCCCGGGTCACCGGCACGGACGGCGCTGGCGCCTTGGCTGCCATGCAGGCTGCAGCGGGGTCTGCCAGTGCCTCCCTGCGGGCAAAGTTCCTGCGCCAGAGGGGCGTCCGTGGGAGGATCCGGAGGAAGAGCGGGGAGGTGGCAGGGAACCCCCTTTTCCCCGGGGGCCAGGCAGGCAGCGCAGGCGGTGGGACAGGGTTTGAATTGAAGTCCCCTGAGCCCGCCCACAACCAGCCTCACCTCCGGCGATTCTGAAGCCCCACGAGGCGCAGACGCCCCGGAGAAACAGCGCCCCCCCCCCTCCGTGCCTGGGCCGCGGGACTCTCTCCCGCCTGCTCCCCTGGGGTCTGTGGGCGCAAGGACTCCCCCCCCCCCCAAAGCGCCGAGAGTGGCCTCCAGCCCCGGAGACACGCCCCCCTCGCTCTGTTTCCTCCTTTCCCCCTTCCCCCGGTGCTGAGGCCGCGGGGGGGGGGGGGGCATCCGTTAATTGGGGAGTCAGGGGGGGGCAGTGGAAGGGCTCAGAGGTCAAACAGAGGCCGCAGCCTGTCCTCTGGGGCTGTGCTCAGCGGTATTTCTCAGTCAGGACGCTGGACACTACGGACAGGAACTGGTCCCAGGGGCGTGGGCGTCGCCGGGAAGTCCGCTGGGAAGTGCAAGGCCACCGTGACCAGCAGACAGGGGACAGGAGCTGGGGCGGAAGGGACTCAGCGCGGGGCGGGAGTGGGCTGGGGTTCCCCATCTCGCAGAGACCCTGCCCTCCTCTCCTCCAGGCCTGGCCTCTGTCCTGACCAGCCAGGACCCCTGTCCCCACGCTCACCTTGAAGTTGACGGGGTCCATGCGCAGGATGTAGGCGTGCAGCTCGCTCAGCTTGGACAGGGCGCTATGGATGTTGTCCATGTTCCTGACCGCGTCGCCCACTGCGACCACCACCTTGGAGCCGTGGGAGCGCAGGTGCACAGAGCCAGGGTGCAGGTCGAAGTGTGGGAAGTAGGTCTTGGTCTGGGGGTAGCTGGTGAAGAGCCTGCAGACACGAGCTTAGAAAGAGGGGGTGCCATCTCTCCACCACCCCTTCCTCTTCTCGGAGTTGGGAAAAGCCAAGTTTAACCTTGCCACAGGCCTGGCAAGCTCGGCAGGCCCCACTTCTCTCCCAGCCTGAAGTCTCCCACCCAAGCTCCACCCTCCTTCGCTGGAAGCCCCAGGCGCCCCTCCCACTCCCCCACCTTGCCTGACCCAGACCACTCAGCTCCTGCCTGGTCTCTGTGCAGCAGAGTCTGCACTGCCAGCCCTTCCCTTCACTGCCCTGGCATCCAGCCCCGCTCACCTGTCACCAGCGGGGCCTCCTTCCAGGCTTGAGCAGGCTGCCCACTTCCGGTCTGCCAGAAACAGCGCTCTCTCCAGGCATCCTAGGAAGGCTCCTCAGGGTCACAGACCCCAAATCAGCACTCCAGGCCTCAAAAGAAACTTCGAGCTCCTCCAGGTGCCTGTCCTGTGCAGGCCCCAGGGGTCCAGGGCCAGATGTCTGTGCAATTTTCTTCCCCAGCTCGCCGAGCCTCTCCAGGGAACCTCTGAACGCACTGGCTCTCCGCACTGTCCGTCTTCACTGACCTTTAAAACATTCGTTTACAACGATATGGTATTTTTTTTAAAAAATATATTTTATTGATTTTGTACAGAGAGGAAGGGAGAGAGATAGAGAGCTAGAAACATCGATGAGAGAGTCATTGATCAGCTGCCTCTTGCACACCCCCCACTGGGGATATGCCCGCAACCAAGGTACATGCCCCTGACCGGAATCGAACCCGGGACTCTTCAGTCCCCAAGCCGACGCTCTATCCATTGAGCCAAACCGGTCCTGGCATGGTATATTTTTTAATTAAAGACGTTTTAAATCATATGCATTTGCATGGGTTTCATATTGCATTTCTTAGGTAGCATAGTTTTAAAATTATGAAATCAAAGTTGGCTCCATTGGGATACTGGTAATATGCGAGGGAATTGGGCAAATAAGTAAGGGTTGTTTTTTTTTTAATTGCTATTCTTTTTATTTTTTATTGTTTTTTTTTTCTTTTTAATTATTTTTTTTTTTTACAGAGAGGAAGGAAGAGGGATAGAGATTTAGAAACATCAATGCGTGAGAAACATCTATCAGCTGCTTCCTGCATACTCCCTACTGGGGATGTCCCTTCAACCAAGGTATATGCCCTTGACCAGAATCGAACCTGGGACCCTTGAGTCCACCAACGCTCTATCCACTGAGCCAAACCAGTTAGGGCAATAAGTAAGTATTTTGAGAGCAGTGGGAGCCAGGTTTCTCACTATCGCAGAAGGGAGGTGTGAACACAGAAAGGGAGAAGACAGGATAAGCCGTGTGACATTGGACTGTAATCAGAGATGCTGGTATGAGGTCAGGGTTTCTACTATCCTTAGCATAGACAGAATAGATACATGTGTATAGTTACTCATGCATGTGTGTATAAAAATATATCTCTTAGTTCTGTCCACGGAGATGAGCAGGAATAACATTCGGATAGCAATGAACACACCCCACTCCCAGCTCTTGCTTTGCAAGCATTCTTCTCCCTAGGATGGCTAATTTCACGCTGGTACACAAGGAGCCTAGAGCTTCTTATAGGAGAAATTAAGAGTGTACTCAAGGATGATGGGGATATGTCAAAGGACACAGAGTAGCCAGTTTGAAGGGACTCCCACTGTCCAAACCTGGGGCAGTTTTAGGATCAAAATAATGATTGGTAATAGATTATAACCCACTGAATAAAATGGGAACCAAGTTAATATGGTATATTAAAAAATGGAGAAGGAAAAGCTTCTCCTTTCAGGATAATGCCTACTTATTAGTGTAGAAAAGACGATGGAGAATTGCACCAGGCAACATCACAGAATCAATTGATGTAGGCAAGAACCATTCATGGATGCTAAGACCAGTGGGTGAAATTATATAAAGAACAGATGGTATCCGAAGAAACCCAAAATACTAATTTGAAAGCATATATGCACCCCTATTGCAGTGTTATTTACCACAGCCAAGATTTGAAGCAGCCCAAGTGCCCATCAGTAGATGGGTGGATAAAAAGCTGTGGTACATTTACACAGTGGAATACTACTCAGCCATAGAAGAAAGAACTCTTACCCTTTGGGCAGTATAGATGGACCTGGAGAGCATTATGCTAAGTGAAATAAGCCAGTCAGAGAGAGTTATGTACCATATGACTTCACTCTTATGTGGAATCTGATGAACAAAATAAAATCACACACAAAATAGAAACAGATTCATAGAGAACAGACTGACAGCTGTCAGAGGGCTGGGTGAAAAAGGTGAAGGAATTAAGAAAAAAAACTCACACACAACCCAAACTCATAGGGACAGACAACAACAGTATGGTGATTACCAGAGGAAAAAGGGGGAGAAGGGAGGTGGAAGAAGGTATAAGGGGAATAAATGATGATGAAAGGATACTGGACTTGACTTTTCTTGAACACGTGATGAACACAGAATACAATATACAGATGATGTTTTATAGAATTGTACTCCTGAAACCTATGTGATTTTATTAATCAATGTCACCCCAATACATTCAATAAAAAGAATAGGATTTATACACAGTCTCAAAGCTTCACCCATAAAAATGATTTATTCATCAATGAAAAAGCATAAAGTACTAATTAACTTTGCAGTGGAGAAACCTGGTAGACCCCATTTTAACTGGCCAAAGGGAATATGACCAATATTCAATAGCACGTGCCCTATGGGATGCATGGACATGGACATGTCACTTCTGTGATGTTCCTGCCAAAGTGCATCACCTAGATCTTCATGAGGACACATCAGAGAAACTCAGGCAGAGGAACATTCTACACACTAAGTGGCATGTACTCTCCAAAATGACTAAAGTCGTTCAAGGAAAGACTGAAGAGCCAGACTGAATGCCAAGTGTGACCCTGGGTAGGAAAAGGATGTGGCTGGGAAGGACGGCAGGTGCATGGGGTCTGTGCCTTAATGGGTTTGGATCGGTGGTAATCTCCTGATTTTGGTGGGTGTTTTCAGGCTATCCAGGCAAGTGATCTTGTTGGTTTTAGGAAATTCACAAGATATTTAAGGGTATTAAAGAAAAACCGTGTCTGCATCCTACACTCAAATGGCTTAGAAAGAGAGACAACGTGAAGGCAAATGTTAAAATCAGGAATCTCAATGAAGAGTATTTGGGAATGTTTTGTCTTATTTTATTTTACAAATGCATGGAGAAATAATTCACATACCATACAATTCACCCACTTAAAGCATATAATTCAATGGTTTTAATATATCCGTATGCCCAACCATCAATACAGCCAATTTTAGAATATTTTCATCACCCCTTAAAAAACCTGTAATAACTAGCAGTCACCATTTCTTCATCTTTACCTTATTCTTGCAGTTTTAAATATTTCAAAAATATTTCAACTAAAAGTTTATGAAGTTACAATATCTGTGCTATTTTTAAAAATATATATATTTTATTGATTTTTTACAGAGAGGAAGGGAGAGGGATAGATAGCTAGAAACTTCGATGAGAGAGAATCATTGACCAGCCGCCTCCTGCACACTGGGGATGTGCCCGCAACCAAGGTATCTACATGCCCTTGACCAGAATCAAACCCAGGACCCTTCAGTCCGCAGACCGACGCTCTATCCACTGAACCAAACCGGTTTTGGCTATCTGTGCTATTATGACCAATAAACTACTGAGTGAATGCTAGGATTTATTTTATTTATATATTTTATTTTTTTGCTATTCATTTGGTCACAGCCAAGGTACTGTGTTCAGAAGTCATTTGCAGTAATTTTTTCCTTCTAATTATATTACTATATAATTATATTACTATATTCTTACAGAGGTTCTTTTAAGTTGGTTTTCAATTTTGGTGTTCTCATTTTTTGCTCTTTTTAATTATATTTTTGATGATGTAAAATATTTACATGATTCAAAGATTAAAACTGTAGGACCTCCCTCCTTCCAATTCTACCTCTCCATTCCCACTGGCTCAATCATTTGTAATCATTTCTAGTTTGTCCTTCTATAGATTATTCTTTAAATGCATTTTTATTTATTTCAGAGAGGAAGGGAGAGGGAGATAGAAGCATCAATGATGAGAGAGAATTGATCGGCTGCCTCCTGCATGCCCCACACTGAGGAGTGAGCCCAAAACCCAGGCATGTGACCTCCTGGTCCATAGATCAACCTGCAACCTCTGAGCCACACCAGCTGGGCATCTTTTCCTTTTTTATTCTTTTTATTCCTGTGAACAGTGATCAGACCACGGGGCAGGGAGTTTTGCTGATTTTAGCTGCTGTATTCATAGCCTAGAACAATGATTTTTAACCTTTTTCACCTCATGACACATGTAAACTAATTACTAAAATTTCACAGCACACCAAATATATATATATATATATATACCTGATCTGACAAAAAGAAGGTATAATTTTGACTCATTCACATTGGATGGCTATTGTTGTGTTGGCTGTTGTCATTTTTAAATTTGACAATTTAAGGGAAAAAAGGTTAGTGCCCCTGACTAAATAGGTATTGCATGTGTTAAAAACTGTTGCAGCACACGGGTTGAAAATTGCTGGTCTAGAAAAATGCTTGGGCGCCTGAGATGCCAATAAATGTTTGTTTATGGAAGAAGCAATGGGTCAGCTAATGAATGAAAGGGTGGTGAATGAATGAGTGAGTGAATGAATGAATGAGCACCTTCATTGCTCCTTTCTTCCTGGTTCTTAAGTGAGGAAATAGTAAATATTCCAGAGGAAGAAGAAAGGGTAAGTAACATGGTGGGCCCAGGGGAGAGACATAGGGGCCAGGTGGGCTCTGGTACTGACCCAGAAATAAATACTGAGGTGCCCTTTCTGCCACCCGCCGGAATCTCAAGTGCCCTTCATTCTTAGGGTGCTGACCTTTGTCCTCTGAGAGACCCTGGGGTCAGTGCAAAGGATTCCTGCAGCCCCCCAGACCCTGAGGTCCACCCTTCCCCCTCTCCCGCCCTCCGCCCTCAAGGGCCCCAGTGACCACAGAGGCAAGGAGTTGGTTCATTCCTTTATTGACGGGTCACCCAGAAGGAGGAGGAGGGAGGCCCCATAGAGCAGTGGAGGGGTCGCAGCCTGTCTTCTGGGGTCCCTCGGCTGTGCTCAGCGGTATTTCTCGGTCAGGACGCTGGACACCACGGACAGGAACTTGTCCCAGGCGGCGTGGGCGTCGGCCGTGAAGTCCTCGGGGAAGTGCGAGGCCATGGTGACCAGCAGACAGTGGGACAGGAGCTGGGAGTGGGAGGGGCTCAGTGCGGGCGGGAGGGGGCTGGGGTTCTTGTGGTAGTGAGGGGGGGAGGGGGCTGGGGTTCTTGGGATGGTGAGGGGGAATGGAGCCCATCGCCCGTCTCACAGAGACCCTTCCCTCCTCTCTTCCCCGCCTGGCCTCTGTCCTGACCAGTCAGAACCCCTGTCCCCACGCTCACCTTGAAGTTGACGGGGTCCACGCGCAGGATGTAGGCGTGCAGCTCGCTCAGCTTGGACAGGGCGCTGTCGATGTTGTCCATGTTCTTGACCGCGTCGCCCACTGCGACCACCACCTTGGAGCCGTGGGAGCGCAGGTGCGCAGAGCCAGGGTGCAGGTCGAAGTGTGGGAAGTAGGTCTTGGTCTGGGGGTAGCTGGTGAAGAGCCTGCGGGGGTGGGAGCAGAGCAGGACTCTGGTGAGGCCAGGAGGACCCTTGCCTTGGGCGCAAAACTGCACTATCTCACCCTCACTGCCCCATCTGTCTTTCTCTTATGCATTCGTTCATTCATTCATTCAGCAGATGTTTGTGGAGACCTGTGTGCTGGGTCCCATTGAGAAACACAGTCCTCAGCTCCTTCCCCATCCGCTGCCTCTACTCAAACTCACTGATCCTTCTCACTTTCTCCTCCCCACTGCTCCCTCCCTCCATCCCCTGTCCTCACTCACCCCACATTGTCACCCACCTGGGCCCATCCCAGCCGGTCTGGCACTCACCTCTCCAGGGTCTCGGTACCGATGGCCTCTGCCTGTGCAGAGATCTTGCCCCACATGGACATGATGATGGTCCTCTCGGCTCTGGTCAGAGACATGGTGGTGTCGGAGCTGGAGCTGGGCAGGTTCAGGACTGGCCTTTGTGGTGCTCAGCCCCCAGGGCCCACTTATATGCACAGAGTCCAGGTGGGGGCCAGGCTGTGGGGGCTTGGGGTGGGGTCTCTTATCAGATCCAGTGACAATGGGCAGTCAGAGCCTGGTGGGACAGGAGGGGTGAGGGGTTATCACCCTTGCCTGGGTTTTAGAGGGGGCGTTGGCCGCAGCCTGACCAGAATCCAGCAGAGATAGGGGCCCAGCCAGCCCAGATGGTCATGCCTGCATTTGCAGCCCAGCTCTGCATTGTCCTTGTCCATTTTAGACTTAAAAAATGAGGGAGACTGCAGGAGCAGGGCCCAAAACACACCTTCCTGGGGCTGGCACATGCCCCGTGCTGCCTGCATGGCTCCTGGGTAGGATCCTGGGGCTAGATCATCCTGGTCACATGCCAGCTCCCTCCCTCCCACAGCTCTCTCTCTGTGATTCTTGGGTTTTCTGAGGAAGCAATGGTTTTACCCTCCCAGCACTGAGGAAAGATGTACTGACCGGGTGTGTCTCCTGAAAAGCTAGTTCAATAAAAAAGAATTATCCTAATATCATCTGCTATTAGGGACTGCACTATTTTTACTGACTTCAGAGAGGAAGGGAGAAGGATAGAGAGGTAGAAACATCCATGATGAGAGAGAATCATTGATTGGCTGGTTCATTCATGCCCCACACTGGGCATCAAGCCTGCAACCTGGGCATGTGCTCTGACCAGGAATCAAATCATGACCTCCTTGTTCATAGGTCAGTGCTCAACCACTGAGCCACATTGAGCCATGCTGGCTGGGCAGGATTACAATATTGCTCACCATGTCGTCATTTTAACAGGGAGGCAAATAATTTCTGTTAATGTTCACATACAATGAAATTGACTTTTTTAGTGCACTGCTCTGTGAATTTTGACATGTGTGTAGAGTTGTGTAACTGCCACCAAAATCACTGGCTCCATCACTCAAAAAAACTCCACCTGGCACCCCTTTGCACTCTCACTCTGCATATAAGTTCTTTGTCAGTTTGATGTGTCATATCTTCCCCAAGTCTGTGGTTTGCCTCCACTGTCCTAATGCTGGTTTTGTTGAATGGATGTTTATAATTTTTAAAATTGATTTTAGGTAGAAGGAGAGGAAGGGAGAGAAACATCAATTTGCTGTCCCACTTATTTACGCATTCACTAGTTGATTCTTTTTTTTTTAAATATGTATTTTTATTAATTCCAGAGAGAAAGGGATTAGGAGAGAGAAAAAAATAGAAACATCAATGATGAGAGAGAATCATTGACTGGCTGCCTCCTGAACATCCCCTACTGGGGATTGAGCCCCAACCTGGACTTGTACCCTGACAGGGAATTGAACCATGACCTCCTAGTTCATAGATCGCCGATCAACCACTGAGCCACGCTAAGCAGGCAGGTTTTATCTCATTAAAAAACAAACAAACAAACAAACAAACAAAAAAACCGTGCCAAATGCTGAGTTGTAGAGAACTGTCTATATTACCTTTCTAAGAACTCTACTGTTTGGCATCTGACTGGGTGACAGTCCACCTTGGACTGATTTTGTGTGGTTGAGGTAAGGTCTGCTGCCTGGTGTTAGCTGACATTCATCAAGTGCCTTCTAAGACCTGGGCATGGCACCAAACACTCTTCATGTTGGGTGCTTGACCCTTAACGCTCTCTGGGAGAGAAGCTTTATGTTGTTACCATAGCATGTTTCAAGATCAGGAAATGGAGGCTGGGAAAGCTATGAGACATTGGAGGAGGGAACCACCCTTGATGGGAGAGGAGACCTAGGTTGCTGTGGGCCAGGCTGCTGGTGCTTTGGGGGTTGGGTGAGTCTGTTCTGTCTCTGGGCCTTGGTTTCCTGTGACACAGGAGCCCAAGTCTGTGCTCCAGGATACTGAGACCTACTGGTCTCTGAACAGAATTCAAAACCCAGAACTTTTGTAGCTGGAGCTCAGAGAGGCCCTCAGTGGAGACCCTCCTTTTAAAGGACCCCTGGGTGACTCTGGGCAGGCTAATGAGCATCGTGAGTCCCGGTTTCACTGTGTTAACTTCTGAGGTGGGTGTTCAGAACAGCCTCCACCTCACTGTTAGGAGAGATAATGGCACTGTGAATTCAAGGTGATTGTGGTTGCTGTTGTTGGTGAGTGATCTCTCCTGGACAGGAACATTGACCAGAGAAGGTGGAGGTGTGGGAGTGGGTCCAAGATAGGGTCTTTGAGCCCCGCCCGGCCCTCGGACAGAGGGTGGGAGCTTGATCAGGCCCGGACTGAGTGGCAGGACTGATAAGGCCTGGCCCTGCCTAGGGGACCTAAGCTGGGAGGAAAGGTCAGGAGTTTAGGATTTCAAGAATCAGTTTCCCTTCAAAAGAGGTAGGTTACAAAAGAGTTGGTACTTAAATTTAAAGTGAGGATTTAGAGTTGCGGGGTGTACGCAGCGAAGAGTTTGAGGACGTACCTTGTAGTGAAAGGAGGTTGGCCCTGGGTACATGGTTGTCCAGGGGACAGTGTGAGGGCCTCAGGCTAAAACTGCACCTACAGGGGGTGTGGGGAGAAAGAGGACCTAATATGTGGTGACAGGAGAAGATCTGTCTTTGGGTGATGGACACACAGTACAATATATAGATCTTGCAACATATAAACCTACACCTGAAGTTCATATGATCATGTCGACCAATATCATCCTAATCAATTTAATAAAAGTTTTTTTTTATATATATTTTATTGACTTTTTACAGAGAGGAAGAGAGAGGGATAGAGAGTTAGAAACATCAATGAGAGAGAAACATCGACCAGCTGCCTCTTGCACACCCTCCACCGGGGATGCGCCCGCAACCAAGGTACATGCCCTTGACTGGAATCGAACCCGGGACCTTTCAGTCTGCAGGCCGACTCTCTACCACTGAGCCAAACTGGTTTCGGCGAATTTAATAAAAGTTTTTTTTTTTTTTTTAAAAGACCACACGTACAGACCATCTGCTCCCAGCCCTGTTACTAGTGGGGAAGCTGAGGCCGAAAGCATGTCCAGACCACCTGAGTCCCTCTGGCCGCCAGCACCAGCCTGGACTGGACAGGGAATGACAGGAGCTCTGATTTCTGTAACAGCCCAATCAAGTCAACAAATGGAGACACTGAGATGCTGCTGGTGAGGGTGGACATTCCTGCACCTGAGCCCTGTGAGGGCAGCCTGGGAAGCAATGTACCCGAGCCCCTGTGTGCTGGCATCCTGGTGACCTTTCACCTCTCATGGACTCCAATGCGTGCTATAATGAAAAGATATTAAGCATTTAACCCCCAAAACAAACAGTGAATGCTATTGTGAAAGTAGCTAGCAGTAAGTGGGCTCAGAGGGGTAATTGGGGAATAGTGGATTCCTCCAATTCTGGGCCTTCTCCCAGCTCAGAGACAGCCTCTCCGAGTCCCTGGACACCAGCCCTGCTCCTCCAGGTTTGGGGGCCGTGCGGCTGTTTGGTGGGCTAGCAGCATGGTCCAGGGAAGCTGGAGGAAGGAGGCTGGAGCGAGAGGCCCGGTCCTTATGTCTAGGCATGAGCAGGTTCCTGGTGCCCTTGTGGAGATACCTCCAGTACCACAGCTGGCCATCTCTGCAGACAGTGGGCTCTCCCTTTCCCATCGGGCCAGCTCTCCCAGCCTCACCTCTTCCTTCTGTGCCCTCATTTCCATTCCAGAAACACTTCTGGGAACTGTGTGAGAACTCAGAAAACTACTGATTATACATAATGTCAAAACAGACTGGGGGAAAGGCTTGCAGGATCTGTAACATCAAGATAACATGTCCAAACCATCAAAGAAGAATAAACATCCCGTAAGGAAAACAAGAGGGCAATTCGGAGATACTGGCAAATAATCAAGTGACACAGTTCTCCACCTCAGTAATAATTTTTAAAAATGTAACAACACTTGGCCAGCTTGGCTCAGTGGTTGAGCATTGATCTATGAACCAGGAGGTCACAGTTCAATTTCCGGTCAGGGCACATGCCCAGGTAGCGGATTCGATCCCCATTGTGGGGCATCCAGGAGGCAGCCGATCAATGATTCTCTCTCATCATTGATGTTTCTATCTCTCTATTCCTTCTTCTCTAAATCAATAAACATATATTTTAAAAATTAAATGCAACAAAAAAAGAGTCACACCATTTTCCTTTTTGGGAATTTTTTGGGGAAAATTAAGTCAATGCTATGCATCCTGTGTAGGGCAATGGCTTGGTTGGTAATGTCTGAGGCATTTCAAATGTCTGTACTCTTCACCCCGGGAGATTCAAGCCATAAACCTGCCTTGCAAAATACATGTTTGTGTCAGCTTCAATGCAAGAGGTTACTTCAGCAAGCCCTTAGTCCAGTGATTACCCCTCATGCATTTGAAATGCTTGAGAAAGATTTGGAAATAGCCACAGTAGATGGTTAACCACAGTCACCTCCCGGGGAAGACTTGGATTTGGTGCATGGGGTGATTTTAAAAACAGCTGTATTGAGATATAATTTGCACCCATTGGAAGTGTGCGATTCAATTTCCTTGTTTTTGTCACATCTACTGTGAGGACGAAGACCATTCTCAGCAATCAGACTGCTGACATCCCAGAAAATGTGGGCGTCCCCCTGCAGGGACGCACAGTGACTGTGCGGGGCCTCACAGGCGCCCTGCGGAGGGACTCCGGTCACATCCATATAGAGCTCAGTCTCCCCGGAAAGAAAAGGAAGCAGCTCCGTGTTGACAAAAGGTGGGGAAATGGCCGAGACCGGTTTGGCTCAATGGATAGAGCGTCGGCTTGGGGACTGAAGGGACCCGGGTTCGATTCCGGTCAAGAGCATGTGCCTTGGTTGCGGGCATATCCCCAGTAGGGAGTGTGCAAGAGGCAGCTGATCAATGACTTTCTCTCATCGATGTTTCTAACTCTCTATCTCTCTCCCATCCTCTCTGTACAAAATCAATAACATATATTAAAAAAAATAAAAATAATAAAAAATTGTCTTAAAAAAAAAAAAAAAAAGGTGGGGAAATGGAAGGGAACTGGCTACCGTTCACACCACCTGCGGTCACGTTCAGAACAGGATCAAGGTGTTACCCTGAGCTTCCGTTACAGAATGAGCTCCGCGTCCTCTCCCTTCCCCATCAGTGCCGATATTCAGGAGAATGGGTCTCCTGTTGAAATCAGAGATTTCTTGGGTGAAAAATACAAGGTTCGGATGAGGTCAGGCATTGCTCGTTAGTATCTCAAACCCAGAGAGATGAGTTGATTATTTTTTAAGATGAATTAATTCTTGAAGGAAATGACATTGAACTTGTATCAAATTCAGCTGCTTTGATTCAGCAAGCCACAAAGTTAAAAACAAGAATATTAGAAAAATTTTAGATGCCATCTATGTTTCTGAAAGAGGAACAGTTCAGCAGGCTGATGAGTGAGATCTAAGTTGTCCAGCTACAGGAACAGAGGATATTTTTGTTAATACTTATTGAGGATATTTTTTCTATTGATTTTTAGTGAGAGTGGAAGGGTGGGAGGAAGAGGAAGAGGGAGAGAGAGAGAAACATCAAAGTGAGACACATCGATTGGTTGTCTCCCCCATGAGCCCTGACCGGGTATGGGGATCAAACCTACAATCAACTTACATGCAAATCCTTGACTGGGAATTCAACCTGAGACAATTTGGTGCACGGGCCAATGCTCTAACCACTGAGCACACCAGCCAGGACTTACTTGTGATATTTTAAAATAAAATAAAAGCCATGTATTGATTTAGAGAGAAATAAAGTTTGCAATTGGTTTTGATTTACATTATCCTAATGAGAATGATGTTGAGTATCTTTTCAGGTGCTTATTGGCATTTTGTCTATAGTCTTTGGAGAAATAACAATTCAATTCCTTTTCATATTTTCAATTGGTTAGTTGTCTTTTTATTGTTTATTTGTAAGAGTTTTAAAAATTAACCTGGATACAATTCCCTCATTAGATACCTGAATTATAAATATTTTTCCTATTCTGCTCTTTTTACTTTCTTGGTGGTGTCTTTTGAAGCACAAAAATGTTTAATTTGATTAAATCCAATTAAGCTTTTCTGCAGTTGCTTGTGCATTTGGTGTCATATCTAAATAATCATAGCCCAGTCCAAGATCATGAATATTTACCCATATGCTTTTCTGTAAGAAGTTTATAGTGTTAGGTCTTACGTTTAGGTCTGTGATCCATTGACATGATTTTTTAAAACCTTTTTTAGTTTAGTACTTTATATTTGTAAATTTAACCTTTCTGCCCAAAGCAAGTATTACTTTTATAATGAAAAATAAATCATTCGGGGACAGCGGCCTTGAACCAGAACCCGAGAGAGCTGATCTGGCTTCAGTTTCCAATTCACACAGGTGGGCGGGTCCCTTCTCCTCAGCAGGAAGAAGGTCGATCCACGCGCATGCGTAACTTCCCAGAGAGCGACCACGCCTGCGCACACGGCCGCTCGCGCCTGCGCAAACCTCCCCGGCCCGCGGGCTGGTGCCCACCGCGCTTCCGCCTGGCTCCGGGGTGGAAAGCTCACGAGCCTCCCGGGGCGCGCTCCGTGGCGCTGGCTCCGTTGCTCTGGCTCTCCACTGGGCTTCCGTGGCTTTGGTGGCGTCCTTGTCAGGTCCCCCTCCTCAGGCTCCATCCCACTGCCCGGTTCCGGCCTTCCCAACACCGCCCGTCCGCCCCGCCCTCGGCAATTTTCCTAAGCCCCCCCCCTTCCCCCTCCCCCGCCCCGGGGTAGAATGGGGGACAACACCAGCCCCATCAGCGTGATTCTGGTGAGCTCGGGGAGCAGGGGCAATAAACTGCTGTTCAGGTACCCCTTCCAGAGAAGCCAGGAGCACCCGGCATCCCAGACAAGTAAGTGAGCGCCGGGAGCGGGCCTGGCGCTCCGGGCCCCGCCTGGCCGCTGGACCAGAGCGACCAGCGGCAGGGCCCCTTCCCTCTCCGCCTCGCACGTTCACATTCAAGGCCTGTACTTAGTACAGTTTGGAAAGTGTAGACAAATAAAAAGAAACTGGAGGGGGGGAAAAATCATAATTCAGTAGCCAAAAGCTTCTGTTGCTAACATTTCATCCATGTCTGCAGCCTTTTCAAAAAATATGTGAGCACTGCATGTGTTAACCTAACCACAAAAGGCCAGGATGAGAGGCAACAAGCATTTCCTTGAGGTCAATAAGCATAGCTATTTGGGATGCTCCAAATAGTGTTCTGATTGAGAGACAAAGGCTTTGGGTAGTTATGAAAAAAGGAAAGGAAACATACCAATAGAAGGAAGGCATTTATTTCTTTTTATTTCTTTTGGTCAGGTAACATAGTAAAGTTAATTCTGAGCAGTTTTTAATTTTCAGTCTGATAGTCTTAAGTCAGGTATAGTATTTGCATATATATATTTTGTTAATCCCCATCTGAGGATACTTTTTCATGGATTTTTAGAGGAAGTGGGAAGGAGAGAGAGAGAGACAGAAACATTGATGTGAGAGAAACACATCAATCGGTTGCCTCCTTCATGCACCCCTGATCAGGGCCCCAGGGACTTGAAGCCAAGGTGTGCACCCTTGATTGGAATCAAACCCCGGGGCCCTGACCTCTACCACTGAGCCAAACAGGCTAGGGCTGCTTTATAAGTCAGTTCGTTGGGGCACAGGTTGCTTAAGCCCAGTCCAAAGGTCATTTTGCCCAGTTTTAACATTTCAAAGATGTGAGGGATAAGACATTTCAGGCACTTTTGGGATAGCAGCTCCAGCTCCATTTTAAAGTAGTTGCATTTATTGTTGTTGTTGTTGTTGTTTTCATATAAATGTATTCAGTTTGGAAATAACAGGAAATTACAGATCCACCTGAAGTTTTTTTTTTGACTACTGGTACCTAACACCAGGTCTGCTCCTCCATTGCAGGGATAACTGCTTACCATTTTAGACATTGTCCTTCCTGTAAATAGTCACCCACTATGTATCCATAGGAAAATAATGTATTATTTGGGGATTTCCCCCCCCCCCCCCCTTTCACGTAACTGTATTGATCTGCAGTGGCTCTTCCATTGAACAGCCTTGGGGTACTTTATGACCTAATAAGCAGAGGTCACCCCGCTCTTAGGTGTAGCATGCAGCTGCTGTGGGTGGACATGTAGGTTACGTGTAGCTGTTCATTATCAGGAATGCTCAGTTTGTAATTGATATTCTGTTTTAACATTTGTTAATAAGGTACAAAGGGATTTAGGTTATGAAAAGAATGTTCTTTATCCACCATTGATACACACACACACACACACACACACACACACACACACCCAGTCACCCATTTCTCCTTGTAGGGGCAGCTGCTGTTACCATTTTCCTGTGTAAATACAAGCATATGCATATATTTTACTTTTTCTAAGCACAAGTGAAAGGACACACTGTCCTGTGTGTGTTGTTTTCATTTTCCATCTTGATATGGTTTCAGAATTAGGATTAGAGTCATGGGATGAGCACACTGTGATGTATTTATCCAGGCCTCTGTTGATGGTGTTGGTGGGTATTTAAGTTGTTTCCAATTTTTTGCTGCTATAACCAGTGTGAATGTCCTTCCTGTGTGTATTATTTTGCTGGATATAGGATTAATTCCCAGAAGTAGGATGGTTAAATCTAAGGGATAATGAGCATATTTATTTTTTTCCTTTTTTTTTTAAATTTGTCGATTACAGTTGATAGTCAGTATTATTTTATATTAGTTTCAGGTATACAGCATAATGGTTAGACATTTATATCATTTATTAACTGAGCAATTGATAA
The DNA here is from genome assembly GCA_963693515.1 of Pipistrellus nathusii. Lineage (NCBI taxonomy): Eukaryota > Metazoa > Chordata > Mammalia > Chiroptera > Vespertilionidae > Pipistrellus > Pipistrellus nathusii. The sequence goes on from OY882861.1 coordinate 92,922,426, forward strand.
GTCTAATACTCTCCTAGCACCATGCATTGTAATTACAGTATTTTTATTATTATTATTCAATTTTTTATTGATTTCAGAGAGGAAGGGACAGGGAGAGAAAAATAGAAACATCAGTGATGAGAGAAGTCATTGATTGGCTGCCTCCTGCACATCTCCACTGGGGACTGAGCCCGAAAACCAGCCATGTGCCCTGACGAGGAATCAGACCGTGACCTCCTAGTTCATAGGTCGACGCTCAACCACTGAGCCATGTAGGGCAGGTTGAACTTTTTTGTTTTGTTAATCCTCATCAGAGGATATTTTCCCCATTGCTTTTCAGAGAGAGTGAAAGGAAGTTGGGGAGGGGGGAAGGGAGGGTAGAGAGAAAGAGAGAGAGATACATCATTTGCCTCCTGCATGCACCCACGACCCAGGGACTTGCAGCCAAGGTATGTGCCTTGATTGGAATTGAACCTGGGATCCTTCAGTCTAGGAGCTGACGCTCTATCCACTGGGGGAGAGAGAGAGAGAGAGAGAGAGAGAGAGAGAGAGAGAGAGAGAGAGAGAGAAAAACATTGAAACATTGACTGCTTTCCTCCCGCAGGTCATGGGGAGTGAACTCACAATCAAGGTACATGCCCTTGACTGGGAATAGAACCTGTGACCCTTTGGTGCGAGGGTCAACACTAACCACTTAGCAACACCAGCTAGGGCAATATATGGACTTAAAATTTTTTTTTCTTCAGCTAAGACAGAAGAGTTGATAAATTGTACATGTGAAATCCAGCCACACCTGCGGACAGCACCAGTCCAGAATGTTCCAGGTCTAGGGCAAAGATCCAGAAGGGACTGTTTCTATAAGAGCAGGGTGGGTCTCTCAAAAGGTGGCCACGGTGTTCAGAAGGCATGTATGTATGTTTCAGATCCCACTGAGAAGTGCTAGTCGGCAGGCAGGCAGCCTACAGCTTGTATCGGTGTGCCTGCCTCCGGCTGCCTTATCTCTGCTCCTGTGGCTTTCACGGTGTGCCTGGACCTCTGCCTAATCTTTCCTTTTTGGCGCTTTAGCCCGCACATTCCCTTCTTCCTCCACTTGGCTGTCATGGCACAGAGCTTTCTAGGAAGATGGCGCTAAGGCCGAGAGCTAAATATCCTTTTGCCTATGCTTTTTACAAGCTAGTTGACATCGTATAGTGAGAGGATATGTGTGGATATATGTGTATCTGTGTGTAATATATTTATACTTATCTTTTTTTCTGTCTTAATAGTAGTAAAAGCATTTCCTAAGTTATCATAACTTCTTGGAAACCATATTTTCTGAAAATTTTTTTATTATGGTAAAAAATATATAATATAAAATTTGCCATTTTAACCATCTTTAAATATACAGTTCAGTGGCATTAATCACATCCACCATATTGTATAACCTCAAAACATTTTCCGTACCCCAGACTGAAATTTGTAACCAAACAATGACTCCACATTTCCCCTGTCCTTAGCCTATGGTAACCGCTAATCTACTTTCTGTCTCTATGAATTCACCTGTTGTAGATATTTTATGTAAGTGCAATATTTGTCCTTTTGTGTCTGGTTTCTTTTTCTTAGCATAATGTTTTAAAGTTCATCCACGTTGTAGCATGTGCCAGAACTTCATTCCTTTTTATAGCTGATTAATATTCTATTGTGCATATGTACCACATTTTATTTTTATTGATTTCAGAGAGAGGAAGGGAGAGGGAGAAAGATAGAAACATCAGTGATGAGAGAAAATCATTGATTGGCTGCTTCCTGCAGACTCCACTCTAGGGACTGAGCCTGCAACCCGAGCACGTGCCTTGACTGGGAATCCAACGGTGAACCTCCTGGTTCATAGGTCAGTGCTCCACCACTGAGCCACACCGGCCTGGCTGTATACCACATTTTAGAAACCATCATTTTTTCTGGCTCTACAATCCTGTCTGTGGATGGGTCCTGGTTTCTTAGTCATTGTCTCTTCTTCGCCCTCACTCAGATAAGCCTCGTAGCAGATACGCTGTCAACAACACTGGAGATCATGCCGAGGACCAGGACGGTGACTCCAGGTAAGGGCTCTGATGTCACTTAGGGCCCCAGCAGTATGGTGGAGCTAGTCCTGCCCCAAAGCCTGTGCAAAGCTCCACCTGCTGTTGGCCTATGCTTCCCCTGAGAAACCGGGTGTTCTTTTTTCCCATTTGGTGGGTGTTCTGGGTAGCATGGGGCAGGGGACTGATTTGCCAGTCTCTGGCTTGCTGTATACTTTGGTCACATGTTCCAGCTGTGAAGCGGGTTGGAGATGAGATGAGGCCAGTTTCTGTCAGTCATTTACCTCCTGTGAGGGGAGCGTGGAGGAAAGCACACCCGTGCTGTCCTCAGACCTTGGTCCTCAGGCACAGCCCAGAGGTCAAATGTAGGTGCTTGGGTGCAGGGCAGAGTGTGCAGACGGTGAGATGGGCAGAGAGCTGGGGCTGATTTGAGCCTTGGCCTTTTAGGGCACAGGTGAAAGCGGGTCTTGTTCCTTCTTGTATGTGTCCCCTTGTTCTCTGTGGGAAGAACTATCATTGCAACAGGAGAAATGACCGCTTCTGCCTTCTTACGTTCATTTTAAAGCTTAGTAAGTGGTCACGCAGACCCAGATGAGGCAGGGGAGATTGTAAGTTGCCTGTTCTGATTCCCCTAAACATAGCTGGGGTCTTTGTGAGCTAAAGGATGTGGCCTCCATGGTCCTGTGGGAAAGCTGAGGTCCCCACATGGGCCTTATGCATGCAGACTGCACAGCTTCCCTCAGTTCTCTGACAAGGCACCACCGCTACTGCAGTGTGTACATTCCCATGATCATGGTTTTTATTTTGTGTGTGTGAGGATGGCAGGGGGCTCTGCCGTGACAGTGACTCTCTGAAGGGAGCAGCTTTGGAGAAGGGAACAGCAGGAGGGGAAGGGGAGGTGGGAGGTTGTTGGACATTCAGTGTGTTAGAGGCACCCAGAAAGCTTTGCCGCTGCACACGGGGCGGGTGGCTTTGTCTTCTCCTGGGTCCCAGACCAGTTTAGAGCGGGGCTGGCCGGTTCCTGATGCTCTCCCTCTCAGCCCCGTAGGTGTGAGGCTCTGCTCAGGACAGGAAGACTCAGAGCTCTCGGAATGGTCTGTGCAGAGGTATTTTTTTAGGAGCACACAATCCCTGCAGGTAACTTTCAGAGCTTGTAAGAAAATCACTCTGAGGTAATGCCATTTGGTAATCTTATTAGCACATTATGGCATCTGATGATCTCTCCCCATCCCTGTATTTTTAGAGATACAGGTTAATGCCCTTAGGGACCCAGCTTTATTTTGTCACATAGGCCTGCCCCTGGCAGCTGGGGAACCTGTCACACTCAGACATCTTCCCGAAGCACTGCAGAGAAGGTCATCGGGCCATTCTTTGTCCTGGATCATCATTCTCAAAGGTGCTTTTCTTCTGGAACCAGCAAAGTGTTCCTGCTTGTCAGTTTGCCAGATTGAAACAGTGTGGACAGGCCCCGTGGGTGACTGTGAACGTGGTGCTGGCCTGCCTCAGAGAAGTGAAGGTGCAGAGCTGTGCTGCCCAGGGTCGAAGCCACTGACCAGTGTGGCCATTTAAATGGAAACAAACTGAAATTAAATACAATTGAACATTTATTTTCTTAGTTTCACTTGCACACATTTTAGATGTTCAGTGGCTGCATGTGACTAGTGGATACTATATTGAACGGCGTAGATTTAGAATATTTCTGTCTCTGAAGAAAGTTCTGTTGGGGGCACTGGTTTTAAAATGTGGATCATGAAGGCGATGTGTTTCAGGGTATAAGAATTAGTTGTCAGTTTAAAAAAAAAACCAACTAGAATTTAGAAGGGAGAGAAGAAAATGGATTTTGTCTGTTGTCTCTAAGTTTTGAAATTCAAGTTTAGAGAAGTTGTAGTGTCCCTGATTGTGGGGTGTTAGGGGCCAGGAGCTCCTGCTTACTTCCATCTCTGGTTTAGTCACCCCACACTGGCAGGGACAGAGCCGTGGGGAGAGGAAGCCTGGTGTCCATTGGAAAGGCTGTTGTGGGCCCAGTCCCTCCTGATGTGAATGGCTATTCTGGCTTCCTTTCCACGTTGCCAGCGTTGTTCTGGTTACTGCCTCCGAGAAGGAGATGCTGGTGGTTTGGAAGAGTTACCTTTATTTTAAAACTCTCTGAATCAGCTGAGATCGGTTTGGCTCAATGGATAGAGCGTTGGCTTGGGGACTGAAGGGTCCCGGGTTCAATTCCGGTCAAGGGCATGTACCTTGGTTGCGGGTATATCCCCAGTAGGGGGTGTGCAAAAGGCAGCTGATTGATGACTCTCTCTCATCGATGTTTCTAACTCTCTATCTCTCTCCCTTCCTCTCTGTACAAAATCAATAAAATATATTTTTAAAAAAATAAAAAAAGAATAAAACTCTCTGAATCATTTCACTTTAGATATCATGCCAGAGCTTTGACAGATTTCTGTCTTTGCTCTTTATCTCCCCATTGGCATTGTGTGGCATGGAATCAGGGGGCACTGCTGCCCTCTCAGACGTGGCTGCCTTTTTTGAAGCAGTGGGTCATGCCCTGTGCTGGAGGGGGACCGCAGCCAGGTGAGCCGGAGTGCTCACTGGCACACAACATGCAAGTCCTCCATGCCAGGCACACACGGGCTCCACCGGAGCCTCTTGTCAGCTTCGCTTGGTGGCGCAGGTACTGAGGAAGAGGCCCCTACCTGCTGGATTTTAGGTCGGTACTCAGAAATGTAGATAAATAGTGTTGTCCCCAAGCTTGGGTACCTCCCTTCCCTTTTCCTGGCCCAGCTGAGTCTACACTGGTATCCACATTGGCACGTTCCAGCAGGGCAGCATGCTGGGATAAGTGCAGGTTCAGGGTTCCGGGTCTGAGTCTCACGCTGTGGCCTAACGTGTGTGATCTGGGCGTGTCCCTTAGACAGGGAGCCTCTTCTTAAGACGCCTCTCCTCCCAGGAGATGCCATATGAACACCGCATGTAGGTGCGAGTGCTTGTGATGGCTCTGCCTCCCTCAGAGGGGCAGACACAGGCCCATAAAACATGCTGTGGAGTTTAACCTTTTACATGTCACCCCCTCCCCAGTAAGGAAAGGGAACAGTGCTGACACTTGGAATCCCCGTGTGCTTTTTCCCATTGGAAAGTTATGGAATATATATATATATATACACACACACACACACACACACACATATATATATATAATATATATAATATATATAGAATATATATATATATATTTATATATATATCCCGTGTTTCCCCAAAAATAAGACATCCTCCGAAAATAAGACCTAACGCATGGAAAGATAAGACATCCCCTGAAAATAAGACCTAGTGCAACTTTGGGAGAAAAAATTAATATAAGACACTCTCTTATTTTCGGGGAAACAGGGCATATATATATATATATATATATATATATATATATATAGAGAGAGAGAGAGAGAGAGAGAGAGAGAGGTATCAACTAGCTGCTTTCTATATGCACCCCAACTGGGACTGGGGATCAAACCTGCAATGGAGTTACTAGTATGTGTCCTTGACTGGGAATTGAACCCATGACTATTTGGTCTGCAAGCCGACACTCTATAACCACTGAGCAACACAGCCAGACAAAGTTAAGGGATTTTATGACCTGTATAGGAGTAGCAGATAAAGTTCTAGGGGTCATACTTGAGCTTCAGATTCTGACTTTCTGGATGATCTTGAGGAAGTCCACACACCATCTTACCCCGTTACTGCTATACAACGAATGAGCTAAAGTTCAGGAGCTGCTGAAAAAGAGCGTTCTTCATTGTGTTTCTCTGGCATGGGTCTTGGTAACGTGAGTTCTCGGTGAGAGCTGTGGGGAGCAGCAGTCCCAGCAGGGCAGCCTGGGGGACATGCATGGCATCATGGCAGGCTCTCACCCCTGCGATGCTGTCTGCACGGTGGGGCTCAGGCCTACTTTCTGTTCCCAGCAAACCCGGAAAGCAGCACGCTAGAGACCATGTAGAGGAACTTCAACGCTTTTAAATGTATTTTCTAAAAAAGCGCAGGTCAGATAGTGCAGAGGTCTTGGACATTTCCTAACGTAAGTATATCCGGTTCCGCCATGACTGCCTTGCTGTAGGGGCCACACGGGCAGAGACTCAGTGAGCTCAGCTAAGCAGGTGGTCATAGCATCTCCGGAACTGGGGCTGAGGTGGTCAGTGCACTGTACAGAAGGTGTTTACCCACGGGCTCTTCCTTGATCCGTGGAGACGGTTTGTCAGATTCAATGCGGGTGCATCTGGCCAGGGTGTGTGGCGCTAGGCTCTGCCCAGGTCTTCCGGCCTTGCTCTCGTTCTGGAAACTGACCCTCGTTCTGGCCCACTCTGTTCACGAATTTGAGCGTTAGTGAGAAAACTGTGTGGTAAGTCTTCAACTTGGGGAGTTGTCTGCATCCTTTCTTGTCTGGTAAGTTTCATAGCCTTGACCTCAACCGTTAATGCTTAATGGTAGTACGTCTGCTAGACTTGAATGCTGTTTTAATAAAAACAACTATTAACTTTTCATGATTTTAAAAACCAATGTGTTTTTGTTTGGTCTTGATGGTCCTGTTCCCATTTCAGCGAGCCATGTCCTCCAACCGATGAGCAATTGGTTGCAGGGTAAGACCAAGACTTCTCCACCGTCTTTCTGTCTTGATTTCCGCTACCTTCTCTTCTTGTAATTGTGCTTAACTCCTGATCTCCCTCAATGTTGAAGAATGACTAATGAGGCACACAGGCTCTCGCTCGGATCCCACGGCCCCTGCCCTTTCTCCACTGGGAGTTCTCTATTTCACTTCCCCAAGAACCTACGCAAGGTTGGCTGGCACCAGGGCGGCTTCTGGGACCAGGCTTGCACTCAGACCTCCTCCCGGCAGGCACCAGTAGCCCTGGGAGGCCAGTAGGTGAGCAGAGCAAGGTTTCTTACCCTCCCCCTCCCAAGAGAGATCCTTAATTATTCTCTTTGCCTTCATGTCTCAGAGGGTTTAGTGGGGGCCTCTTTCCCAAGGGCTGGGTGGTAAGTGTAATGCTTGAGGTTAGATGCTGTTGTGTGTGCCCTTTAGAAGCAAAATGCACCCATGGAGCCCACCTGGCACTTCTTCAGGAGGGCATAGTAAGGTGTGACCCTCCTGTTCCCCTGACATGATATTCCCTCTGGGCATTGGGGTATCTTTGAGCCCCCCATAACCAGAGGGTGCAGAGTCAAGCTCCCTTCCATGCCGCCCCTCCCCCTTTTTTGACCAAGCCAGAGATCAGATCCAGCCCTGCTCCTGAATGCCTCAGAAGGAGTGGAGGGTCTTGGCCTGGTTTCTAGCTGGGCTGGTTCATCTTCCTAAATTTTTTCTTTTTAAATTTCTAAGTTATTCCAGGAATGTTAGTTTTGTAACAGCTATTTCATTGTGTGCAATATAACTTGCTAGGCCTTTTACCATCAAAACAAGAGGAAAAGATCTTTGTAAATTTTGGAAGCAACAAACAAATATTGTCATTTGTTTTTGTTTCAATTTGCTATTTATAACAGCTTTTCCCCTACTCCCCAGATCTCATAATATAACTATGCCTTTGTGTATATTATATCAGCAGACACACTATATAAAGCATAAAGCCACTGAGTGTTTTTTTCTCATTGTAAGTGTTGACATTGCAGTGGCGAGTGGATTTCTCTGTGGGCCAGACTCGCTCAGATAAGCACCATCCCCCTCAGGGGCCTTCCCTTTTACCTCCAGCAGCACAAGGCTTTCTGGTTGGCTCCTTCTGCAGATGCTGGCCTCCCTGGTCTTGGGAGGAAGCACTTTTTATTTGGCACTTGGAAGGATGCTTTTGGATTTTGATATGTATAGATATTCAGTAGACCCCTGCTTACCTCTGACTCTCAGGACCCAGCCCACAGCCAGTCTCACTCAGGTTCCTGGACTAGTGGCTGAGGGCCAGGCAGAGGCTCATGTGTGGGCCTTGATGACAGAGCAGAGGTTTTTAGTGGAGGTGTTTGGATATCACAGGAAAAAGTGAACTTTCTGGAATAGTGGGAGGTTGTTTTCTATACCTTATCTTTGTCCTTCGGTGGCAGACTGGAGGAGCTATTTGTTTAGATAGGATGTGAAATGTTGGCACTGGATCAATCATGAGGGCAGAAGTGTTTGTTTATCACCCTGAGCCCTCTCTCACCCTCAGACGGGAGTTATAGGGCAGAGTGAGCCATTGGAGTTCTTAAGGAAAGCATATGCCTCTGGCGGAAGACACTGGGATATTCCGTCTCTGCTTAATCACTCCGGAGAGCAGTATTCCCAGAAAAAGACCCATAATTGGCAGCTAAGGACTTAGGCTGTGGGTCCCTCGTTTCCCAGACTGTCTCTGACAACCTCTCTGACAGCCTCGCTGTCAAAAGGGCTGAGTGCAGTCCTGACACTGTCTGTGGGCCACAGAGCACCCTAGGACACCTGGAGGACCATCGCAGTCCTGGGGAGGGCTGGAAACCAGTGTGACCCCCTCCCCAAGGCCTTAGCAGTGCCAGGCTCCCCTCCTGTGGGGGAGAGACTTGGAAAGAGTTCTCTGGCTGCTTGTCCAGCAGTTTGAGTGCTGGTTGAACAACAAGATTCTTGCTGCAGGCTGGCTTCAAGTAATTACAATTTATGTTTACTTTTTTATTTTGAGAGAGAGAGAGAGAGAGATTGATTTATTGTCCACTTATTTATGCATTCATTGGTTGCTTCTTGTATAGCCCTGACGGGGGATGGAACCAGTAACCCTGGTGTATCAGGAGGATGTTCTAACCGACTGACCTACCCGGCCAGGCTCAGGCCACTCTTTCACTAGATGGTGAGCCCTGCCATGTGTAAGGAGCCCAGAGCAAACGACCCCCTTCCCAGATCTTTTATCCCAGAGCCATTTCTTATTTCAGAGTTCAGCTGAAGCAGCAGTTTGTAGCAGACCATCTTTTTTCTTCAGAAAATGGAGAGGTATGGTAGTAGTCGCTCCCCCCCCCCCTGCCCCCCCGGTGAGGTTGTCCAAGAGAAAAGTATCCAGTATGGTGCCTGATTCACTGTGCTCCTTAGCATAGGCCCAGGATGCATGCTGGAGTGTCTGCCTTTGATGGCCTCCAGGGCTCCAGGGGTCTGTGCCCAGGAGCAGAGCATCGCCCTGGGGGAGCTGGAGCCACTTGCTCCAACACAGTGCGCTCTCCCAACGTGGATGCTAGGAGTGCTTTCTGCGGTGGAGAAATGAGCACAGGCTCGTCTCTCTCCTGGCTCCAGCTCAGACACGTGCATCAGTGTTTCTAAAGTGCAGGCCCCCTCAAGCCTGGGCTCTGAGATAAGAGTCTGCACTGCACCCCCAGCACTCTCCTTCCCGTGCTGACTCTCCCTTATCTGGGTCCCTGTGGCAGGAAGGGACACTGTTGCCAGTAAGAAAACATAAGTGTACTGATGCACCTGGCAAAAGGGTGAACTCGTATCCAAATCTGCTCTCACCCACACCACAGCCATTCCCACTCTGTGGCATCCAGTCCTGTGCATCCTAAGTCCATTTCATATCCGTGGGCCTGGTATCTTGCTCATCTCTTACAGTCTCTTCCCTAACAAAAGCTGGAAGGTGTAGGTGTTGAGGATAAGGGAAGGGTCGGGCAATCATGCTGAGAAAGGTAATTGGCAGTTAACGCTGTACTCTTGCCCTTTACACAGCACTGGGGGGTGGAGGTTCCTGGGAGTTGAGAGGTGCAGCCTAGTAAACCTGGACCTGATGGTAGAGCTCCCCACCCCCACCCATGAGCCTTCATGAGCAGCTCCTCAGGGCAGCGCCAGCTTCAGCTGTTATTCCTCCCTTTACCTTTAAAAGCAAACTGCAACCTGTTTCTCTCCTGAATTTCATAGAGCATGCCAAGAAATTGACAGCATGTGCCTTCAGTCTATGCTTCTCATGCCTTTTACCTTGTAATTTTGGTGATTTTATGTCCCAAATCTTGGGGATTGCTTCAGAAGGCAAATGATAGAAGCTTCCAGGTCATCAGTGGGGGTCAAGCCACTTTGCACACAAAGCTGCCATATACTGAGAGCCTTATCCGCTGAGGGCAGCTGGTGTGGGGCTGTGACACTTTCTTCATTTATTTTCACTCTGCCTCTTTTTGATTTTTAAGGTTTTCAGATGTCATTCTGGCAACAATTTTGGCAACCAAGTCTGAAATGTGTGGCCAGAAATTTGAACTGAAGATCGATAACGTGCGTTTTGTCGGGCACCCAACACTCCTACAGCATGCTCTGGGGCAGGTAAGGGCCTCCCCAAGAATATGGGGTGCTCCCCCTGGGCAAGCACAGCCTGTCCTGGTCTGGGCCTCAGGGAACTGCCACTGGCTCCGGTAAAGTTAGCGATTGTAGCCAGACCTGACAGCTGCCTGCTATCAGCTGCACTTCATCGATCCTGAGGAACCTCCAGAAAGAGACAGGCATCTTTGCCCCCCAAGTTTTAGTCTCTGCTCCTCGCTTTGGTAAAGTGGTGATCTCATGGCCATTATTTTTTTAAAGTCAGCTCTTACTATTGTGCTAAATCCTTTTTAAGTGATCTCATGGCCATTATTTTTTAAAGTTAGCTCTTACTATTGTGCTAAATCCTTTACATACATTCTCTGATGAATGAAATGTTACAGTGCTGGAGTTTTAACAAGATAGAATGCACTGTGACCTAAAGGAATTTGCACACCAGAACCTGCCAGTCAGCCCTTTGCACACAGGCAGAATCAGCAACAGCAGCACTCAGATTCTGAAAGATTTTGATATGACAGTACAAGATTTAGCTCCATTTATCTGATCCAGAAATATGAGAGTCTGCGATGTGGCCTTCGAATGTCCTCCATGACCAAGCTGGTGGAAAGAGCGAGGGAGTTGGGGGTGCTAAAACATGAAACCCCAGGGACAGCACCATCCCTCCTCACTGAAACCCTGCAGGCAGGGATTAGATCCCTCACTATGACTGTGGGTGCTGGAGGGGAGGTTTGGCAGCCTGCCAGCCGTCCTGGGCCTATAAAACTAGAGTGATAGGCTGCATGGTGAGGAGCTAGTTGGGATAGCCCAGGGAGAGCTGGAGCCCTGGCCTCTTACGCCTCCTAGTGGTTACCCTTGAAATCAGCGTGGTGTTTGTGACTGGTTGGCTGGCTGCCAGAACAGCAGCCTTGTCTCTCCTCGCTCTAGCATTGTCCTCTCTCTTAATCACCTTGAGTACTTAGCGTACCTGACAGAGATGGCCTCAAGAGCTCAATGGACACCGGGGATGGCAGTGGGGAGGATGTCTGGGCAGAGAACACTCCATCTGCTTGGGCCCCTCTCCATCTCTTCTCCTCTGGGCACTTCTGCCCACTTGCTTTGACTGGGCAGCCTCTTCATGCTGGTCATAGCACTGACCTTCCTGTTATCTCAGCGGGGACTCATCTGTCCGGGCGGTCACCACTAGCTTATGCAAAGGTGCTGACCACAGGGCTCTGTTTTCTTTTGGTTCTGCTGTATTTTGGAACCTTTAAGAGCTATGCTTAAAGTAGAATAGCTCTAAACAGCTCTTCTTGGGAAGTGGTGGCTCTCGTTCAATGGCACTATGCGTCTTTTACAGGTCTCCAAAACAGACCCATCCCCGAAGAGGGAGGCTCCCACCATGATTCTTTTTAATGTGGTATTTGCGCTAAGGGTGAGTGTTTATAAACGGCCGAAGGGCATGGGCACGGCCGAAGGGCATGGGCACGTCAGGAAGGAGGGGGAGGGGAGTTACAGCAGCTCACTTCTGGTGAGTGTGTCATTGACTCAGCGCTCAGCCTGCAGTGGGCATGGCATTGGTCTACACTTACTGTTTTCTTCTCTCTCTTTAAAAAAAAAAAATAAAGTACACATAACATAAAATTTACCATTTTAACTATTTTAAAGTATACTAGATGCCCGATGCACAGAAATTCGTGCAAGAGTAGCCCTCCTTCTGGCTGTTGGCACTGACTTCCCTTCGGTACCCAGGACCTGGGCTGGCTTCCCTTTAGCCCCAGCTTTGTCAGAAAGGACATCCAGAAGGACATCTGGTATAATTAGCATATCACCCTTTTATTATTATAGTTGGTTTGGTGGCATCTTGTAACACTGTTGTGTAACCATCACCATTATCTAGCTTCAGAATGTTACTGTTACCCTAAAAGGAGCTCAGTTATTCCCTTTCTCTCCCCCGCCCTCTCCCAGCCCTTAGAAACCACCAATCTACTTTCTGTCTCTGTGGGCTTACCTGTTCTGCATGTTTCATATGAATGTGATCCTACAATATGTGACCGTTGGTGTCTGGCTTCTTTTGATGAGCATAGTGATTCTGAGATTTTCCTTTGTCATGTATATCAGTACTTTACTCATTTAAAAAAAATATATTTTATTTATTTTTCACAGAGAGGAAGAGAGAGGGATAGAGAGTTAGAAACATCGATGAGAGAGAATCATCAATCAGCTGCCTCTTGTACACCCCCTTCTGGGGATGTGCCCACAACCAAGGTATATGCCCTTGACTGGAATCGAACCTGGGACCTTTCAGTCTGTAGGCCGATGCTCTATCCACTGAGCCAAACCGGTTCGGCAGTACTTTACTCATTTTTATGGTCAAGTTGTATTCCATTGTGTGAATAGACCATACTTTGTTTATCCATTCATCTGTTGATGAACATTTGAGTTTTTTTTTCACCTTTTGGCTATGATGAACAATGCTGTTAAGATATTTGTATACAAATTTTTGTGTGGACACATGTTTTCATTTCCCTTGGGTATATACCTAGGAGTGGAATTGCTGGGTCATATGAGAACTGTGTTTAACCATTTGAACTGCCAGACTGTTCTCTACATTGCTGCACCATTTTACATTCCCAGAGGCAGTGCATGAGGGTTCCAGTTTCTTTACATACTGACTGCACTTGTTATTTTCCATTTTTTAAATAATGAAGCCTAATTGTTCTTAAAGCAGTTCTCAGTGTTGTCTGAAGTTGTGTTTTTAGTAATTACAGGACATTTTTTTTCCAGTAAAACTGTCAAAATATAAGGATCCAAATAAACATAAAAGGCACCCCTGGGTGAGGACTGGCTTACATTATTAATGGAATACCCAGGGAATTTGTATTCATTGACTGTTAAATAATGGCATTTCTCTGAAAGTATCAGTTTTCCCCAAAGAACCCAGAAGTTCTTTCCGGCTGGGCACGTGATCTGCACCACAGCTTTTGTGAAGCAATAGGAGCGAGAAAGTGATTGGATTTCAGGGACAAGGAGCAGCGATGCTCCGAAAACCTTCAGAGTGGCAGAAGTGAGACCGAGTAGAAAGGGAACCTATAAAATTAGGTGCTGCTCTGAGTCTCGGGTTTTTTTCACGGTGCCTTTTTTGATATGGAGACTACATGTTTCACTATGAACAGTTCAAAATCAAAATAATGCTAGAGAAAAGATCCATTAGAATAAAGCTTACTTTTTAAATGTTTACCTTGTTGATAAACACAGAACTACAAGTTAGGACAAAATGATTTGTTAGTGGTGGGGGCATGAAGTTCCAAGAGATCTTTTTTTTACTTTATACACTTCCGTAGCATTTGCATCTTCACAATATTCTTATATTATATAATTACATAGTACAAACACATCCACAAAGAAAACTCAAATTAAGAAGAACACAAGCCAACGAAACCCATGACGAATGCCGTCCACCTGTCAGTCCTGATAGCTATACACTTTGCTATCTCATGCTGGGGGATGGGCAGTGAGGAGCAGCCACAGCCCCACCCAGATGTTGCCGGCAGGCTCCCATCTCTGGGCAGCATGAGATAGCAAAGTGTATAGCAGGCAAGCAAACAAGCATATTATGAAGTCTTATAGAGATTTTTATAATAATGATTAGACTGGAAATGATTCTGGTCCCCAGTAGTTGAGGATGGCTGCAAAAGATGGTGGTTGCTATACACTGGATGTTTGTGGCCATTAAAGTTGAGAAATGGGGATGATAGCGGAACCTGGAGGAGTGTAGATTTCCAAAGATAGTATAGGACTTCAGATAGCATGGGCCATAATGTTGAAGAGTGGGAGGAATTTTAAATAATGTAAAGAGTTGATATCTTAGGGTAGACAAGTTATCTTTTCATTAGTCATGTAAAAATATATGTATATGTGTTTATTTTAAAAGGTTTTAAATGCTGAGTTAGTAACAACAGTTTGATAAACCTGTACGCCCATCTCTGAGATTCCACACTATCACCTTTGCACCGTGGTTCTAGTACACCCCCCTTACATTGTCACTTATGTATTTCAAGACAAGCCCTAGCCTCATGTCTGTTCACTCTTACATACTTCAGAAAGCATCTCTATAAAAATATGGACATTTATTTTATACCAGAATACCCTTTTCACACCTGAGGAAATTTGCAATAAATTGGTATAAACTAGTACATGGTTCATGGAAGCTTTCCCCAATTGCCACAGCATTTTTGCTGGTTGTCTTGTCTGAATCAGGATTAAGATTCAGTCCTCACAAACTTGTGTTGTTGTGTCTCTAGATTTCTGGCAGTCTAGGACTCTCTCCCCGATTTGTCCCATCACATGTTCTATGTTTGGTCTCATCTCATTGTGCAGTCAGACTTGCTCTCTGACCCTGTATTTATTTATTTATTTATTTATTTATTCTTTCATTCTTTCCTTCCTTCCTTCCTTCCTTCCTTCCTTCCTTCCTTCCTTCCTTCCTTCCTTCCTTCCTTCCTTCCTTCCTTCCTTCCTTCTTGCTTTCTTTCTTTCTTTCTTTCTCTCTCTTTTTTAATATGTTTATTTTTTACAGAGAGGAAGGGAAAGAGTTAGAGAGTTAGAAACATCAATGAGAGAGAAACATCGATCAGCTGCCTCCTGCACACCTCCTAATGAGGATGTGCCCGCAACCAAGATACATGCCCTTGACGGGAATTGAATCTGGGACCCCTCAGTCTGCAGACAGATGCTTTATCCACTGAGCCAAACCGGTTAAGGCCAACCCTATATTTCTTGAAAACTAAATGCTTGATTACATTTGGGTATGAATTCTGAGGACAGGAAAGTCTCATAGGTGATGCCCTGAACTCCATGCTGCCTCCCAGCACGTATGGGGAAAGTGTGGCATTTCTAAGAGCCCCACTCAGGGCTGCCATGTGCTAGGTGGTAGTGCTCTCAGTGTGGCCACACAGCCTCCAGCTCTGCAGGCACCTTGGACAGTGCTGGCCTGTGCAGCCAAGCAGCACACCCTGGCACACTCCATCAGTGCTGGTCATGGGGCCTCGCCTGGGTAAGCACCACCTTGCGTGTCTGGGAATGTGGAACAAGCGGGCCCTGCACATCTGACAGCGCTGTCATGCCCCAGCCAGCGGGTCTTCTAGCAGAGAGTCATCTTCTAGGTGTGACTTGATTACTCTTCATGAATGATCATGTGCTCAAGGTCAGTCTCCTTTCTCTCCTTGCTGTGGGAGTATTTCCACACAGATTCTTCTGGAAGTGTCTTGAGGCAATTGTATACCCTAAACCCAGACCCTGCAGTTTAGTCATCTTGCAGGGGCACTGTTGAGGGGATGCCCTTGCCATGAAGGGATAGGGCTGCTGCCAGTGGTGGGCACAGCTTGGGAATAATCCTTGGTTCTCTTTCCCAGCACAGATAAGCTGCCAGGTGGGTGCTGTTTGTGAACATGAAATCTAAGCGTTTAGAGAATCTCTCCTAACTCCCAGGGGTGGAGGTGTTTACTGTGGACACCTTGTGGGCAGGGCCCTCTCTGGCAGATAAACGAGAGGAAGACAGCACCAGGGGTTCTAATCAGCAGCACCATTCTCCCTCTTCCTCTTCTCACCTCCACCCCTTAGGATGACTCAGCGGCCCTGTGGGCCTCCTGTAACACTGAGTCATGGCTGGCCAGTTATCTGCTCCAGGGAGCATCTTCACAGACCTCACAGCCACCTGCTCCGCCCTTGGCCTGGCCCGGCTGCAGCCCCTGATAGTTTCTAGAGTTAACACAGGTGGGGGGGGTGGGATGGAGCCAGCTGGCTTCTCCTGTTAGCCAAGGTCGTTTCTGCTAGAAAGAGCCACTTAACCTTGAGGATAGAAAATGTCCGGTGAACGCTTAGCCTGGTGCTTCTGTTTATTACACTTTGTGTCCCTATAAGAGGGGCTGTTGGTCCTTCAGCAGTCAGCAGTACACTGGTGACCGCAAACACTGCCAGCGATTTTGCCCTGAGTAATCTCTGTTGTAAGCACCCGACATTTCTGACTAATTGGTGATGGAGGTGCCACTGTTATCCTTTCTTAGATGGGAGCCTTGTGACCCAGGGTCAGATAGCAGGTGGTTGGACAGATCTGTACCTTCCATTATCCCACTGGCTGCCTCTGCCAGGCCCAGAGTGGCTGCCTGATCTGGATGGCTGGCCCTGGTGCCCTGCAGGGTGGGAGACTTTCTCTACTCGTTAGAAATGCCTTACCCCCCACACTGGGTGACTCCACGGAGCCATCTCTGTGCTGCCATCCAGGCAGATCCCCAATATGGGATACTGAGTGGGCTGGCATTTATGGACAGCTCCTAGAGGGGACACAGGAAGTCAGTGACAGTGGCACCTGGAGAGGAGCCTGGGGGAAAGGAGTAGAGGATTCGCTCATGGTTTCAGGTTTTGCTTTGTGTGTGTATTGTCTGAGTACATGTGCTACATTGAGTCAAGCTTGGCTTCTCCCACAGGCCAACGCGGATCCCTCGGTGATCAACTGCCTGCACAACCTGTCCCGACGGATCGCCACCGTGCTGCAGCACGAGGAGCGCCGCTGCCAGTACCTCACTCGGGAGGCCAAGCTGATCCTCGCGCTGCAGGACGAGGTGTCTGCTGTGGCCGATGGTGAGTGCAGCAGGCGTCTCCTACCCTGCCACACAGCAGGCAGAGGTCCAGGCGGGACACTGCGGTGGTTTGGAAGCTACGGAAGCTGAGGTGCTCAGTTCCATACTCCTCAGCCTGGACTGTGCACACCCCATTGCAAAGGAAGACTCGCAGGGGCACAGCTATAGACCCGTTCCCAACCTGATGTGCTCACATTGGTTCCTTAGCCCGAAGCATTTCCTCCCCATAAATGCTTCATGATGGCTCTTCACGCAGGTCGAGCACTGCCTGCTGGCCCCTGTGCTGCTGGCCCTGCATCAGGCTGGAGGGCTTTGGGAGGCCAGTGGGAGTAGTGAGCTGGCAGGGTGGTGCTTTTCAGTTCTTTGTTTTCAACTAAATTGAAGGAGGACCTAATGGAGTTATCGGCTGGGAAGTTACAAAAAATAATTTTGAAAATATGTTTTTATTGATTTCAGAAAGGAAGGGAGAGAGAGAGAGAGAAACATCAATGATGAGAGAGAATCATTGATCGGCTTCCTCCTGTACACCCCACACTGGGAATTGAGCCTGCAGCCTGGGCATGTGCCTTGACTGGGAATTGAACCATGACCTCCTAGTTCATAGATCAATTCTGAACCACTGAGCCACACTGGCCAGGCTATTAAAAATAGATACATTACCATGTGATTTTTTACATACTGTCAACATTTGAAAGTGTGGAGAGACACCTACCTGTAACAGACCCCACCCCCGTCTTCTCAGGTCAGCACCTTTGTAACAAAAGTGAAAACCAAGAACACATTTGAAGGTGAACCCGGTCTGGTTTCAGCAGTAAGTAAAAGCAGCGATCATCATGCATGACCTATCCCACTCAGGTGCATTTTCATAAAACTTTACTTTTTACGTTTGACAATGAAGTTTTATTTCTTAAAACATTTTCTTTAGAGTCTGTGACTTTATCACAGGCATCTTAAAAGTTCAATTTAGTACAAATAGTTTTGTTAGATATTTATGAGACAAGATTAATGAAAAAGACTTTCAGTCAGAACAATAAATTGTATTAGCATAAATGTGGGGAAAGGAGTGGGACGAGGCCTGGAACTACATCGTCACTGAGGCAGAAGATGGCGCTGGTGGTCAGAGGGAGTCTTCAGGCGCAGTCAGGGAAAAGGTTTGTTCCTGCGATTCCTCTGACTGTAGCATCAGGTGGCGCCAGTCCTGAGGTTTAAATACAGATATTTCCTATAAAGACAGTTGAACAAAACAGCCTACGTGTAATTCTAATTCATCTGGATGTAAACATTGTATGAGAAGCAGTTGTGAGTCCTGGCCGATGTGGCTCAGTTGTCTGGGCATCGCCCTGGGCACTGAGACATTGTCAGTTTGTTTCCTAGTCAGGGCACATGCTCAGATTGCAGGCTCTATTCCTGGTAGGGGACGTGCAGGAGGCAGCCAATCCATGTTGTGCTCTCACATTGATGTTTCTCCCTCTCCTTGCCTCTCTCTCTAAAAAATCAATAAGCTATTAAGAAAAGAAGCAGCAGCCTGGCTGGCATGGCTCAGTGGTTGAGCATCCACCTATGCACCAGGTGACGCTCTGTTCTTGGCCAGGGCACATGCTCAGGTTGCGGGCTTGATCCCCAGTGTAGAGTGTACCACCAGCGCCATCTTCTGCCTCAGGAAGCAGCTGATCAATGATTCTCTCTCATCATTGATGTTTCTATCTCTCCGCCCCTCTCTGAAATCAATAAAATATGTATTAAAAAAAGAAGAAGAAGCAGGTGTGAATATTCTGATGATTGGTTTAAAATTACTGAAAAATTTTTAAGTTGTTTTTAAAGGTATTTTAACTGTTTTTAAAGATATTTTCTATTGTAGCCCATGTGGATTTTCCTTGCTTTGGAGATTCTAAATCCTTCTGTGTCTTAATTCTTTTTTGTGTGTGTGTGTGTGTGTCTCAATTCTTGCAGCAAATGATGGTCCGCAGTCTCCGTTCCATCACATCCTGCCCAAGTGCAAGCTGGCCAGGGACCTCAAGGAAGCTTATGACAGGTAAGACAGGCGAGCAGCACATACCGTGCACTTCCTTCTCGTGGGCCTGATTGCCTGAGCGCGTCTGCTAATGGAATTCCCTCTGCTCTCCTGTTGTGCCACTGAAATGGGGGTGAGAGGACAGGAAGTGCCAACCCCTTTGGTGTGTGCCCAACTGGAACAGTCACCTCCATCCTTAAACCAGAAAGGGAGCCTGAAGTTATGCATGAGAGCTGGAGGTGATTTTACTGAGCCTGATGCAGTGCCAAGATCTGGGTCCACCTTCCCTAGGTGCGTGTTGCTGTCACCCTTTACCCCTGAGGAAACAGGCTCAGAGGATGGAGATGGGGTTGGCCATGCCCTGAGGAGCTTGGGGGCTTGGACACTTAAGTGTCTGAATGCAGCAGGTGTTGGGGACACAGCGGAGACCTCACAGTTGTTCTGATTATATCTGTGGCTCAGCACCTACTCTCTTAAACATGGACAAGCAAAGAACGCATTTTCTTTTTAGAGGGTGTCCTGTGGCTCTGGCTCTGAGTCTGCAGTGGGGGATGGAGGTTTGGTGGGGGCAGTGCCCAAGGGACAGCCCACCTGGCAGTTGCCTTTCCTGTCCTGCACCGGCCAGTTGGTTCACAGGTACCACACAGCACTAGGCAGACGGCATGTAGGCACAGGCTTCCTCAGTGCCTTCCAGTTCCATTGCCTTTCTGCCTCCTCTTCCTCCTATTCCCTTACATTTCCACATTCTTCTCTGCACCTGCGCAGCTCAGCGCTCCCACCTGGCCTTCCCAGGCTCCACCCCACCCCACCAAATGGTCTTGATGTAAGAACTGGGGCGGCGACACCACGTGTCATCTAAGCCCAGAGGCAGTGGTTTGTCCAGAATCCTTTCCCTTTTTCATGTTAATTTATTCTGATTTTACTAACATTAAGGACATTTAGGAAATACAGAAAAGCATAAACAAAATAAAAGTCATCTATAATTTTATACACGGTGATAATCACTATGAACATTTTGGTAATTTTTTTAAACTTGATTTTTTGAAAGGTCACATGTTCATCAAGACTGAAATCTGGAGCTTTGATTTTGTCTCCTGCTGCATCCGGCCAGGTTCTCATCCTGGCGGCAGGATGCGGTTCAGCAGACAGCCTCCCTCACAGAAGGGTTAAGGTGCACACAGGCAGAGTGATCGCTGTCTCCCTTTACGTGCTGGTAGCACATTGAGAATCCAGTTAGCCCGTTGCCTTCTCAATTTAACAGTATAACTTAGACTTCTGCCTGAGCTTATAAATGAGAACTTTTTTTTTCTTCTTGCTGCACAGCCCCTCCCTTGGGCATTTACTTGGCTTCACGTTTTGCTGCTGTAAAGACATGCCGCTCAACCACACGCGTGTGTTATTTTGCATCTGTACCCATATATCCATAACACAAATTCCTAAAAGTGGAATTGCTAGGGAAAATAGGTAAATGCATTTCCCTCTGTGGGGTAGGTGCCTCAATCTACACTCCCACCAGAAGCATGTGAGATACCTGTCAACACAGCGTCTTGGTGAGCTTTTTGGTTTTAATCAATATGTGGGGTAGAGCTTAGTGTCTCAATACAGCTTGTGCATGTCTTCACATGTTTAAACCATGCCTGGTTTCCTTTCTGGTAGCTCTCTGCTCAGACCCCCTGCTTGTTGTTCTGTTGGGAGGTGTACATGCCTTTAAAGGGGCAGTTGTCCTTTGTGAGGGCAGCTTGTCTTTATTTTGGTGACCTCTGGTGTGGCTTCTGGCTGTTAGAGAACATTGGTGATGGTTTTGGTTTCTGGTCCTTCCTACTTGACCCAGAATGGGATTTTTGGTCTTGTAGTCCGACCCTGTCTTTGTATTCCACATGGTCACAGTAGAGTTTGCCCTGCATAGGAGAATTGTTGTCCTCTGGTCTGGATCAGCTGATATCAAAATCCCTTTCTAGGTCCTGGCCAGTGTGGCTCAATTGGTTGAATGTCATCCCAGGCAACTGATCAGTGTTTCTCTCTCACTGATGTTGCTCCCTTCCCCTCTCCCTTCCTCTCTCTCTAAAGTAAATTTTTAAAAAACAGTAAAAAAATAAAAAAAAATAAAAAAAAAGTGAAATCCCTTCCTTGGAAACTGCTGTTGCCTTACTCTGAGTGGGAATTTGCATGCCTCAATTCGGATTATACTTGATATTAGCCAAAAGGCCAAGAAGTGATCTCACCTAGGATTAGACTACAGCAGAATTCAGGCTAGCCTAGAATTAAAATGAAAAGCAAACTAGGAGAAGACTTTATCTTCCCAAAGAAAGAAGGGATCTGCTTTCCTATGTTTGAGCTGCAGTGGGAAGCTGGAGGGATGCGATCCTGGGTTGTGTCAGGGCCTGCTGCAGCTCAGAGCCTGAGGCAGCCGGTGCCCCCTAGTGGGCATCAGTTTGAAAGGGGAGGACAGGAATTGGTTTTTAGCAAAAACAGCTCCCAGAATCCACTGTCCAGCACTTAGCTCCCCTCCTTTAACCCAGGCATCTGCTGTTAGTGCCCAGGATCGAATTTCCTGCAGGCGAACCCCACAGCCCACCCTGTGTCTAGATTCTACTCTGACCAGTTCTGGTCCCAGCTCCGCTTCCAGGAGAGCCGAGGGCAGTTGTGTCCGTCCTGTAACTATCCCAACCTGGCAACGGCAATGGCCCCCAGGGGCCTCCCTGGCCTGTGGCCTTCCAGGTCCATGTTGGCCCTGAGAGTCTGGCCTGGCCTGCCCACTCCTGCAGAATTGATTGCACCTGGGAGCTAAGAAAGGGAGGCTGAGTTTCTGTTACTGATCAGACAGCATAACAAGCAGACAGCGACTTCCTGACAGATCCCTGGGGAAGGGTTTCTCAGAGCAGAACTGAGAGACAGGAAGCTGTGAGACTGAGCTGTGTTGGAGATTGGGATGGGACTTCTCAAAGGAATTGTTCTGAGTTTGGTGTTTCAATTAAAATCCAGGGACCCAGCCAGAGCTGCTCAGTGGGTAGAGCAGCTCAGTGGTTGAACATCAACCTATGAACCAGGAGGTCATGGTTCGATTTCTGGTCAGGGCACATGCTTGGGTCGCAAGCTTGATGCCCAGTAAAGTTGTGCAGAAGGCAGCTGATCAGTGATTCTCTCTCATTATTGATGTTTCTATCTCTCTCTCCCTCTCTCTTCCTCTCTGAAATCACCAAAAATATATTTTAAAATAATAATAAAATTCAGGGTTATGATATGGCTGAGCGGCCTGGTGGCCCCTTGCCCAAGGACCTAAATATCTGCGAATGTAGGCTGGCAGTGTGAATCCCTCCAGAGGCCTCCGGCTGTTCTAGTGCCTGTGTCTCCCTGTGGGACCTGGTGACCTCAGTGACAGCATGCCCTTCCTTTGTGTGACCGTCAGGCTGTGTCTCCCACGAGGTCAGGGACATCCCTTCGCTTCCTGACGCGCCCTTGTGCTTGTGTGCAGAGAAGCACAGCTCACCCACTAGCAGGTGAAAGGAGTAAATAGGAGTCACGCCTCTGTGGATTCCGTGGCACTTGAAGTGCTTGCCTGACTGGTTCTCCATTGTTAACGGGCCGGTAGTGGGGTCTGCGAGGCTGCCTGACCAGGGCAGATATGGGCCCACAGACACCTCCATGAATATCCTGGGAGTCTTAGTTCCTACTTCCATGAAGTGTACCTGCATAGAAACTTTGGTTTGACATTTCAAGGCTCATAGGTGAGCCTTTTGGAGCCCACCCAGACCTCTTGGATCAGGCACAGGGTCCTACTGCACGCACTGGGCAGCCCGGCTGCGTGAGACAAAGGGATAGAAGGTCAGGCCGAGCTTTGCAGGGTTCTGGCCGGGGGCAGGAAGAAGGGTGACTAAAGCATGAGTCAGTAGTTAGCAGGAGGGTAGGGACTGAAAGGCTTTCTCAGATGCTGAGATCTGAGGGTGATGGGATAAGCTTGTGTACATTTCTGCCTGGGGGTGAACGATAAGCATGTTTTGGGCTGCTGTGTAGCCTCATGCACAGTCATCGCTCCAGGGCTGGGCTCTGGGGGAGCGTGCGTGTATCTCTTGTCGCAGATAGGGCTTGGCTCTCCCTCTGGCCCAGAGCTGTGTGAGGGGCTGGATAAGCCTCGCACGGGGGCAGTGTTTTTTTCTGCAGTAATTCCAGACCAAACTATTAGCTGCCCTACAAAGAGAAGGGCAAGCTTAGTAGGAACTTTTAGGGCCCCAAACCCTACTCTGCTAGTCATGTCTTAAAACTGTATTTTACAAACAGCCGGGACCGGTTTGGCTCAATGGATAGAGCGTTGGCTTGGGGACTGAAAGGTCCCGGGTTCGATTCTGGTCAAGGGCATGTACCTTGGTTGCGGGCATATCCCCAGTGGGGGGTGTACAAGAGGCAGCTGATCGATAACTCTCTCTCATCAATGTTTCTAGCTCTCTATCTCTCTCCCTTCCTCTCTGTATAAAATCAATAAAATATACATTTAAAAAAAAACTGTATTTTACAAACAAAACAAAACTGTGCTTTACAAACAGACACAGGCCTTTTTCTTCCTCCTCCTGACAGATTTCAGGGCAATCCCGGCTCCCCTCCGGATGTGGAGGCTTACAGGGCCAGTCTCTCTCTTGCTGACTAGTTCCGGGCTTCCAGGAATTCTGGGGTCTGCAGCGGGCCCTCTAAGGGGTGGCATTCAGGGTCTGCACACTGTCTGGAGAGAGGCACCACCATCGGTGCACAGTGCTCCAGGAGAGGAGGTTGCTGGCAGGTGAGCAGATGCTTGGAAAAGTGTAAAAACATCCTCATGGAAACCAGGAAACCAATGTGGGTGTTTCCTCCCTCCCCCCAAAAAAGGGCCTCATGCCACTGCATACCAGACGCTATGGCCTGGGCTGGCTGACGTGTGGAGTTGCTCTGTGGGCCTAATTCGTTCCCCTGCACCCAAACCAGGCACTTGCTGTTGTCTCTCCATGAGGTTTGTTCAAACCCCAAACACCTGTCCCTCCTGCACACCCCGCATCCTCCTCTGCTTGTTCCCTTTCCTACAGCTCTCCTCAGCTCTTTTTTTTTTTTTTTTTTTAATTTATTGATTATGGTATCACATAATTGTCCTCATCCCCCCATTCCCATCCCAAACCCCTCCCCACATATACCCCCACCCCCCTGTTGTCCATGGCCACTGGCTAGGCCCATATGCATGCACACAAGTCCTTTGGTTGATCTCTTCCCCTTACCCCCACCCTCCCCTACCTTCCCTCTGAGGTTTGAGAGTCTGATTGCTGCTTCTCTTTCTCTGGGTCTGTTTTTGTTTATCAGTTTATGTTGTTCATTGTTTTCTCTAGATGTGTGAGATCATGTGATCCAAGAAATACCCTTTAAGAACCTAAACTGCGACAAGCCATAATGGTTATGCTGAGAGGCAAATGAATCAGTCTGTAGTGAGTTTCTTTCTGGGCCAACAGTTCTTTTGAGTCCCAATTTCAATGTCAAATAGTTCCTATGTGTACATGTCAGCCATGATATTTCAGATCTGGTTGATGGACAAATGGTGGTGGTGCAGGTTCGCCCGTCTCTGGTTTGGTCCTGGGCATCCTTCAGCAACCCGCGGCTGCTGCCTGCTGGTATGGCGAGGTGTCATCAGCATCTTCCATCTCTGAATTGTGTCTCTTCTGTTTCATGGCTGGAGCGCTTCTGTCTATTCCTCTCTGTTACAGGATCTCCTCAGCTTCTTATGTTCCACACAGTTTGCCTTCCCGACGCCACTGAGTCAGAGGCCCCCAAATGTAAGGCTATAAGTTTTACCCAGGAGCCTGAACCAATGCTTGGAGCCTCAGCACATGTCAGGTCATTGACAGTTTGCATGTGGCATCACTGGGCACCTGGGTGGACAAAAACCAACCAGCTACCTTCAAAATGATAGGAATCTGTTCAGTTCTAATTCTGTGGTGTTTGACCAGCTCCTCTGAGCCATTTGCTGAAGAGGACAACTCAAAAATAGAAAGATCTTTATTTTCAGCCAACCAGTCTGAGACAGGAGGAGCCTGGCCATTCATTCTCCTGGCAGCCCCTGGTTTACCTCGTTGCTCTGTTCTGTATGTGGATGCTGAGAGCATAAACATTGCTCACTTAATCAAGTGGAGCAGCTAACCTGGGTCCCCCGGGCAACTCTCTCATGGTGTGACCTTAGCTTCCTTAAGAGGCTGGCTGTGTCAGGGTGTGACGCCCAGCCAGCCAGTCCTTCGCCAAAGGAGGGCACGACTGCGGGAGCCTTCGTCTGCTGAGATGTGTGCTTAGCACTCAGTTCTAGAAGAAGCCAAGGTGGGATCTCCTCTGGGGCCTTGGGGAAAGTCTGCGTCTCTTCCCCAAATCGTGACATCAGATCTGTCCATAGGTCTCACCCCGTGGGGCTGGCACCCCAGCAGCAACCAAACCGTGGTCCTCCAGACTCAGCCGCAGCCTGCACACACCCTTCCCCCAGCTTCTGCAGCCAGGGGTGCTGCTTGGTGGCATTGAGATCCTGGGAGAGCGGCATGGGTGTTCCCAGTGCCCCCGAGGCAGGGCAGGCAGAGAGCGTTTGGGAGCTGTGGGGCAGTTTGCAGTGAGCAAATGGTTGGTGTTGGCAGAAATCCTAGGAGTAGTTGAGGATGATAAATGTGCTCTGTATTCTTCCCACCGTGTTCTCTGCCCATTACCCATTCCCTGCTTGAGAGAATACAGACTTATTTTTGCATTTGAAACTGCTGACCACAGATGCAGCCAGCCCTCCGGCTGACCTGTGGGGAGAAGCTTGGGGTGCTGGTCTGCTGCCTGAGGCTTCAGGGAAGAGACTGTAAGAACAGCCGGTGGGTGTGGGCAGTGAGCTCCTGGCACCTGGAGGGAGACTTACAGTCCAGGGCAGGTACAAGGGCCCCAAAACAGCAGAGTGGCTGGTGTAGCTGGGCCTACCTCGGGTAGGAGACAAGCTCAGAGAACGTGGGCACATCACTCAAGGCTCCTGGCAATTGGGGGTCTTGGCTGGAACTGCCGAGGTGGAAGCCAGGGGGCCTTTGGGGGAGGGCGTACAGAGGGGGTTTGTGGGGGAGGGCAGATACAGGGGGCCAGTGCTGAGAAGGACTGGACTTTGTATAATAGGTCCCTGCAGGTGGTGCAGACAGGTTTGCTGATGGCTTGAGGCAGGCTGCGAGAGAAGCGAGGAGTTAGACAGAGCTGCTGTGTTTGGTCTGAGCTAGGTTTGGGCCTGAAAGAACCAAATTGCCATCACTGAGGCTGGTTTCGACAGTTGCTGAGTGCACCTGGGCGCTCTGGCATCTGCAGGGAGGTGGGCACTATGTGCTCCTCCCCGACAGGATGTCCTGTGGGACTTGGCACCTCCACCCATCCTCTGCTGCCCACGGCTCCTTTGGGGAGACAGGCCTCGCCTGCCTGCCTGCCACCTGTGGCGGGGATGGGGCTCTCATCGGGGGTGCGGGAAGAGGCCAGAGAACACCCTGCCTCAGTGGCATTGAGCCTCTGAGAGAGAACACAGGCTTCCCTGTGCCCTCGCACTATTGGACCACAGCGTCCGGGGCTAGCCAGCAACACAGCATCCTCCTCTCTGCCACATGCCGAGGTCTGGAAAGATGCTTTCTTGCCCTGGGGGTCTCCACTGGTAGTTTCCTCCGAGCAACAGGAGCAGTGTCCCGGGAAGTGCCTCGGGCGGGGTTTTGTGTGGTGTGTGTGTCTGGGTAGAAGTTGCTGTGTGAATGGGCCATGGCACCGGCAGAAATGGAGCCTCCTGTCTGCAGCTTGTGTACGTCTGGCGTGGTGCGGCTGCACATCAACAGCTGGCTGGAGGTGAGCTTCTGCCTGCCCCACAAGATCCACTACGCCGCTGCCAGCCTCATCCCCCCGGAAGCCATCGAGCGGAGCCTGAAGGCCATTCGGTGAGTGCCAGCCCCGTGCACTCCCTCAGAGCCCCTTCTCTCTGCCGGAGGTTTCACCAATTACTTAATTCCAAGCGTTCTGTTCTTCCTGCCACAGAGATTGGCAGGTAAGGCTCCCCTGTTTATGGAAGTAAAAACACCTGTCTTTGTGTCTGGTTTTGTATGGAAATGATCAGCTCCAGGTTTTTCCTGGGCCGTCTGGGCACTGCCTGGGTGGGTGGGCTCCGTGCTGACGTCCTCACCTGCGTCCTGGGTACTGAGAAGTCAAGCATCCTGGGGGAAAGACGTACCATTGGAGCGATATTGTCGTCATGGCTCCTCTTACATTTGAATTTGAATTTGCGGGATCTCCTGTTTCTTAATTTAATAGATTCCCTGCAAGGAAAGAGCTGAGCCCAATCTCCTTCTGCCTCAGCCCCCAACCAAGTCCTCAGTTTCCTTAAATACATGTTTTTTAACTAAAAAAAAATCTGGCACATTACCTAAATGTGAAGGTGGAAGAAAGCCAAGCACTGCCTCTTTCTCCCTCCCTCCCCCAGTCTGTGCTTCAGGTCAATATCTTTCCTCCTGGTTTCCTGCAAAGCATGTTTTTATGTAGTTCTATTCATAGTATCAGCAGTGATTTTACTTTTCCCATATTTGGGACTCTTTTCTTTAGGAAAGATTCTTTTATTTTTTCAATCACAAATGTTTGTAGGGCAACCCCAGAAGTGGGAGATGGAATCTGGTTGTCAGACCTTCCTCAGTTAAAAAAAAAATGTTTTTATTGATTTTATAGAGAGAGGAAGGGAGAGGAAGAGAAACATTATAAGAGAAACATCTAGCTGAAACCGATTTGGCTCAATGAATGGAGCGTCGGCCTGTGGACTGAAAGGTCCCGGGTTCGATTCCAGCCAAGGGCATGTACCTTGGTTGCGGGCACATCCCCAGTAGGGGGTGTGCAAGAGGCAGCTGATCTATGATTCTCTCTCATCGATGTTTCTAACTCTCTATCCCTCTCACTTCCTCTCTGTAAAAAATCAATAAAATATTTTTTTTTAAAAAAAAGAGAAACATCTATCTAGTGCCTCCTGCACGCCCCCTACTGGAGATTGAGCCTGCAACAGGGGCCTGTGTCCTAATTGGGAATAAAACTGGGGATCTCTTGGTGCATGGAGCGGCAATCAACTGAGCCACCCTTGCTTGGCAGACCTTCTGCAGTTTTGTTGTAATTTTTTCTTTCTTTCTGTGAGTGGCAGGAATCCTTGCAGCTGTTTAGTCTCTAATCCCTCCTGTGGCCTCTCCTTCTGAGGTTCAGTGCCTGGGCCCCAGCTGCACCTTGTGTTCCAGTGCACGCCTGGGGCCGGGGGCCTGCGTCTCACATGCCCTCTGGCCGGACTCTGCCCCACAGCCCGTACCATGCGCTGCTGCTGCTCAGTGACGAGAAGTCCCTGCTGGGCGAACTCCCACTCGACTGCTCCCCGGCCCTGGTGCGTGCGATCAAGACCACGTCTGCCGTGAAGAACCTGCAGCAGCTGGCCCAGGACGCAGACCTGGCCTTGCTGCAGGTACTCCTGAGGGCCCTGGGGGACACCTGGGTGCAGCAGAACAGAGGACCCTTGTTGGAAGGTGGGAGATGCTGGGGTGTCAGGAAAGCAGGCTGCCTCCATCCGGATCAGAACCCGTGACAGGGAGCTCCGGGGATGGTTGGAGGTTCTGAAATCTGAGTCAGGTCTGGATTCGGGACTAACTTCCTCTTCCTTTGAGGGTGGTGAGGCTGCAGCCGAGAGGAGCGGGGCCCAGCGGTTGGGAAGATGCCAGGTCAGGGTGGCTAGTAGGGCTGGAGCAGAGGCACACAGCATGTGGCCACAGGAGGAAGCAGTACCGCACCCTCAAAGTAAGGGAAGTGAGCACAGGACACAACATGGGCCTGCCCGCCCACATGAAGAGCCAGGACCTACCCTCATGGCCTTGACCACTCCCCTGCAGTCCGGACGCATGCGCTTGTGGGATGTCCTTTCTGATTGGATTGAGGCCCCCTCGCCCTGTCTGTGGATCTGGTTGGAGCCTGGGCAGGGGTCAGGGGGCTTCCCAGGAAAAGCACAGGAAGAAACTGCAGGCCAAGGGCAGGGGCTTCTCTGGTTCCCGTGACGGTGAGCACCATGTGGCCACCAGAGGGCAGCAGAGCCTGTCCCAGGGACATGTAGTTCCTGCGACGGCCACTGGGCGGCAGTTCTCTCAAGCTAGTCTGAGGAGGAGCACAGGAGAGAGAGAGAGGGAGAGAGGGAGAGGGAGAAGGAGAGAGAGGGAGAGGGAGGCTGGCCCACCTGGGTCTCTGAGGGAAGCTTGTCCAACAAGGACTCTCGGGCTGTTTTCCCCCAAAGCATCATTTTGGAATCTGCCATCCAGAACAAGATCTTCCATCCTCTGCACCTCATGGCTGTCGGCCCGTGAGAATGCTTATTGGCTCCTGCCTTGGTGCTTCATAGGGGCTCTATCGAGGACCACGTCCTGCTTGCCTTCATAGCAGACAGAAAACACAGAGCCTTAAATGGCTCACTGTTCTGTGTGTGCTGCAGAGCTGTGTGCTGACCAGTGCTGGCCAGTGGCAGGTATCTGCATCTTTGCAGCTCCCATTCCCAGCTTGAAAGAAGCTGGCCTTCTGTCCCCTGGGACTGCCAACATGAAGTCTGTCTGTTCACCACGCCTCCCCCCTTGCTCTCAGTCTCTTTGGACAGAGACATCTCCTTTGCTTCCCTTCATGGGGAGAAACTCGCTTCCTTGCTGTGTGGTTGTACGGAAGCTCCCTGAGGCCAGCCTGGAGGTGGACTCACCACCTCTGGGAGTCCAGCTTCCTACAGCAGGTGGCCCAGTGGAGAGCTGTGTCTGCGTCAGGTGACTGTCACAGTCACATGATTGCTCTAGTTATGATGGAATTAATATGTTCTTTCTTACAAAAGTTCAGGTAGGAAGTCCACACAACCCCATATCACAGAAATAACTGCTGTAGATTCCCCCGGGTTTTTCTCCTAGGTCCACGCATTATCTTTGAATAACAAAATTTGGGTCACACTGTACCTACTTGTGATTGCCTGAACAGTGCCCATAGACCTCCAGACCTGTGGGGGACTTGGCAGGTGTGATTAAGGACCTTGAGGTGGGCGATGGTCCTATATTATCCGGTGGGCCCAGTGTCATCACAAGGGCCCTTGTAAGAGGGAGGCAGAGGGAAATTTGACTCTAGAAGAGGAGGTGGGGGTGTGACCATGCCGAGGCCACATGCCAAGGAGTGCTGCAGCGAGCAGAGGCAAAAGCAGGTTCTTCCCGAGAGCCTGGAGGGGCTGCCTGCCGGCACCTCGGCTCCAGGCATGTGCTACCGGTGGTAGGCTCCTGGACTCCAGACCGGCGCTCTGACTGTGGGGAGAGCGGGAGGTGGAGCCACTGGGTGGGGTGGGGGCTGAGAGGAGGAGAATGGGCATGTCCTTGCTTTAGAGTAAATGTCAGTGGGGCTTGGGATGAGAGAAGGGTCAGTGATGGAACGGAAATATCTGTTGTGTTCAAGTTGGTACGCCCCTGGAGGTCCCATGTGCCAGAATGAGGTAGATCGAGGTGTCCTTGGCAGTGTCGCAGGCATTGCATGCAGGGGGGGTGACTCACCCCGTGGAGGCACGCAGTGATGGTAAAGAGGGGCAGCAGGCCTGCCTGGGACAGCGCTCACCTAGGGGGAGGTACAATCAGATGTGCCCAGTGTCTGTCTTTCCACGAAGTGAGGCAGTGCCATGCCCTCAGACCTGGCCTCCTGTGGGAGGCTGGCGGAATGTCCGGCGTCTCGGTCTGTCTGTCCATCCTGATGTCCAAGAGGCCAGGAGAGCAGCAGGGGGGTGTTCTCCAGGATGCTGAGACACACGGGGCGGAGTGTATGGGGAGGAGGCATGTCTGGTGACCCCACACCCATTGTCCGTGGAAATCCATCTCCGTGCTGGAGTCCTGTGGGGGTGGGGACCCGCTTCTGCCAGGATGTCCAGCCGAGCCCCTGGCTCCGCTGAGCTTACCCCATGATCCTGGGTGTGCCACACGTCCCTGTGCACGTAGGACCTTCCCTCAGTGCCAGCCCGGACAGTACCGGGCCTAAAAGGAAGTGACAGTCCGAACCACACGGGGACTGATGATCAAAGCCATGTGGCTCTGAACACAGAGAACGCTGTGTGTGCGGGCTGTGCCCACCCCCTGGGGGAGGTTGGGTATCAGAGAGAAGCCCCAGTGGGTCAGCCTCCAGGCACAGTGCTGCCACCCCCGCCTGCAGGTCTTCCAGCTCGCGGCCCACCTGGTGTACTGGGGCAAGGCCATCATCATCTACCCGCTGTGCGAGAACAACGTCTACATGCTCTCCCCCAACGCCAGCGTGTGTCTGTGAGTACCTCCGGCTGCCAGAGCCCAGGGCTCCCAGGGGAAAGGCAGGGCCTTCCCGGGGTGCTCTCCAGGTTCGCCAGGGCTTCACTGGGACCAGACGCCTGGCCTCTGCTGTGCCCAGCTTCTAATTCTGGCCTGGTCCAGCACCACCTGGGCCTGTGCGCCTCCAGCACCTGCCATGTCTGCAGCCAGTGAGCTCTGTATGGGTGCCTGGTGGGTGGTCAGGAGTCTTGGCCTTTATTCCAGAGTTTAGAGGGGTTGTGGGGTGGCGGTGCCCATGGCTTCTGCCACCCCTTGAAGGAAAGCAGCTGGGACCTGTCCTCATTGTACCCATCCTGACTTACCCACTATCGCATTGCAGCCAATCTCACCTCCCCACTGCGCTGCGTGTCCTGCTGCCTACCTCAGGCTCAGTGCTAGGGCCTAAGTGCTGTGGATATGATGGGGAGGTCGCCGAGCTCATGGACATGCTTGTCTCCCTGTCTCCAGGTACTCCCCACTGGCCGAGCAGTTCTCCCACCAGTTCCCGTCTCATGACCTGCCATCTGTCCTCGCTAAGTTCTCCTTGCCCGTCTCCTTGTCAGAATTTAGGAACCCCCTCGCCCCCCCTGTGCAAGAGGTGAGTTACAGCAGCTGGGAGCCCAGGAACCACCTACCCAGATTGGCTCCTGGTCTCAGGGCCCGCTGTGCTGCACCCTGCGCTCTGGTTCGGGGGTGGGAGGGGCCTTGTGGTGTAGGTGGTGCATGCCCCACCAGGGTAACAAAAAGCCGCTCCCCAGCCAGGCCACTGCAGCTGCTTCACAGTGACCCAGCCCTCTCCCCTTCCCGGTGCCCATGGAGCCCACCCTGGCTGCAGTGGGTGTTGTTAGTGTTAAAACCCCAGGAAGAGCCCAGGCAGGACAGTGCTAATCTTTCCTGGGGGGCAGAGCCACCTGGTGCCCCTTTCTGGGCCTGGGTCCCACAGATGGAAGATGTGAGGTGGTTCTGTGGTCACTGAGCCTGGGCCCGCCCTCCTTTCCCTTCCGTCGTGGTCCAGGTGGTCACTGGGTGCCCAGGATCTCATCCATGACGACCTGGAGAGGTAGGCCTAGGGTAGAACCCGCCTGGTGATCTGGATCAGGGGGAGGGGTTGGCGGGGGTCCTAGGAGGTGTGAGGCATGGGAGTGAACGGGTGAGCTCCATCTCTGTCTGGCAGGGTTGAGTGTGGCCTGGATCTTCCTTCACTGGACACCTGGGGCTCTGGGCAGGGACCCAGGGCAGGGCCACTGGGGCAGGTGTCAGAGATGGGGCCAGGTGCTCTCAAAAGTTAAGTATTTGCTTTAATAAGCAGCAGATCTGTTAGACAAATTTTTAGAAGCAAGCCCTTTGTGAGATTGTGAATGAGAAGGCGATCCTGGTTCCACAGTTCATTGAGATGCGAGTGAGACAGAGCTCTCAATGCCGTCTTTCATGGAGCCTCGGGACTCCAGGAGCGGTGCCAGGTCGCGGCAGCTGAAAGGAAGACGCATCTTGCATCTGCACCCTCCCCCTCTCCGGCAGAGACTTCCTGATGGTCCGGAAAGTGTGTGGGTTTTTCAGGCCAGGCCTGCAGGGCAGCCTCATGCCTGGTCATGGGGCTGAGAGAGCTGGATTCGGTAGCGCAGCCCTGGGGTAAGGCTGCCTGCCTCTCACCCTCCAGCTTTAGGCCTGGAATATGCTCTTCGGTGCTTTGGAGCCTCTTTTATTTCTAATTTAATTTCAGATTTAGTTTACAACGCTTTTCAGTTTTATTTGGTTTTACCAGGTCAGACATGCCCATGGAACACCCCTATTTCCATGCCTGGTCAGTCAGGGACCTCCAAAGATGAGCAAGCGGATGTGGGTGTCTGAGAACACGGACACCACCTGCGAGCATTTTCTTGCTCACTTGTGCTGGATCTCTGCCCACACAGGGCTCCTCACTGCTCCGACTTTAGGTGCCACGGGAGAGAGGTGGTGCCATGCCCTGGGCACCGCACAGCTCAGCATTGGGCCCTGTCCTGGAAGGCTTTTGTGTTGAGCTGAGGAGAGGACTTGCTGCTCTCAGGGCAGCTACTCACAGCTTCTCTCTGCAACGTCACAGGGAAGGGTCCCACAGGCCCAGCTCTGTGTGGTGGGGCTTGCGTGGCAGGGCCCAGTGGCTGGGGGAGACAGGGTATCAGAGGGGTGGCTGAGCTGGGAGGGCACATGGGCCTCCATGTGGCAGGTCCTGCTCCTCAGCTCTGGGCAAGAAGGCCTGACACTAGGGCAGCCCAGGGGGGTGGTGGGAGCAAGTGCAAACATGGTCTCGCTGCTCTCCTAGCCTCGCTGCCTTCCCTGTGGCTCAGAGCTCCTTCCTGAGGGCCCTGGAGCTCATGCACCCCCTGTGGGACCCGGGGTGACTGTGGGGTGGTGTCTTAGGCCATGCTCAGGAGGGAGCAGGGTGGTGGTGGGTCAGCCTCCCCCAGTGCCCAGGCCTCACTCACACCGCTGTCCCGCAGACCCAGCTCATCCAGATGGTGGTGTGGATGCTGCAGCACAGGCTCCTGGTCCAGCTGCACACCTACGTCTGCCTGATGGCCTCCCCCAGCCAGGACGAGCCCCGCCTGCGCGAGGATGAGGTCCCCTTCACTACTAGGGTCAGCGGCCGCAGCCTCAGCACACCCAATGCCCTCAGCTTTGGCTCCCCAAGTAGGAATCCCTTTCCAGGGCATCAATATGGGGTGGTGTGGGGGAGGGTCAGGCCCCTGGGGACCTCTTGGGAGTGGTGGCCAAGAGACCCAACAAGGGCGCTGCTCAGAATGGGCCCCGTGCACACACTGCCTCTCCCGCGGGCGGCTGAGCAGCCTTCCTAAAGGACAGAGGTCCGTCCCCGCTCCCGCTCCCCGGGGCTCTGCGGAGGCTGGATCTTCGGGATACTGAGGAGTAGCCTGCCCTGGCCTGCCCTGTCTCCATCACTGGGGGGACAATGGGAACCTCTGCCCCAGGGCCTGTGAGGAGACAGTGACTGCCCTGTCCCTTCTTAAGAGCCGTGTGGCCATGGCGTCCCCCCAAAGGCAGCAGCCGCTGCCACGCCCCAAGTCCCTGGGCGTGGGGAAGAGGGGCTGGAAGGCTGTGCGGGCGGTGCCTCCCCAGGCTGAGGCTTGGCCTCCGGCTTCAGATTCAGGGCGAGGACCTGTCCAGCCCCTCATGCATGTCGGGTGGGAGGGTTGTGCTTGGGGGCGGACGGCTCTCTGACCCGTGCCCACCCACAGCCAGCAGTGACGACATGACGCTCACCAGCCCCAGCATGGACAACTCCAGCGCAGAGCTGCTCCCCAGTGGAGACTCCCCGCTGAACAAGAGGATGACCGAGAACCTGCTGGCCAGCCTGTCGGAGCACGAGCGGGCAGCCATCCTCAGTGTGCCCGCCGCCCAGAACCCCGAGGACCTCCGCATGTTTGCCAGGTGGGAGCGGGGACGGGGGCCAGGTCCCAGTCTGGGGAGGGTCAGGACAGGAAGTGGAGGGGGCTGTACCCAGCAACCCACAACTTAAATCCGTTGAGGACAAACAGCACTGGCTGGGTGAGGGGGTGTCTCATACACTTGGGTGTCCCTGCCTGCTACCTGTGCAAGCCAGGCGTGAGTTCAGTCTGTTGCTGAGACAACGGTCTGTACCTCTGTGTTCAGGAGTCTCTCCAGGACTTCCTGGGTGTTAGTCATTTCCTAGGAAGCAGCAGCAAGTTCTCATCCTCATGCATATTGGGTGGGAGGGATGGCAGTGATTTTTCCCAGGACTTAGCCGGGGGAGGAGGATCCAGATCCCCACATTATAGGTGACACAGACTTGGTCACACCTACCCAATTTGGGGCACCCTAGATGCATGGTTTTCTGGGGGAGGTCAGACTGTCAGGGGCTGAGCCCCCAGCTAAGAACAACACGCCAGGCAGCTCTTTCAAGCAGCTGGTCCAGCCTCTGTTCAGTCCCAGGCTGAGACCCCCCTAGAGCAGTGAGCCCATTTGGATCCAGAGCCACATGGGACTCGCTGCCAAGTAGAATGAAAAAGATAAGCCTCCACAGCTCTGTCCCCCTGCACTGCCCACCCATGTCAGAATGCCGAGGGCGGGCGTGGCCCCGGCTCAGTGGGCTCTGGGTTTGAACAGTAATGTGTTCTCACAGACCCACTTCAGAGAACTATGGTGGGCAACAGCCCAGGACACTTGGCTGCTCCTGTTGGGGGGTTGGGGTGGGCATGGGCAGCTGCCTCCGGGGCCTCTGAGACGCCCTCCCCAGCTCTGTTTTGGCCTGTGGGCCCTCAGTGGCAGTTGGGACAGAGGCCAGCCTGGGCTTGTGCCACCCTCCCCTCCAGGCTGCTGCAGTACTTCCGTGGCCGCCACCACCTGGAGGAGATCATGTACAACGAGAACACAAGGCGCTCACAGCTGCTCATGCTCTTCGACAAGTTCCGCAGCGTGCTGGTGGTGACCACCCACGAGGACCCGGTCATCGCCGTCTTCCAGGCTCTGCTGACGTGAGCCTGGGCCGAGGCCGGACAGGCTGCTGCAGGGCATGGGGCACCGGCGCCTCCACCCCAGGGCTCCCTCCTGACGTCAGCCTGGGCCAGCTGCCTCATGGGGCTGCTACCCTCTGCATTCTCACCGGGCTAGTCCTCAAAACGGATCCGGTGTCTGAGCCGAGAAGGTGAGGCTCTGAGCTGGGGGAGCCGGCCAGGACTCACGGTCTGAGTGAGGCTGCGTGCTTCCCACACAGATTTGGGCCTGTGTTCCCCGGCCCCTTCCACTGCTGTCCTTCCAAGACTGAGGGCCCAGGACCTGGTCTGGCGGCCCAGCACTGCCCCATTCCTTCCAGCTTGTGGGCCTTCCATGGTCATCTCCACCCTGGCCCTCACCACAGCTGCCAGGAGCCATCTGCTCCCCTTTGCCACCTGAGGCAGAGGGCCTGGGCTCGTCCAGGATGCTTACCTGGCTCCCCGTGGGGGTGGCTCTGCACTGGTGTTCCCAGTCCTCCTCCACAAGATGGGGTGCAGTGGGCCCTCATCGGCCTGAGGAAGGCAGTGCCCACGCTGGGCCTGGCTCTAGGTGCCCTGCTGCACACGCAGCCCCTGACCTCCACGTCCTGGAGGAGGAACTGATCACTGAGGGGCTCTGGCTGACACACAGTGACACGTTTTCTAGAAAGAAAGCATTTATTTGTGTGTAAACAATTAAAAAGCCTGTCCTCAGCAGGCCCTTGCTTAGACCTGTGTGTTCCGCTCAGCTCCTCTGTCCACCACGCTGACCCAGGGGCTGCCCTGGATATAGAAGCGCAGGGGCTTGTGGGTCCACTCTCCCGCGTTGCCGATGCCCACTCGGGCTGCTGCCACCACAGCTGGCTCCCGCGGCCCCGGGGGGCTGGGCTCTAGCCACACAGCCTCGTCCGTGGTCAGGTCTCGTTGGTCGAAGCTCTTGTCGATGGCCAGGGCCTGACAGAGCTTGGAGGGGCCACTGCAGAGCTCACGGTCTTTGAGGGCTCGGCCGGTACTGCCTTTCCGGGAGGAAGTGCGAAGCTGCCGCATGGTCTCCAGGCCCCCCAGGGGCTCCAGTGCTCGCAGCAAGACACATGCTCCATCCCCTATGGGACAGACAGACAGACGGTGATTGGCCCTCCCTACCCAGGGCACAGCCAGTGCTGCAGGGATGAGGCAGCTGTCTTCCTGAGCTCCCCGTACCCATTCACAGTCCACACCCACTTCCCACACACCTGCATCCGCAGGGCCCCGGCGGGCCTCCAGGAAGCCAGAGGGCCCGGCCACCAGCTCCGGAGAACCAGGGAAAAGGCATCCTCTGGTTTGGTGACAGCAGCAGCTTTGATGTTGGCAAAGGAAACCCCAATGGTCGGTCCTCCCTGAGCACGGTCATCTCTAGCCAGGCCCAGGGTTCCCCCATCTGCCTGTACCCACTGTGTCCATTGGGCAGCCAGAAGGTTGGCTCAGAGCAGCTAGCAGTGTGCATAGGATGCCGGGTGGGCCTCACCCCATGACTCGGTGGGGAGACAAACAGGGCAGAAGGAGGTGCCTGCTGATAGCACCCCCCAGTCCAGGATACTTCAGAAAATTGACCCTCTGGGCCAAGACGACACATTTGTCCAAATTCCCTTGGCCCTGCACGGCTGGGGTGACCTGGACCCTGGCCAGAGAACCCCAATCCCAGCAAGGCCACTCTCCTGAGACACCAGCTCTGCTCACTCACGCTGGCCTGCCCTACTTCCTGGGGGTCTGAGAGGCTCAGCCTGAGGGGCGGCCAGGCCAGGCCCCACTCTTGGCCTCACAGCACCTGGGAGAACCCTGAGTGGTTGCAGCAGCTACACTCCCTGCACAGCCAGCAGCTGGCAGGCGGGGTTTTTGTGACCAGATGCTTTTAACCGGTCAGTTTTCAAAGAACCGCAAGATATACTAAGAGCAGCCTGGCCGGCTGGCTCTGGTTGAGCATTGACTTATGAACCAGGAGGTCACAGTTTGATTCCTGGTCAGTATGGGGCGTGCAGGAGGCAGCCGATCCATGATTCTCTCTTATTGATGTTCCTATCTTTCCTTCCTCTCTGAAATTAGTAAAAATATATTTAAAAAAAAAAAAAAAAAAAAGATATACTAAGGGCAGACCTAGCCAGTTTGGCTCAGTGGATAGAGCGCTGGCCTGCAGACAGGGGTCCTGGGTTCGATTCGAGCCAAGGGCACGCACCTTGGTTGCAGGCTTGATCCCTGGTCCTGGAGGGGGCTCATGCGGGAGTCAACCAATTAACGTCTCTCTCACATCGATGCTTCCCTTTCTCGGTCCTCTCTTCCACTTGCTAAAAATCAATGGAAAATTTGATCCTCAGGGGAGGATGAACAAAAACCAACAAAAATAAAAATATACTAAGGGTAAGCAAAGACTTGAAGTTCCAGTCCCTCTAATTGCTGGGCCCATCCCACCAGCCTCGGCTCCCTCTGTGTCCATGCCGAGCTGCTGTAGGTGTAGCACATCCCTCACTCTCTCACCTCCTGCACTATCCCATGCCCCCTCTCCTTCTAACTTTCCCCACCGAGGCTCCAGTCTCATCTCTACTCCGCCTGCACCCACTTGGCCCCTCTCCCTCCATGCACCCGGACAGCCATTGCCCTGACTCGGTACCCATGTGGTTTGCTGCTCTCCTGAACCAGGTGCTCCTGGGGCATGTTGGTCATGTGTCCAGAAAGTAATAATGCCACCTCCCACATCTGCCCTGCCCACCCTCGGAAGCCCTGGCTCCTCCCTCCCTTGCTGACCACAGCCCCAGACTCCTCTGGCCTCAGTCTGTCTCCTTATCTGAGGACGACCAAAATAAGCTCCAGAGTGAGAACAGGCCCTGGGGTGCTCCTACCATCCTGATGTCCAGCCACTCACTTTCCCTCAACACCCTTCTGTGCCAGGCACGGGCCAGTCTGTTCCCCAGCCCTCATGCCCTTGCAGCTCTGGCAATGATCGCCCCCAGCTGCCCTCTAGGCAGTCACAGCTCCCACGCCCCTGGAGTCATTCAACAAGTGTGTCTGACTGACGGCACACCAAACCCAACCCCCCAGCCTCCTCAGCATCCGTTCATCTTGGGACCAGCAGGAGGCTTGGCAGACAGACAGACACGGGGACTGGGAGCCAGTGTGGGCGGGGCAGACCCTGCTCCTGTCAGCAGTGGCTCTGATGAGATGGTGCTGTGGGCTCTTTCGAGCAGAGACCACCCAGAGCATGGCCACCTGCTCACTAAGTGCAGAGAGGCCACCCCGACAGACCCACAAGCTGAGTGGGCTGTGGGAGCTCTGGTCCAGCATCTTCCCCGATGGTGCTACTGACATTGGGGCGAATGACTTTTGTGATGGGGGGTCTCCTATGCATTGTGAGCTGGTCAGCACCAACCCACCAGCCATGATGACCAAAAATGCCTCCAGACAATGCCTAATGTCCCTCCAGGTGGCAGAATCATCTCTGGCTGAGAACCGATTCAGACCCCATAACTGGCAGCCTGGCAAGGCTCCTGCCAGAGCCCTACTCAACTCAAATGGATTTCACCCTCCTTTTCCCACAACCAGCCCCTTGAGTCTACCCTGGCCTGTTGGTAACACCAGGTCTGAGCTCTGGAGCCAGCGGTGCCTCATGGAACCCGTGTGCTATGTGTTCCAGTCAACCCATGACCTCTTATATCATGGGGGTCCCCGGTCCCTCTGACCGCCCTGTGACTACGGTCAGAGCTCCTGAACCCTGACCTAGCCCAGCAATGGCACCTGCTCACTCAAACACCTGCCCCACCCTGGTCTTCCCAAGGGCCTGCCAGCCGAGGGGGCTGTGTCCAGGCCTCCTGCTCCCG
Organism: Pipistrellus nathusii; assembly: GCA_963693515.1. Lineage (NCBI taxonomy): Eukaryota > Metazoa > Chordata > Mammalia > Chiroptera > Vespertilionidae > Pipistrellus > Pipistrellus nathusii. The sequence continues at coordinate 92,962,005 of OY882861.1, forward strand.
CCCCCAGCGCTGCTCACCTTGGCTGGAGACATTCATGCAGAAGTACATGCCATAGATGAAGTACACATACAGGGTCCCCGGCTTCATGAACATGCCACGGTTGCGGGGGGTCTGCCGGCCACCCCTCGAATGAGCAGCTTCATCCTCTGGCCCCAAATATGCCTCAGTCTCAACAATGCGGCCACGGAGCTCTGTGCCATCGTCGAGTCGCCGGACCAAGACCTGTGGGCACCAGTGTCAGCTCAGGACACGAAGGCTGGTTCCCTCCACCTGACAGTCCACAGCCTGGACCGCACCTCCCTGCTCTGGGCGCACCACGCCAGCCAGGGCAGAGCTAGCCGGTTTGGCTCAGTGTCCCCCCAGTGTCCCTCTAGACCACAGACCTTGTTCACTGAGTGGGTTGCAGCCATTTCAAGCTCTGGCCTTTGCTGGGCTGCAAACCAGCGCTAGTGAATTCATCCACTCCTTGTCCTCTCAGGCCCTCCATCACACCGTCTCCTCCCCGCCAGGGTCCCCCTGAACTTATATGCTTAGGCTGGGGCAGAGCAGCATGGAGGACACCCCACTGTTGTCCCACATGGCTGCCTGTGGACTAAACTCAAAGCACTGCCACCAGCTCAAAGGCCTTTCTGAGCAGCAGGACTGGCTGCCCGCCGTGCTCCTGGCCGGACCTTGGCCCGGGTGCAGCCAGCTCCACAAGGAATGGGGTCAGTGTGGGCAGTGGGCCAGGAAGATGAGCCTGGCTGCAGTTGACTTGGACAGTACCCTAGGCAGGGGTGGGGCAGGAGGGGCCAGAGGGGCCAGCCGAGGACAGGTGCAGTTGCCAGGGATTGTCACGGGAGGGGGAGGTGAAGGGGGCAGCGGGTGCCCTCAGGCCAGCAGAGCACCCAGGAGGGCCGCCCACGGGAGCCAGACCAGCAGAGTGCTGAGCACGCGGGGTCAGTGCTCCCTAGCCGGAGCCTTTCTGCCCTCTGGAGGGACTGCTTCTGGGCTGCACAGCACAGTGTGGCCAGAGTCCAGGGCTCCAGGCCTGACGCGACCTCGGTTCACAGTGGGGCTCTGGGGGCAGCCACCTCCCCAGGGATGTGCCCAGCCCCTGCCCTGTCCTTAGGGCAGAGCAATCAGCTGGACAGCCGAGCGGCCCCTGCTTTAGCCCAGGAGCCCAGCGTGTCTGTGGCCAGGATCCGTGTCATGGGACAGGGAGGCGAGTGCTGACGCTGGACGCTGGGGCAGTGCTGGGGGAGGCCTTCCTCAGACCGAGAGGAGGGAAGAAGGGTTGATGCCCGGGAGCCCATCTCCAGGCACGAAGAGGAAGGCCCATTCCATCTCAGATGAGGCCTCGCCTCCATCCTTCCAGGGGGTCAAGGCGGCTCCTCCATGCGCCTCACTCTCCTGTTTCCTCCAGCGGCCAACGGGTGCCCGCCCGTCGAGGGCAGCTTCTCCCGGCTCTTTTCTCACTGCTGTTTCCCAACTTGAATTTTCCGCTCTGAACTTCGTTCTGGTAAAATTTCCCGATGGCGGATGTTGGCTGCCTCCCGTGCCCGTTACAAACACATCTCCTTGCTGGTGGAGGGTCCTGGGGAGGCCACACCTTCTCAGACAAGAGGGCGACGGGAGCGCGGTCTGGGTGTCATGGCCCCCGGCCGTGACCTGAGGAGGGATGACCCGAGCCTGCCTCGCGGTCTGCAGGGACACCCCTGGGCTGTAAGAGGCTGTCCTCCCCGACCACAAGACAGCGTGAGCCCGCCTCTGCTGGAGACCGCCCTCTGCCCTCGGGCTCGAGCGGGCGTGATGGGCCTAAGGAAACGGACACGCTGAGGCGAGGCCCCTGACCTGCCGCGGGGACTCCTCTGCCCCATGCACTGGGTGTGAGAGCACACGCCCTCACCACGTGGGGCTCTTTCAGAAGGACCTTCTGGCCCTGCAGCTGAAAGACAGGCCTGGCCCTCGCCCACGAAGTCCTACTTGAGGTGACGCTCCGCCAGCTCACGTGGGATCTGCTCCTCTCAGCGCCCAGCGCCCTTTTCTATTCGTCACAGGAACGGATCCGCCTGGCCACGGTACCCTAACGGTGGGCTCATGGGACCTCAAAGAGGACCAACACCCAGGAACAACACCCACCTGCCGCTCCAGACAGAGCGGGACCCAACTCTGCTGCTGCTGCTGCTGCTGGCACACGGGTCCTGCCCCATCCCCGCCTCCCAGGCTGGACCCGGAGCCTGCGTGGCCCCGGATGAGCGACAGGCACCAGCACTGTGAGCTGGGCGGTGAGCAGAGGCGGCGTGTCAAGGCAGTCCTGACACTGGCCAGTCCGCAGGCCACGGCCACTGCTCTCGTGTGGCTAAAAGCTCTCACTACTACACCGACAGACAAGCTACAGAGGGGCACTGTGCCAGGGGGCAGGGGGACAAAGTTAGCCCCCACAGACACGGGGGCGGCACCTGAAAGAAACCTGCCCTGAGGGCAATACCAGGTGGGGCCGGTGTCCTCACCATCTCAGCGTTCCTCCCACTGGCTCCGAACCCTCCCCCTCCCCAGATGACGGAGGTGAAGCTACCGGTGTGGCAGAGCTGCTAACTGCGTGAGGACAGGCAGGGCCAAGCCAGGGACGCCAGCCCGGTGGTGAGCGGTCTGGTGCCCACGGACCTCGCACGGTGATGGCCACGGCGGCAGAGGCCACGCTGCTGCATCCACGTTACCTGTCCCAGAAACGCCCGCGCCAGGGCGACTGCGGGCTGGTCGAAGAAGTCTAGTCCCAGGCGAGCAGGGGCGCCTCTTGGGCTTGAGAAATAGATACTGCGCTGGGGACCCAGAGCCAGGCGGGGCTCCTGGGGGGAGGGTGTCGGGGTCCCGCCTGGTGGGCTCTGATGCCGCTCTGCCTCCGAAAGCCGCTGCTTTTTCTGCCCCAGTTTGCGGGAAAGCTGTTAGAGGAAAGAACCAAAGGAAGCGTCTGAACAGGAGCGGGGCAGGGGGCGGTGCGGTTGGTGGTCAGGCTGCAGCTCCAGGCCCGATCGGCCTGCCGGCCTCAGTTTCCTCATCTGCAAGATGAGGGCCACCATGTTGTGCAAACAGAATGCCAGACCCGCTGTGCTCAGGGCCTGGCTCCGGAGGGTCCCAGGAGGCCGTGCGGAAAGAGTGCCTGCGAGGAGGGGTTGGTGGCAGCAGGGGCGGGGTCAGGGTGACCACAGGCAGGACACGTACAATCTGGCAAAGGGCTGCAGGCCCAGGGAGGGGACGGCGGGCACCCACGGCTGGCATCGGAGGGCTGGGATCCTTTTATCCTGTGGATCCCAAACGGATTCTGAGCTAGCTTTTGGAACCCTTCAGACCTTAGCCAGGAATTTGGTGGGGAAATGGACTGAGGGTATGACACCCAACTACCCCCCCGCCCCCACCAGCTGACACATCCACCATGCCACACCCCATGTCAGAATGGCCTAGAACCATGGTCGGCAAACTGGCTTGCGAGCCACATGCAACTCTTTGGCTCCTTAAGTGTGGCTCTTCCACAAAATACCACAGCCTGGGCGAGTCTTATTTTGAAGAAATGGCATTAGAAGAAGTTTAAGTTTAAAAAATGTGGCTCTCCAAAGGAATTTCAGTCATTGTACTGTTGATATTTGGCTCTGTTGACTAATGAGTTTGCTGACCACTGGCCTAGAAGGTCTGACACACACACCAGTGGGTAAACACCAGGCTGATCACCTGCTTGGCCCCATTCCAAGCTCATGACCCCCCCGACTTGAGTCCCCAGTTGTCCTCTGCCTCATGACCAGAAAGTCAGGGCAAAGGTGAGGTTTCCTGAGGGGTGAGGAGGATCCCTTTCTGCCTCCTTCCTGCCACCCGGACCCGCTCCCACCAAGGAGAGCTGAGCACACCCCCTGGCTGCTCTAGGCACGGCTGGTCTCCGGGAGCAGGGGGAGCTGAAGGAGCAGGGCCTGGGAACCCCCCCGCCCCCAGGGCTGCTCTGCAGCAGGCCCGTATCTCCCCAGCATGTGACAGACCCATTATTTTTAACACGAGTGCTGACGCCCCTTGTGGAGCGGAGGCCGCCAGTCTGCTGAGAATGGACGCTGACGTGACCGTCTTTGCAGCCCAGTCCATCTGCCAACCCCAACCAGGGGCTCAGACTCCGGGACGCTGAGGCCCCGGCTCTCCCCCTGCGTTTGGCCCCCCGCCCCCACCGCCTGCCCCACGGCACTCGGGTCACTCTGGGTGCCTGCCCTGGCCCACCCTGGGTGGTGGGGGGCTCCTATGGCTGCCCGGGGACTGAGGCTCAGAGAGGCCTCAGCGTCCCCAGCACAGACCTCGGATCGGAAACTGCCTCAGGCCTTCGTGGAGATGGTGGTGCAGGCTGCTGGACCCGAGGGTGACGCTGCGATTGCATCCGTGTGGGGGTCTCAAACCGTGCACCTGGGTGCCTCACTCGCATGGCCGGGCCCCGGTTAGGAATGAGGGTTCCCTGGGTGAGAAGCACCAGAAAATGACCTAAGATGCCCTCCCGTTTCCTCAGCTACGGTACCGGATCCAACCACATCTGCCCTGAGAGTAGAATGAGAGAAGCCAGGAGAGCACTTGGCTGGCATACAGCAAGCACTCAGTGACGGGCTGGCGGGGGCGCTGACCACTAGGGATATCTCTGGCCGGGCCAAGCCTGGGCTAAGAGTTTCTTGCCAGGCTGAGGGGCCTGGCCTGGCCCGGATGCGGGTGTCCAAGGGACCACCCCCCCAGCCCTGCATCAAAACCTGGGCTAGCCGAAACCGGTTTGGCTCAGTGAATAGAGCGACGGCCTATGGACTGAGAGGTCCCAGGTTCGATTCCGGTCAAGGGCATGTACACTGGTTGTGGGCACATCCTCAGTAGGGGGTGTGCAGGAGGCAGCTGGTCGATGTTTCTCTCATTGATGTTTCTAGCTCTCTATTCCTCTCCCTTCCTCTCTGTAAAAAAATCAATAAAATATATAAAAAACAAAACAAAAAAATCTGGGCTAACGGGGAGTTAATAAGTAAAGGGGGAGCACTGCCCTGGCTGTGAGTACGGTGACCAGACGTCCCGATTTTTAACAATTTGTCCCGTGGCGCCTTAAAAAAAAAAAAAAAATCGGGACTTTTTTAAAACGCCGCGGGACAAATTGTTAAAAATCGGGACCGTCCCGTCTGGTCACCTTAGGGCCACCTGCTAGGTCAGGCAGGCCAGCTCTGGGGAGGGGCCATCTGAGCTGGGCCCAAGCGCCCCGCCTTTAGCCGGGCCCCGACTTTTGTTCCTGGCAAATGTAGCTCGGCCAGGAGCCCGCCCCGCCGGCAGGCGCTCGCCCGGGAGCCGCAGACCCAGTCGGGGCGCCGTTTCCCGCGGGTTGTGTCTCCGGGGAGACTTTCGGCTTCGGAAGCGGCCCCTCGGCCGCGCCGGGAGTGAGAAGCGCGCTCAGCTGGGCGCACTCACCTGGGCCCCGCTCCGCACGGGCATCCCGCGGCCGGGCCCGGGCTCCTGCGGACCGGCCAGCCCCGCGGAGCCCACCCCGGAGCCGCCGCCGGAAGCTCCGCCGCGGAGGGGGCGGGGCCGGCGCCTGCGCAGAGGAGGACGAGGCGGGCGGGGCGGGGCCGGCGCCTGCGCAGAGGAGGCTGGGGCAGGGGCGGGGCCTCGGGAGCTGCGCCGACTCTGCCCCGCGGGAGGGGCCGGGCGGGGCCACGCCGAGGTGGTTCGGCGGGACCGGGCTCCGGGAGATCCCCTGGCCCGGCGCCGCACCTCCGGTCCTGGACATAGGCCCGGAGGGCTGGGCTCTGCGGAGTGAGCGCGGAGAAAGCCCCAATGACCTGCCTCCGTCCGCCCCCCCCCGCCTCCCGTATCCGGATAGCCCGCTCCTCCTCCAGCCGGTGGTGATGCCCCCAGCCGGCTGGTCCGTCCTGAGCCTTGTCCGGACCCTCAGGGGCCCCTGTGGGAGGTGTAGGGCTTTGGAGAAGGGCCTGCAGACGGAGGGGGTGCACGTGGAGGTCACGGGAGGGAGTCCGTGGGAGACCGGGTCCTTGAGACCTGCCTTCGGAGGGAGTCATCTGGGTGGAAATGCCTGATGCCAGACTCCCAGGAAGCCCGCGCCAGGGTCAGCACACGCCCGGGGGTTCTGTCTCCGGAGTGGAGCCCCGACCCCTCCCACCGCGAGGATGCTGTGGGGGCCTGCTGGAGCATGGCCAGCCTCCTCTGCAGCCTGAGGCCTGGACTAGGGCAGCTGCTAGGGGCAGCATGGGGAGTGCCGCTGCCCTCCACTTCCGATGCCGCCTCACAGTCCCAGCACCAGCTGCCTATTATCTCTGAAGTTGGATTTGTGCCCCAAGCGGGAGGAGAAGGGGAATCTGGGGAGAGCAGCAGTGAGGAAGGAAGGGCTGTGGGTAGTCGTTCTTTTGGCTGAGGATTGTTCTGGGGAATTTCCCTGCCCCGAGAAGGCACACTGGTAGCACCTAACACCCAGCAGAGCCTCCCCTCCGCGCTGCCATGCTAGGGTTTGTCTGGGTGCTCAGGACCCCTCTGCGGTGGCAGGCAAGGTCCCAACCCCTATGCCACCAGCCTCTGTCCTGGGACAAACCTGGCCCTGCGAGGGCGTGCCCATGGGGCCTGGGAGAGCAACTGGCATAGGCAGTGTCAGATGGGGTGGGGGCTGGGGTGCTGGGTGAATCATGTCACTGGGGCCCTAAGATGAGCATGGAACCCGATTTCAGGGCAAGTCCAGCTGGGAGGAGCATGGTCTCCAACGGTTCCTTCTCCTCTGACCGGCCCAGGGCCGAACTCCAGCCCTCAGCCTCCTACTCTCATCCCAGGGCCCCAACCAGGACTTCCGGGGGAGGGAGGGCGGCAGCTTCCAGTCCGCTGGAAACCACCCGGCGGCTTGTGGCACTGGAGCAGCTTCCGGGGGTGGGCAGTGTCTCACAGGCCGCCTGATGTGACTCCCACCCCTGTTTCTTTTCCTCCTCAATCCCCGCAGCCATTCTGTCTAAACAATGACTCCCCCTTCATCCTTCTTGTGTGCCCAGACCTCCTCCCTTCCTCCCTCCCCCCTTCCTCCCTCCCTCCTTCCCTTCCTCTCTTCCTCTCTCCTTCCCTCCCTCTCTCCCCACTCCCTCTTCCTCACTTTGGGTTGATTCTTATTTCACAAATGGTGCCTGGTCGTTGCAGAAATCCCGGGAGTCCACGCATTCCCAGAGGGTGTTCTATCCCCATTGAGGACGAGGGGAGAGGCTTAGAGAGCAGCCCCTGGCTCCCAGGAGGGGGGCGAGGCAGGGCCAGTGCCAGCAACCCACTTCTCCAGATGTTTTGGCAGGGGCTTGCGCAACCTCTACGAGGGGGGCTCCTCCCTCCCGCCCCCCGCTTCCTGGTTTGTGGTCTGAGGCCCCACCGCAGGCTGGAAGTGGTGGGTTAAGCCTTCCCGCTGTGGCCTGCAGGACAGGCTGGCTGAGAGGGAGAGAAGGTGGTGCTGGGCAGAGGAGGGACCTGGCCTGCCCAGGCTCCAGTGTGCCCCGCGCCGGGCTGGGGGAGGCCTGTGGGAGGATGTCAGTGGAAGTTGGAGGAGAGGACCTCCTCAATATTCTCAAGAGGATCAGTGCTGGGGTGAGCTGCCGCCCTGTGCCCTGGTGGGCCTGTGGGGGGCCCACCAGTCCCCGGAGCCTTGAGAGAAAGGATAAGCTGCTCTGTGAGCACAGCGGCCAGAGTGCCAGCCCCAGCCCCGGCTGTGCCCTCTCTGAGGCAGGGATGGACGGCCGCTGTCACCTCGAAGCGAGAGCTGACGGGTGGGGGTGTCAGAGTCCAGTGGGGAGGCAGGGCAGCGAAGGAGGTGTGTGTGGGCCACATCCTCCCTTCCTGGGCTGTGCTGCCAATGCAGCTGGGCCCGGGCCCAGGTACTCACTGGACCCCTAGCCATCCCCTGAGACACAGGGAGGGGCGCTGCCTCAGAAATAGCTAGTGACCTCAGGCCCTGGCTGGCCGGGCCCATTTCGGCCACCTCCCCAAATAGCCAGGGGTTGGTCCCACGATCCTCCATTCCCTGCCCTCCCCCCACCCCCCACAGCCCAGGGACTGGCCTGCTGACCTGAGGATTCCAGAGTGGCTGGCAGGGTCTCCTCCTACTGGTCAGGGCTCCCAGCCCCTCAGGTCCCAGAGTCAAGTACACATCCATGGAGGCGGGGGTGTGGGGGGCAGACACCGGCCATCCTAGTCACCCACCTCCACGCTAGGCAGCTGCAGCTGATTCCGTTTCTCCGGGGCTGGGGGAAAAGGGACTGGAAGCCAGGGAGCAGGTTTCCATGCAGGGCGAAGGCAGTGGGCAGAGGTGAGGCAGAGCAGATGTGTGTGCATGCGTGTGTCCGTCTGAACGAGGTCCAGGCCTGAGCCCACGTGGGTTGATCCCTCTCTGCTCACACTACCTGATGCCAGGGTCCTGCTCAGGAGGCCGGGGTAGGCAGAGAACCTGGATTCCTGGGTTTGCCTTCCAGAGTATACGGGGCCTGTCTTGGGTGACACACCTGTGAGGAGCAAGGGTTTGCAATGGAGGCTTCTGTGGAGCTTGGGAAGGGAGGGGCCCTTCGGGGGTAACCCGAGCGTTGGGGAGGCCGTTTGCCTGTTGCTGGAACACAGACCACCTTCTTGGGGAGGGAGCATAAAGGGTGCTCCTCAGGGGGCTCTTGGCTGGGGCTCCTGGCAGCTGTGGGCGAATGTCTGGGTCACGAAGCGGCCTGGGAGGCACCCTGCAGCATCCACTGCGGGAAGGCACCTGCCAGGACTGGACGCCCAGCCATGACATGCCCTGGAGGGGAGCCCAGGCCCTGGAGTCCAGGAGGACGCCCGCCGCTGTGCACTCTGCCAGCCCAGTCTGGTGGGCAGGGATTGTTTATCCCTGGCAGGGGTCAAGAATGCTGGGCATGGAGAGACCGTCCTGTCTGGCTGAGAGCCTGGCAAGGGAGGGTTGACGTGTGGCTGCAGGAGCCATGGGCATTAGCACTGGGCAGCCTCCTCTCGCCTTGTGCCCCCAGGAGAGCTGTAGTCGCCTCCTTCCACTTGTGAAGGAGCCCCCTAGCCCCTCCGCAGCTCTCCCTGTGTCCCTGCAGCTAAGAATCACGCTGACAGGCCTGTGCTCACAGAGGACCCGGAACGTGCGGCCACCACTGCTCCATAGTTTGGGGGAAGATCCAACCAGAGGGCTCTGTCCCTTGCCCAGGCGGTGGCCGGCCCACCTGTAAGGTGGCTGCTACCTCCCATTGTCAACTTTACTTTCTGTGCAGCCACGGAGCAGCTGGATGTGTACAGGCAGCCGGCGGGCACAGAGAGGGAGTGCCCCTGGTCCCAGACCAGCCAGGGGCCCGTGGACACACATGTGGGCGCTCTGAGGCTTGCGGGGCTGGGCCTTATGTGCCCTCAGTATTCTGACTTCTGGTGGCCCTGGTTTTGTTTTCTCGGAGGAGAAGAGGGAGACCACCACTGCATCAACAACCACGCAGGGGAGTCTGCACCCCTCCACCACTCCCAGCTCCTGCTTACACTCTGCTAGTGGCACCCTCCCCCATTCCCTGGTCTTTGGGTGACGAGGACTCACCAACTCCTTCAGTGTCAGGAGAGAGGAAGGAATGCTGGGGCATTCCCACCAGCAGACTTAGCCTAGGACCGTGGTCAGCAAACTGCAGCTGGCGAACCACATGCGGCTCTTTGGCCCCTTGAGTGTGGCTCTTCCACAAAACACCACGGCCTGGGCGAGTCTATTTTGAAGAAGTGGCGCTAGAAGAAGTTTACGTTTAAACAATTTGGCTCTCAAAAGAAATTTCAATCGTTGTCCTGTTGATATTTGGCTCTGTTGACTAATGAGTTTGCCGACCACTGGCCTGCGAGCAGATGGGCCATCTTGTGGCTAACTCAGAGCGCAGGGATGAGCCCACCAGGGCGGTGGGTGAGCCCTGATGGGAGGAGCACAGAGTGGACGCCAGACGCTTCACGGCCGCTCTGCTCCCGGGCTTTTGGCTGTAGGCTCAGGCGGGGGGCAGTGCCTGTGGGAGAGCAGGTTCCCGGGTGGGGAGCACAGAACCAGGGAACTCTGCTCCTGCCTTTAGTGAGTGTGGGTGTGCATGGGTGTGTACACACATGAGTGGAATTGTCTAATGTGGTATGTGCACACGTGTAAATGTGAGAGTGGGCATGACCGTGTATGTTGTATGTAGGAGTAGGTGCATGTATGTAAATGTGTGAACAGATGTGTGTGAATGAATATGCGAGCGTGACTGTGTGCATGAATACATGAGCGGGTGTGTATGCATGTGAGTGTGTGCAGAGACAGCGTGAGCGCTCACGTGGGGCTGGGGGAGTGTAGGTAGGTGATGGTCAGTGTGTGCTTTGGGGGATGTCCTGGTTTGGTTACAGGACATCCGGGGACCCTGTCTGTGTCTCCCCCTCCCCCGGCTTTCTGGAGCTCAAGTCTAGGCAGGATAAGGCCAGGAGTCATTCTGGTGAGGGAGAGGCTGAGAAGCCAGGTCTGCAGTTGACTGTTAGGCTCCGTCTAGCTGGGCCCCAGGTCCTCCATCCAGAGCGGCGGCGGCGCTCACGACCCCCGGCCCCCGGCCACAGGTGCACCCGCAGCCAGCACCGGCAGAGAGGAGCGCGGCCGGCTTCCCGGAGGAGGTGACGGCCCCGGGCGGGCGGGCCGCGCATTCCAGAGCCCTGAGTCAGAGCGGCCGCCCCTCCGGGCCCGCCCCCGGCGCACGCCCCTCGCGCCCTGGCATTCCCGGCGGGCGGGCCGGCCGGACGGGCGGGCGGGCGCGCGGGCGGGGACTCGGCGCGGGAGCCCTCCCGGCCGGCGGCGGCGGCCCCTCCCCGAGGCCCAGGACCCCAGGACCCCGGGCGGCGGCGGCGGTGAGTGAGCGCGGCGGGGGGCGCGGCGGGGGGCGCGGCGGGGGGCGCGGGGCGCGGGGCGCGGGGCGCGGGGCGCAGGCCGGGCGGCCCCGGAGCCGCATCCGCTGCGCGCGGGCCGGTCCTCCGCACGCCGCTGCCGGCGCCGCTCCGAGCGGCCGGAGCCCGGTTGGTTTCGGGCTGCCGATCGGGGCCCGGGTCCGGGGTCCGGGCCGGTGCCCACCGAGGCGCCCGAACTTTCCTGCCCGGAGTTCCCCGGGCCGCCGGCGGAGCGGCCCAGCCCGGATTCCAGCCCGGCGCTCGCAAAAATAGCCGCGGCCGGATTAGCGCGTCCCGGCGGGCTGCCCGGCCGGACAGCGCGGCTCCAGCCCCCGCCCGACAGCTGAGGGTCCCGGGAGCCGGCGGCTGCAGCGCGGGCCGTCCCCGGGCTCCCCCGAGGCGCGCCCTCCCCGCGTAGGCTCTCTGTCCCGGCCGCCGCCGGTGGGTGGTGTCTCCCAAGCTGAAACTCCAGCTCGGAGGGTGGAACTTGCTGGGATCATCCCGGTCCCAGCTGCGCTCCCTGGGGATGGGAGTCACTTTAGCCGTGGAGCTCGGGATGGTGGAGACTGGCCCCTGGGTCCCCCTCAGTAAACACGGAAACTCAGGGCCGTGGGAACTACTCCCAAAGACACCCTACCCTGCGCCCAGTGGCCAGGAGCAGCCAGGGCTGAGCCTGAGGCCACCCGGTGCCCTGAAGCAGGCCTTCCCTTGGCTGCGGAGTTGGGGAGATGGAGGGGCCCCAGCTCCTGAGGGCAGGGGGTGGGGGCTGGCTGGCTGGCTGACCTGCTGGGGACATGTCTGTGGGGAATGGCAGGGGCCCCCAGCCATGCCTGCCCAAGGCCCAGATGCTCTTGACCAGAGTTCCTACGTGTGTGCTCCGGCTGTGTGTTGTGTGTCTGTCAGGGTGGGCGAGGCCTGGGTCTGGAGGCACTCTAGCTCTGTGCCAGGAAAGGCCCCCATTCTCTCCCCTCTTTCTCTCTGCCCCCCTTCCCCCCCTTTTTGGGACTTCCTGGCAGAGAAGATTCAGGATGAAACTGGCTTTTCAGGTTTGGCACAGCTATATGCTGGGTTCCTTCCACCCTCATGGAACCAGCCTCAGCCCCCTACCCCCCACCCAGAGGTTGAGAGGAAGTTGGGAACCAGGCAGCTGGCTGGGGCCCAAGAGTTCCTGACGGGGAGCTCCCTGCCACCAGGAATTGCTCTGGGCTCTCTGGGTCCTTTTCCCTGAGAACCGGAAAGGGGCCAGTAGGGGGTTAAGGAGTCAATTGGCCTCAGAGTGAAGGTGTCAGGGCCCAGGCCCCTTCCCAGAATCCTCCAGGGGCTGATGGGCCTCCCACTGCACAAAGGGGCTGCCCAAGGCCAGTGGCACTGGAGTGTTGCTGTGACCCACGCTCCTCACCCGGCCTCAGAGTGCTGGCCAGACAAGCTTCTGTCCTGGGGAGCATGCATCCTAGGGGCATCCTTGGTTCAGAGGGAATCACCCAGGTCTCCTTGCCTTTTGGAGCTGGGGATGGTGGAGACTGGCCCAGTGCCCCCCTAGGGTCTTCTCAGCTCCAACTGCTGCTCAGGGTACCCCCCACTGCCGCCCCACTGCTGCTCCCCCGGATGTGAGGGGCTCCTCCGTGCCAGCTCCGGTTCCCCCTCTCTGGTGTCTGTAACAGGATCGACTTTCTGTCCAAGGATCGGATTCCTGGCTTCTGCCTGCTTTCTGGGTTGGGTGTGTTTGTGGGTGACTTCCTCCCCCCTGAACTGAGGGGCTCTGGGTGGCAGAAGGTGGAGTGAGGGCCCAGAGGGGCCTGACAGCCCGCACCCCCTGAGGAACCCTGAGGTCTGCCCCTCGCCTTTGGGGGTGTGGCAGGGCCGGTGAGGCAGGCACCCAGCTTCTGGGCTGGCATGGCCCCCGGCTTTAAACCCCCTCGGAAGCTGCAGGAGCCAGGAGCATCAGCACTAGGCACTGACTGGCTCTCTGAGCCTGTTTCCTTATCTGTAAAATGGACACCGATCCCCTCCCAAGGCCTGTGATAATTCAGAAGGTCGGTCAAGGATCTTTGGTTTGAAGCAGGTGGTCAGGATAGTGCTACGGAAGCCATTTCTGCTCTGATCACAGACTCCGGGGACTCAGTTTCCCCTCAGGGCCTCTCTGGCACTGTCCAGCAGCCGCTGTGCTCTGGGACGGTGTAGCTAAGCCCTGACGTGTCTGGGCACCAGAGAGAACCGTGTGGTCACTGCTGGGGGCTCTGCCTGGTGACCAGACGTGTGGATGCGATCTGGACCTTCTCCCCTGCAGTCTGAGGGGCTGATTTCACCCCGTGAGACTCCAGATTGTCACGCCCGGAATTGCTATTGCTATGTCCCTGCCCCTACCCCCTTGCTGACTGTGGCATGCACAGGTGGGACCTTTGACCTCTCTGAGCCTCGGTGCTCCCCATCCCTGGGTTATATCTGCTTCTGTCAGGCCCAGCGGGGTTAGAGGCTTGATCCCGGTGTTGGTAACCTCTGGGCCATATATGCCCGCTGAGCCTGGGACAGTACCTCCCCCCCAGGGCTAGTGCCTCCTTTCCTGCCCTGGTTCCACCCTCCCAGGCCAGGTCCCTGGAGCCGGGAGACTCTGGTTCTGTTATTGGCCTCCGCATGCCCCTCTGGGGTGACGGAAGGCGGCGGTGACAGGGCCAGGCAGGGTTTGACCTGTCCTCCTTCTGACGGGAAGAGGGCGCCCCGCAGGCTATTGGCCTGTGTCCCCCCCCCCCCCCTCTGTGCCCCGCACCTCATTTCTTCCAAGAAAGGTAGAGGGGTAACTGGGAGGGTTGGCTCTGCCCATGTCCTTCCCATGTTGGGAAGCTCAGACAGGTGGCCCTCACTTTGCCGCCCAGGAGCACGTGATGGAGAAGGACGGGACTCCAGGCTACCAGCAGCTGCTGGTCCCCGCTCCCCTGGGAGATCTGGGTGGGAGTCAAACCCGAGACAGGGTCAGCCATCAGGGCTCCGGTGGGGAGGCTGGAGGAGCTGGCTTCTCCTGGGACTGGGCTCAGGTGAGCTGGGGACACGTTGGGGCAAGTGTCCCGGGTGGGGCCCTGCTCCAGTTGACCTCAGTGGTGGGCGGCTCCCGGGGCCGGGCTGGGCAGGACCGGGAGCCCAGGCTGGGCAGGTCTGGCCCTGGGGCTGGGCCATCATCCACTTGGCCTTCAGCGACCTCTGCCAGCATCGTCCTGCGAGCACGGGGAAGGCCGGAGGGCGGTGGCTGCTGCTCACACCTGAGGATCCAGCTTCACATCACCCGGGGCCGCCGGCCAGGCCTGGGCGGGCCGGAGCCTCTCCTGGTCTCCTCCTGCCTCGGGAGCATCCTGAGGGTTCCGTCCCCAGTTCCCGCAGCAGCTCCTGCTCTTGGCGCAGGCTCCGGCCCTCTCACCCTGGGCTCCCCGTCCTTTGGCTGCCTTGTCAGGATGCCCCCTGGAGCCGGAGCCAGCTGGCATCGCCAGCCTTTCTGCTTTTTGAGCAGGTACCCCTGCACCTTGCACAGTGCCAGCCTGAAGGGCCCCTAGTCAGCCCCCCAGCCGGAACCGGGGTCAGGGGGACCTCCCCCTGCGCCCCACTCGCCCTCGGCCCCCATGACTGCAGCAGCTCCCGCCCCTCTCGCTGCCGCTAAAGCAGCCCCAGGGGTCCTGTGACTGGGGCCCTCCTCCCTCAGCCTCACTTCTCCTGGCTGTTCGAAGTGTCTAGGGTGCAGCGCCCGAGGTGCAGTGCGGTTTTGTGCCCCCCCTGCTGGGTTGGGTCCCCGCCATTGGCATTTGCTTTGCCAGCAATCCTTGCTTTACTCCCAGCTGCCCTTTGGGCGTCTCCTGCTGGGCCGGGCCGGGCCGGGTGGGCAGCGGGGGGTGTTGCCAGTGACTCAGATGCTGTGTGACCCCGGCCGGCAGGCTGCCCTGGGCTGTGGTTTCTCCCGTGCGGAGGGGTCGGCAGAGCGGAGATGCTGTCGGGATTTCCACCACGAGGGGCTGCTGGGAACAAGAGCCCACTGTGTGCCCCGGGGAGGCTGGACACTGAGCCACTGTCTCCTCTGGGCGGGCACCGTGCCCTCCCCTCTGGACTCTTTGTCCGCCTGGGCCTGCCCTCCCCCGCACCCTTGGGTCCTAGTGGGGAGCCCCCTGGGAACCCTACCCACTGGAGGCCCAGATGGGAACTGGGCACCCAGGGGTAGGGTAGGCTGGGTGTTCTGCAGCTGCGTGGGTACAGGAGGGAGTTGGGGGCCAGGGACACCGGGAGGTCGGGGTGAGCCGGCAGGGAGCCGTGCCGCCATCATGAGGGGCTCTGTGTTCCTGGACGGACTGTGGGCCTGTGCTGCGCCCTGTGCTGCTCCCCACCCTCTTCCACCTCTGTGTGCTGTTCTGCCCCGACCTGGGCATTCGGGCATGCGGTCCCCTCCTCCTCCCCCATCACCCAGACCATGGGGATCGGTCCTGCTAGCTTGTGCCCCAGAGTGTCCAGTGCTCCCGGCAGAGAGGACAGCACACGGCGATGGACTCCCGGCGGCCGGTGTGGCAGCCTGACCGGCTGCGGCCCTGGGACGTGTTGGAGGGTTGGCAGTGTGTGTGTGCAAGGCAGGGCCCTGGGATGGCAGGGAGCCAGGTGTCAGGAGAGGCCGTGGGGGCAGGGGGAGCCATGGAGAGTCATGGATGTGTGTGGTGGGTGAGACAGTCAACAAGCTGGCAAAGACGCCTTGTACTGCAGAGCGGAGAGCCAGCCGATCACCCAGGAGTGCCAGGCCTGCTGGGGAGGCACGGAGGGCCCGCTCCCAGCACCCAGCCTGTGGGTTCCCAGCACCATTCCTCTCTGGGCCTCACAATGGCTCCACCGAGGTATCAACCCATTTTCCAGGAGAGCACACTGAGGCTACCTGAGACACATGGGGGCTGGGTGGCAGGGACACACTGAAGCCTGCGCAGCTGCCCCATCTGAAACGCTCAGGGGGCTCCCATCCGGTTTGGTCCCTCCCCACAAGGCCCCCCAGGGACTCGCATAACCTCTGGGGTCCCATCACCTGGATCCCTGTGTGGCAGGCATGGCCAGACTGGGCTCCGAGGGCACCCTGGGGGTGCTGTCAGGGCACTGCAGGTTCCGGGAGCCCCTATCTGGTCGCGTCTGTCTGACACTGCCTGAAATCCCGCTACCAGTGCTTGAGAGCCAGCGCTGCCCTTCCCAGTCACTGCCTCACCAACAGGGGGATCTGTGAAGGGAGGGCTGGCGGGTGCTGACGGTGTCAGGGAACACACAGGTCTGGGCTGGGTTTGTGGTGTGAGGAGTGCCCATCTCCTGGTTCAATTCCGAGAGACCCATTCTCAGAATGCCTTCATGTTGGACACTGTCTCACCCCCTCCCACACACACACATCCCCCACTGCCTGCCTCCGACCCCCTGCAGGGACCCATCCATCCGACCCACATTGTGGGGATCAGCATAGGCAGGGTGCCCAGAAGGCATCCAGTGATGTGCAAACAAGTGCTTCAGCCCTTGCTCTGAACCAGACTGGTGAGGACCGAGCACAGGGGCTTGGCTCAGGGGCTGCATGAATGGAAAGACCCCTGGGTGCAGAGTCAGCTAGAGGAGGATCCCTGAAGGACTCTGTCCCACCAGCCGGCTCTGGTTGGTGCAGCGTAAGTGGGAGCTGTGAGCGGTGCCCGGGACTGTCCCTGACTGGGTAGGAGTGGTGAATAGTGTCACACAGGGGCAATGGGATCTGTGAGCTGTGTGCTGGCCCTGGCCCTGGTCAGGGCAGAGGCAGTAGGAACTGAGTAGTATTTTTGGCCCAGCCCTGCTTGGTATAAAGCCAGTAGGAGCTGCCAGCCACATCCTGGCCTGGCCCCAGTCGATTTAGGGCCAGGAGGAGCTGTGGGCAGTGTCCAGGCTGTTTTTGGTCTGGGTAGTACCAGTGGACGCTGTGGGAACCGTCCTGGGCCTGTCCCTGTCTGTGTCCCTGTCACGTCCTGCCTCCCTGAGCTAGCGCGTCCCTGGGACTCGCTAGAGAAAGCCAGAGCTGCTCTGAGCGCAGACCTGGCCCCTCTCTGTGTAAGTCCAGTCTCCTACGGGGTGTGAGCGGCATCCCAGGCCTGTCCCCAGTGATGGTGAATATGTGCCTTCGGGCACATCAAGCCTCTTCAAGCCTCCGTTTCCTTACTTCTAAGGTACGGGCGGGACTTCCTCTCTATTTACTCCAAGCAGCTGGGAAGGAGGCTTGGAGGGGGAAGCTGTTTGTAGGGGTGTTGGTGGGTGGGTTACAGACCTGTCAGGGTCTGAAGCTCTCTGAGGAGGCTGAGGAATGTTGGGGGTCTCTGCTCAGCCACTCCCCTGGTGTCCATGTCCCCCATTGTGCTCAGGGAACCCTCTCACTCTTAGATGCCCTGTTTTCAGGTCCTGTGTGGTCCTTTGGGGAGGAGGGCTCGGATCTGTCCTGAAAGTGACGTTTTGTAAAGGGGGACACAGGGTGCCGAGGAGGCCATGCTCCCGTGACCTTGGCCTCATGGTTCCGAGGCAGGCAGAGGCGGCTCCTATCCGGCCCGGGCCTCTGCTCTGGGGCCTGGGCCTTACCCTGCGCCTACGCCAGGTTTGGGGGTGAGTCTCCTACTTAGGTTTGATGCTGGACCAGCAGCCCTCCCAGGGCTGAGCCTTTTTTGTTGGTATTTATGGGCGCATGGCACCCCCTGGTGGTCATGGCAGCGCCTGCGCCCAGGTGGTTTTCAGGCGGTTCCCGTTTGTGGCAACAGCTTTCAGACCCTGGGAAGCCACGAGGCCACTCCTTTGTGACCTGGAGCCCGGAGCCTTCGCAGACCCCACCTGTGGGCATAGCAGGCAGAGCCTCTGTCTCTGGAGCAGATGGCAGGGCCGTTAGAGGGTGAGGTCTCAGATTTGCCGTGTGCGGATGGGTGAGCTCAACCTGGCAGTGTCCTCACGCTCACTCAGATCTCTGCTCTGGCTGTTCCCTGTGCCTGGAACAAACCCTCCTCCTGTCCCCTCCTCCCACCCTCCCCAAACCTTGCTAACTTGATCACCTCCTTCAAGCCTTTGCTCAGATGTCACCTCACAAGGAGGAGGCATCACTGCGCTCGGCAACTGTAATGTGCTGATTTTGTCCCTGTCACACTTTGCGTCCGTAAACAAAATACCTACTTATAAATTCACGAGAGGCCCAGTGCACACATTCGTGCACCGGTGGGATCTCTTGGCCTGGCCTGCAGGGATTGGGCTGAAACCGGCTCTCCGACATCCCCCGAGGGGTCCTGGATTGCTAGAAGGTGGTTCTTGGGTGACGTACCCCAGAATCGGGCTCCTTCCTCTCTGGTTCCCTCTGCATCACTGGAGAACCCCAGCTGCCAAGTCACTGTAGCTCGGCAGCTACTGCATTGAGCGCTTGCCCCCTGGTGGTCAGTGTGTGTCATAGCTACCAGTAGGCTGATCACTTGGGCTTTTATATACATAGATTGCTTACCTGGACTGTAAGCTCCAGGAAGGTGGGGATTTTATCTGTTTTTAGTTTCTTCTTTCTCTCCACTAATGTGTCCCAAGCACTTAGGAGTGACTCATAGTAGGTGCCCCAGTATTGGTCACACGAATTTACGTTGTCTGAGGACCTGGCATGTGGACAGCAATGTCTGTCAGTTTGAACAAAGCAGGGACTGACTGCGTGTGGCAGTGCTGAGCACACAGGACATCAGCAGCCGGATCTTGACCAGCCTGTTGGGGTTACCACTGCTTCTCCTTTCTCCTGGGTCTGGGCCCAAGGCACCTTCAGACACCTCTCACCTCCCACCCTTCTCTGCCACCCGCAGGCCCACCTTGCTGCTCCCGGAACCATGAGCGAGGCCCGCAGGGACAGCACGAGCAGCCTGCAGCGCAAGAAGCCCCCCTGGCTGAAGCTGGACATCCCAGCCGTGGTGCCGGCGGCGGCGGCGGCTGTGGCGGCCGAGGATCCCAGCTCCCTGCCGGCAGGCCCTGGCCAGCATGGGCTGTGGGTCCATCCGGCCCAGCCCGCTCACCACGACCCCGCCACCCAGCCCCTGAGACGCCAGGCTTTCTTGCGGAGCGTGAGCATGCCGGCCGAGACCGCTCACGTCCCTTCGCCTTACCACGAGCCCCGGCGGCCGGTGCTGCACCGGCAGACATCCATCACACAGACCATCCGCAGGTATTGGCCTTGCCCTGGCTGCTCCGGGGTGAGGGCTGGGGCTGGAGGGCCAGAGGCAGGCATACAGGCTCCCCTTTGGGTGCCGCCGAGGCTGGGAGCAGGGCAGGGCCTCTCCTGTCCCAGCTTTCTCCTCGGTCTTATTCCCCATGTCACCCTCCCCCCTCCTGCTCTGGGGGACCGACCCCTCTCACCTGCCACCCTTCTCTGCTCCCCCAGCACTCGCTCTCTCCTTCTCTGTCTCCCCCGCCTCCATGCTCTGCTCCCCGAACAGCCGACAGGTGCGCTTTGGGCGTGTCCACACGCTGCCCCTCTTGGGCTCCCCTGCCGCCCGCAGGGCCCTTCCGCAGCGCTGGTCTCTCTCGCGGTCCCTGCTCAGGTACTTGCGGGTGTGAGTGTGTGAGCATCGGCTGGCCTGGCCCGTGCATGGCTTGGGACCTCTTGGCAGCTGCCAGCACGGTGTGCATCCCCCGGGGCTCCTCACAGCGGGTGTTGGCAGTGTGTTGCTTGCATGTCCAAGGGCTGTGGGCAACCTGCCCGGGCCTGCATCACCCGTGTGTTGAGTTCTGTGATGTTAAAGGTCAAACTGCTGCCCAGGGCTGAGCTCTCTCCGGATGAGCGGAGAGCTTGAGCTCTGAGCATCATCTCTGGATTCAGTGTCTCCCCACACATCCCCTCTCAGGGATGGGGCGTGAGCCCGGGTAAAAGACTCACCCGGACAGGCCTGTTGCCTGTGGTTCTCCTGGGCATTGGGAGTTGGCTCAGCGTTTAGGGGGTGGCCAGGGCTGGAACCCACGCGTCCTCTTCACTGGACCCAGCCCACTGGACCCCAGATCCTGGAGTGACCGGAGGCGTGGGGTAGAGCATGCTGCCCAGGAGGAGGGCTCTGGGGCGTCCGCTGGGAGGGGTGAGGGCCGGGGCGCCCCCTGGCTGAGTCCCTCCCACGGCAGGGGCACCGCGGACTGGTTCGGAGTGAGCAAGGACAGCGACAGCACCCAGAAGTGGCAGCGCAAGAGCCTCCGCCACTGCAGCCAGCGCTACGGGAAGCTGAAGCCCCAGGTCATCCGGGAGCTGGACCTGCCCAGCCAGGACAACGTGTCGCTCACCAGCACGGAGACGCCCCCGCCGCTGTATGTGGGGCCATGCCAGCTGGGCATGCAGAAGGTATGCCCGCCCCCTGCGGCCCCCGGAGGCCTCCCTCTCTGCTTCCCTGGGCTGGGGCCGCGGACACAGCCAGCCCGAGCGGAGGAGGTGCCTGGGAGCTCATGGTCTGGGAGGAGGGTCAGGTGGTCCCGTAAAGACACCTCAGATACTCTCTGGGAAGGCGGCTGGGATGTACCACCGGGCCAGCTCTGGATGGGAGAGCACCCCGGGGTGAACAGCAGGCCGGGAGAGGGCCGCCTGTGGGTGCGGTACGGTGCGGGTGGCACCCATAGCTGTGCAGGTACCCGCTGTGTTCTCCACAGGGCGGGGAAGGAGCTTCCGGGGTGACGACCTAGCCCCCCGACTCCTGCGTCTCCTCCCCTCCACCAGATCATAGACCCCCTGGCCCGGGGCCGGGCCTTCCGCATGGCGGATGACACCGCGGACGGCCTGAGCACCCCGCACACGCCCGTCACCCCCGGCGCCGCCTCCCTCTGCTCCTTCTCCAGCTCCCGCTCAGGCTTCAACCGGCTCCCGCGGAGGCGCAAGCGTGAGTCTGTGGCCAAGATGAGCTTCCGCGCGGCCGCGGCGCTGGTGAAGGTGGGCGCAGGGCCCGGCAGGGGGGCGGAGGGGGGACCCCGCGGCGGGCCGCACGCTCACCCCCTCGCCGGCAGGGCCGCTCCGGGCGGGACGGCACCCTGCGCCGGGCGCAGCGCCGCAGCTTCACCCCCGCCAGCTTCCTGGAGGAGGACACGGCGGACTTCCCCGAGGAGCTGGACACGTCCTTCTTCGCCCGGGTAAGAGCGGCCGTCCGCGGGGCCTCCATGTCCCCCAACCTCCGTCCTCCGTCCGTGCCTTCGCGCTGACCACGCGTGTTTGCTCAGGAAGGTGTCCTCCACGAGGAGCTGTCCACGTACCCAGACGAGGTGTTCGAGTCCCCCTCGGAGGCGGCGCTCAAGGACTGGGAGAAGGCGCCGGACCAGGCGGACCTCACGGGCGGCGCCCTGGACCGCTCGGAGCTGGAGCGCAGCCACCTGATGCTGTGAGTGGCGGCGGGAGGGCGCAGGGAGGGGGGTCCGAGGGCAGGAGCAGCGGGGGCCCCGGGGCAGGACCGCCTGGGGGGCTGAGGGCAGGGGTCTACATGGCTCCTGTGCGGGGACCCAGGCCCCCTGCGGACCCGGAGCGCAGCCCCAGAGCCCTCGGCTGGTCGGATGCAGCGGGAGGCGGGGGGCCGCTCACAGGTCTGGCCCCCTCCCGCCATCTGGAGGGGCTCGAGATTGCTCTTCACGGGGATGGGGCGGGTGCCCAGCGTCTCACCTCCGCCTGGGAGCGGACCGGCTGGGGCGGGAGGTGACTGTGCTGCCCCCCTCCCCACCCCAGGCCCCTGGAGCGCGGCTGGCGGAAGCAGAAGGAGGGCGCGGCGGCCCCGCAGCCCAAGGTGCGGCTGCGGCAGGAGGTGGTGAGCGCCGCGGGGCAGCGGCGCGGCCAGCGCATCGCCATGCCGGTGCGCAGGTTCTTCGCCCGGGAGAAGCGGCCGTACGGGCTGGGCATGGTGGGCCGCCTCACCAACCGCACCTACCGCAAGCGCATCGACAGCTACGTCAAGCGCCAGATCGAGGACATGGATGACCACAGGTGGGCGCGGCGGGGGTGCCTCACGGCGGGCGGGGCTCCGGGCCGGGGGTGGGGGGGCCCAGGTCGGAGCCCCCACCTCTGCTGCCGCCCCCGCCGCAGGCCCTTCTTCACCTACTGGCTCACCTTCGTGCACTCGCTCGTCACCATCCTCGCCGTGTGCATCTACGGCATCGCGCCCGTGGGCTTCTCGCAGCACGAGACCGTGGACTCGGTGAGCCCCGCGCCCTCCCCGCGCCGAGGCCGGCGGAATCTGGGCTCCGGTCGCCCTCCTCCCCGCTTAGGTCGCCTCTGACCTCTCTCCCCACCCCCCCAGGTGCTGCGGAACCGCGGGGTCTATGAGAACGTCAAGTATGTGCAGCAGGAGAACTTCTGGATCGGGCCCAGCTCGGTGAGGGGGGGCGGCAGGGCGGTGGGGCGAGGAGGACCCCGCGCCGGCAGGGGCCCGGCCTCAGCGGCTCACCCCGCTCGCTGCCCGCAGGAGGCGCTCATCCACCTGGGCGCCAAGTTCTCGCCCTGCATGCGCCAGGACCCGCAGGTGGACAGCTTCATCCGCGCCGCCCGGGAGCGCGAGAAGCACTCGGCCTGCTGCGTGCGCAACGACCGGTCCGGCTGCGTGCAGACGTCGGAGGAGGAGTGCTCGGTGGGTGCCCCGCCCGCAGGCAGCCCCCGTCTGCGCCCCGTGATGTGGCTGTGCTGGGACTTCAGATGGGGCCCGTTATCCTTTATCCCAGTCTTGGCACATGACACCAGCCTCTGTGCAAGGTCCCTCTCGTCATTCATTACCCCTCATCCTCCAGCCCCCCCCCCCCCCCCCCCCGCATCCCGTAGAGTGTTTCCCAAACTTCTGACATACGTGTACCCCTTCTATAATTTTCATAACGCTGAGTACCCTTCGTACTCATGAGAACGTAGAATTAGGCGCAGCTAAGCACGGTGCAGTGCACATCCCCACCAAACTCTTCCTGTACCCCTATGGGTACGCGTACCACACTTTGGGAAACACTGCTAGACAGCCATTGCAACCTCTCTGACTTGGTGTGCTTTCCGTGTGCCTTGTTTTGGGGCATATCTTGAGTTTACATAAGTGGTATTGCCTTATTTTTCCCCCCACTAAACAATTACAAAAAAAAAAAAAATCCCAAGTTTTCATTACATGATTTCAGGAGGAGGTACCAAAGTTTATGCCAGTCCCTGGTTTTGGACGCTGGTGGTTTTTAATTTTATGCTAATAGGAATGATGCTCTTGAGCTTGCAGTAAACATTCACACGTGCACACACATTCCCAAAGTGTGCATGGGTAGGTTTCGGGTTGTGGGCTCAGGGGGGCTCTCTGTGGTTTTGCTGTTGACTCCTGCCTTCTGGAGGCTGTTGTGGGAAGGGTGGGCTCTGACGGCACTGATACTCCCTGCAGTCCACGCTGGCGGTGTGGGTGAAGTGGCCCTCCCATCCCAGCGCCCCCGACCTGGCCGGCCGCAAGAGGCAGTTTGGTTCCGTCTGTCACCAGGACCCCAGGTCAGTCCTGCTGGCCCCGCTCTTGCCTCCCTGGGAGGTGGGGGGAAAGGTGTAGCCGCTCCCCTCGTGGGGCTGGGCGGAAGGGCACAAAGCAGGGGCTGACCGCACACTGGGCTCCTGCAGGGTGTGTGATGAGCCCTCCTCCGAGGACCCCCATGAGTGGCCAGATGACATCACCAAGTGGCCGGTGAGCTGGGGTAGATGCTTGGCTTTAGGGGGGGGGTCACCCTTATTACGGGGGGAACACACACTTCACTCGTTTGTGATACCAAGAGGCCCATCATGGGACTACCTGTTCCCAGGTGCAGTGCCTCTGGCCTTTGCCTGGCCGGCCCCTCCACCCCCTGCTTCTGAGCAGGTAGTCAGAGCAGAACCAGGTGGAGGTTTGAGAGGTCCAATGACATCATTTCCGTTTGACAGATGGGAAAGCTGAGGCTTAGTCAGGGCCTGCTTTCTACTGTAGGAGCCTGTCCATCTCTGCCCCGTCCCCCGAGCACGGTGTGGGGGGCACAGGGTTGGAGGAGGCTCCAACCCAACTCATCCCCTTTGTGATCCAGATCTGCACCAAAAGCAGCGCCGGGAACCACACCAACCACCCCCACATGGACTGCGCCATCACGGGCCGGCCCTGCTGCATCGGCACCAAGGGCAGGTGGGTGTGCCTGGGCCCGCAGCTCTGCCCGCCTCCAAGTCCTGGACTAAGGCGGGATACGAAGGGGTGTGGGGTGAGAAAGGCTCTGGGCTTATCCAGGGCCAACCAAGATGGGCGAGGGGGCTGAGGCCCAGGCCTGGGTGGTGGAGCCAGGTGCCTGTGCCCCGGCCCCTCTGCACGCCCCCACGCCAGGCTCCAC
Organism: Pipistrellus nathusii; assembly: GCA_963693515.1. Lineage (NCBI taxonomy): Eukaryota > Metazoa > Chordata > Mammalia > Chiroptera > Vespertilionidae > Pipistrellus > Pipistrellus nathusii. The sequence continues at coordinate 92,986,227 of OY882861.1, forward strand.
CTTGCAGGTGTGAGATCACCTCCCGGGAGTACTGTGACTTCATGAGGGGCTACTTCCACGAGGAGGCCACGCTCTGCTCTCAGGTAGGCCTCCAGGGTGTGTGCGTCCCCTCGCCCCCGGCCTCAGAGCGTGCTGACCGGCCACTCTGCGCAGGTGCACTGCATGGATGACGTGTGCGGGCTCCTGCCCTTCCTCAACCCCGAGGTGCCCGACCAGTTCTACCGCCTGTGGCTGTCCCTCTTCTTGCACGCTGGGCAAGTGACACCAGGCGGGCCGAGGGCTGGGTGGTCTCGGGGACCCAGGAGTGGCTGGCCAGGGGGTGGTGGGAGGGAGGCCTTCCCGGCTGAGTGACCCCTTCCCTCTCCCCCCACAGCATCCTGCACTGCCTGGTGTCCGTCTGCTTCCAGATGACTGTCCTGCGGGACCTGGAGAAGCTGGCAGGCTGGCACCGCATCGCCATCATCTACCTGCTGAGTGGCGTCACTGGTAACCTGGCCAGTGCCATTTTCCTGCCGTACCGGGCAGAGGTAAGGCCGCCCCGGGACCCAGCCTGGGCCGTGAGGCGGGGCGGCGGTGGGTCCAGGGTCCTGCTCAGCACCCCCTCCCCCCAGGTGGGCCCGGCCGGCTCGCAGTTTGGCATCCTGGCCTGCCTCTTCGTGGAGCTCTTCCAGAGCTGGCAGATCCTGGCGCGGCCCTGGCGCGCCTTCTTCAAGCTGCTGGCGGTGGTGCTCTTCCTCTTCACCTTCGGGCTGCTGCCCTGGATCGACAACTTCGCCCACATCTCGGGCTTCATCAGCGGCCTCTTCCTCTCCTTCGCCTTCCTGCCCTACATCAGCTTCGGCAGGTTCGACCTGTACCGGAAGCGCTGCCAGATCATCGTCTTCCAGGTGGTGTTCCTGGGCCTGCTGGCCGGCCTGGTGGTCCTCTTCTACTTCTACCCGGTGCGCTGCGAGTGGTGCGAGTTCCTCACCTGCATCCCCTTCACCGACAAGTTCTGCGAGAAGTACGAGCTGGACGCCCAGCTCCACTGAGCGGGCGCCGGGCCGGGCCTCCAGCAGGCTGGAGCCAGGCAGACCGCCCGCAGGCCCCGAGGGCGTCCCGCCGTGTCCTGGACACAGACCGCTGGTGCCTCGTTCACTGCTGTGGAACCTCTCGTACTTCCGGGCATTTATTACACTAGTTCCCGTGATTACCTTCTAACTAGTCTCCTGACGACCACCTTATGATGTGGCCAATAAATGGACTGGGAGCGTTTTAGCTGCCACTAACGTGACCAGAGCTGCCTCCTCCTTCCCGACAGGCAGTGTCTCAGACGCCTCCCGCAGGGAGGTCCGCAAGCCAGGTGGCCCCACGCTGCTCCCTTTCCTTAAGACCCAGGGATGAGCGGTCCCATTTCCCCGAACACACTTACCGGGGCCCCTAAGCCAATGTCGGCCCCAGGCCACCTCCCCTTCCAGGAGCCGGGAGCCAGGGAGGGGGTGTGATCCCGGGTAGATCAGGTGTCTTGGGCCAGGGTGCAGTGAGCAGGTGTGGAAAGCAGGCGGCAGTTTACCCTGCGGCGCAAGTGTGGTGCGGCCAGCAGGAGGCAGCAGGGTGGCGGGCTGGAGGCCCCTGTGATGTCAGTAGCGGTACTTCCTGTGCAAAGGCAGGTAGCTCCGCCAAGGGCTCCTTGCCAGTGTCGGGATAGTGGAAGAGGTGGAAGTGGGAGAGGAAGAGGAGGGGGAGGGGTGGAGGGGGAGGAGGAGAAGGAGGAGGAGGAGGAGGAGAAGGAGTTGGGGGAAGGCTTCCAAATTTGGGAGCTGGATTTTCCCTGCCCCCTGGCCCTGAGGAAGATGAACCCGTGGGGAGGCCGGAGGCCTGTCCATGGCTGTGCTCGCACCAGGCTATTTCTCCACAAGCAGGAGCAGAAGCCAGCTGCCCCGCTGTTTCCTTGCTAAAGAGTAATGGTAACAGGGCCGAGTGGCATCACAGACGTGGGCCATTCTCTGCCCCGCGCCTCCCATGATGGGGCTGCGCCAGGCCCTCATGTCCCGGGACTGTGGCCTTTTGACTTTTCAAACTAGAAAGCAAGAGAGATTTATTCTGTACAGAGGGCCAGGCCCACCGCCGGTGGGATCTGCCATGAAATTGGGGTGTTGGGCCCAGAAGGGGTCAAACTTGGGTCTTGAGCACTGGCTCACCCAGTCCCACTCCCGAGGCCCAGCTGTGCACAGCTGGGGGAGTCCATGTCAGCACTCTCCTGTGAGGAGGGGACAGCGCCCGAGGCTTCCTCCTGCCGGGAGGAGCGTGGCCACTGGCAGAGTCCTTGTTTGGAGGGTCATTTCTGCCTCAGTTTTTTGATGAAGGACACCTCGTCCCGATTCCGGATCCCATAGCTGAAAGAGAAGGAGAAGAATCAAGTATCTCACTTGCAGAAGGCTCTGTCTGCGACTCCTCACCTGAGGCTTGTGAGGAACCAAGACAGAACAGGTGGGACGAGTGTGGTGTGCAGGACGCAAGGCGGGGCGGTGCCATCCTTTCATAGGCCCACGCCGGCCGGCAGGCAGCCTTCCACCTCCACACCCTTCTTCCCTCTGAACTCACTCTCGGAGCTTTTTCCTGTCCTCCGTGAGCTTCTCTCCCGCAGAGGTGAGATGGTACGTCCTCCACACATAGGACCTGCACGGGAGGGATTCAGGGGCGCCGTGAGCAGGGCGAGCGGCGTGGCTGGGAGGTACTAGCAGAAGCTGTGGGATAAGGGAAGCCCCTAGCTCCTCAGCAGAGCGCGCCAGCCCTGTCTGAGGGGCTGTGACAGGGAGCTGGCTCTTCGCTCCAGTCAGGACGCTGCAGCCCAGACCAGGTGGTCAAGAAGTACAGGTCTGGCGGAGCTCCTGTGAGTCCCACACCGTCCTCCCGGAGGGCCGCAAGGAGCCGCTTCACCTACCAGCTGATGTGCTGGATGCCCCCTTCGCGCTCCTGCTTGAGCTGCACGTATCTCTGGATGGCCTTCTTCAGGTCCAGGACAGTGGCGTTCTGCACCACCACCACCGCTGCGATAAGGGGCACCGTGAGAGAAGGCCCCACAGCCACAGCCACAGCCTCGGGTGGGTGGGAGGAACCCAGAAGCCCTGTCGAGGCTCAAGCCCAGGCAGATGGGCTTGTGGGTGGCCGCTCGGCATCCCACTGACCAGCCCCTTGTGGCAGCTCAGCCCGCCTGGCCTGAGGGGAGGAGGGCAGCACTTACGCATGACTTCTCCATCCATCTTGCACACTCGGACGGTCATTGCTTGGCCATATTCCAGGGCGATTTGGGAATTGACCTCTTCCAAAGTAACCTAGGAAAGACCAAGGGGGGAGGTGAGTGCCTGGCCCTTTAACACCCCAAACAACACCAAGGAATAAGCTGAGAGTGTCCAAAATGGGGTGCCATGTTTTAGGAAGGACAAGAACGGGGAGGGATTCTTGCTTACACATTAGGGCTTCCCAGGATTTTAGCGCCTTGATCTCATGTGTCATCCACATTTTCTATTTAAAGTCCAAAGCGGACAGAAGCTTAGAAGAAAGGAATATAGAAACAGGCAAGAGCCGAAGCCGGTTTGGCTCAGTGGTAGAGCGTCGGTCTGCGGACTGAAGGGTCCCGAGTTCAATTCTGGTCAAGGGCATGTACATTGGTTGCGGGCGCACCCGGTAGGGGGTGTGTGGGAGGCAGCTGGTCAATGTTTCTCTCTCATCGACCTTTCTAGCTCTCTATCCCTCTCTCCTCCTCTCTGTAAAAAATGAATAAAATATATATTAAAAAAAAAGAGAAAGAAACAGGCAAGAACCAACAGCCCTGGATCCTCTCACTCCAGGGTTGGGTAGGAGGAACACTGTGCTTGTCCCTTCATACTGAGCCCCAATCACCAATCAGGTCCCAAACCAGGACCTCGGGACAAGGTTTTGGCAGGAGTGCAATACCAAACGTTGCAATACAATTAAAAAAATATATATTTTATCGCTTTTTTATAGAGAGGAAGGGAGAGGAATAGAGAGCTAGAAACATCAATGAGAGAGAAACATCGATCAGTTGCCTCCTGCACACTCCCTATTGGGGATGTGCCCAAAATCAAGGTACACGCCCTTGACAGGAATCGAACCAGGGACCCTTTAGTCTGCAGGCCAATGTTCTATCCAGTGAGCCAAACCGGTCAGGGCAGTAATACAAATTTTCAAGAAAACAGAAGTTAATTAAACTGCACGATGGACAAAATAACATTGAAGTTTGAGATGGGAAAACCCAGTAATACTGACATAGTCTTTATTATTTTGTTTGCCATAGGCTTTTTTTTACACCAACCTGAGTTATAAACATACTGTATTAAAATGTCACGTATTTCCGAAAAAAAAAAAAAAAAAAAAAAGTCAAGCATCCTGGCTGCTGGAGGTGTTTTGGAGCCTTTTAAATTCCGCGCCCAAGGCGAGAGCCTGGCTCGCCCCACTCTGGGCTCGGCCCAGGTCAAGATCTCGGTTTACACCCAGAGGCGCCTGGCGAGGCCTCGGGGTCGCAGCCCCATCAGCACCGGGCCCTGCCCACGCCCCTGCGCACCTGGATCGGCAGGTCGCAGAGCAGTGGGTCCTGCACCACCATGGCGAGACCCTCCTGGAACACGTCCACCGCCTCGGAGTGCGGCAGCGCCTCCTCTTCGTCCTCATCGTCCTCACGCGCCTCGGGCCGCGCCGCCGCCTCCGCCTCCGCCTCCGTCTCCTCCAGGGCGGCTCCAAGCGCCCGGTCCGCCGGAGCGAAGGTAGGCGCGCACCCCCGGGAGCGCAGCACGCACTTCCGCCAGCGGGGGCGTGGGGGCGGGGCTGCCGCAAGAGCCAATAAGGGCGAGGCAACCTGCCGCACAGCTCGCTGGGAGCGCGAGGCCGGCGTGCCTATTGGTGGACTGAGGGCGGGCGGCGGCCCGAGCCAATGGGAGCTGGAGGCGGGGCTAGTGTCGGCGCCTGCGGAAGCGCAGGGCTGCGGGTGTCTGCAGGAGCCTGCTGGGCGGCGATCATGCTGCTCTTCTGCCCTGGCTGCGGGAACGGGCTCATCGTGGAGGAGGGACAGCGCTGCCACCGTTTCGCCTGCAACACCTGCCCCTACGTGCACAACATCACCCGCAAGGTGGGTCCGGAGCCCGGCGAGGCTCCCCCCCTCCCCCCCCCGTCCTGGGTCCGCCTCCACCTGTCAGCTGCTTCCTGTCGTCTCTACCTTGGAGTCCCCCTAGAATCCGGCCGTTGGCCCCTCCCCTGTGCCATCACCCCAGGTTATCGCCGTGACCTCCCCTCGGGCTCCGTGCTCACACAGGTGCCCCCTTCGCTGTGGTCACAACGGCGGCCAGGCCGCCCCGTTAGCGCCCAAGCCAGAGGAGTCCGCCCGTGTTCAGAACCCCAGGCCAGTGGTGGGCAAACTCATTAGTCAACAGAGTCAAATATCAGCAGTACAACGATTGAAATTCCTGTTGAGAGCCACATTTTTTAAACTTAAACTTCTTCTAACGCCACTTCTTCAACATAGAATCGCCCAGACCGTGGTATTTTGTGGAAGAGCCACACTCAAGGGACCAAAGAGCCGCAGTTTGCCGACCACTGCGGTAGGCAGTCAGTCCCCAGCGCAAGAGTAAAAGCTGACACCGAACTCTCTCTCAAGCCTTGCTCCTCTGGTTTCTTGCGCGGAGGTGCTGCTTGGCCCCAGCAACTCCAGCCTCTTGGCGCGTCTCCCGACACCTGGCACCATTGTCGGGGCCTCAATTCCACGAGGTCTTCACATTTAGCATCTTGCCAGGCTGTTGAAGGAGGGATGTCTGGGGGGAGAGACGCCGCGGGCGGGTGTGGCGGTTTGGTTTGATGGCCCAGATCTGTGCTATCCACGGACCCGGAGAGTTGAAGGCTTGCTGTTGTTTGCAGGTAACAAATCGGAAGTATCCAAAGCTGAAAGAAGTGGATGACGTGCTGGGTGGAGCAGCGGCCTGGGAGAACGTGGACTCCACTGCAGGTGAGAGGGAGGCGTGGTGCCTCACGGAGCCGTGGCTAAGTCTGAGGCCGCGGACTGCTGCTCCGTGTCAGAACCCGTGCCTGCTTGTCTGAGGTGGGCTTCCGAAGAGAGAAAGCGCATTTGGTTTTTTAATCACTTACTTTGTTACACAGATAAGATTGGCATAAGCCTCGGAGTCACACAGACCCGAGTTAGAGACGCAACTTCTTACTGTTTTAAGCCTTGGGTCCCTTGACCCCTCTGGAGCTAATTTATACTCACAAATTGTGAGAGCACAAAGTGAATTATGCAGTGATTGGCATATAACGGGCACTGAACATGTGGTAGCTTTGATAGCAACAATGACAGGAGGAATAAAAATCAGTCTAAGGGGGAAAAAACACTCATTTTGCTCTAATGCAGAGTTTTAGAAGTTAATACCCGAGAGCATTAAACTACAGTCTCAGCAAAATAAATGTTTATTCCAAGTGTTGGTTTATTTCTGATAGAGGTGGATGTGACCAAAGAAGGACAGAGAGCCTTAGACACAGCCAATATTGATAGGAGGAAGAGCTGAGCCATGATTAGTACTCTCTCTTTCCCTTATAGACAGATGATCATCCAAATCTGCTAAAAATTTAGCAATGGTAGAATTTGCCATTAAAGAATAGATTATAGCCCTAGCTGGTTTGGCTCAATGGATAGAGCGTTGGCCTGTGGACTGAAGGGTCCTGGGTTCGATTTCCATCAAGGACTCATACCCAGGTTGTGGGCTTGATCCCCAGTAGGGGGCGTGCAGGAGTCAGTCAGTCAATGATTCACTCTCATCATTGATGTTTTTATCTCTTCCTTTCCCTTCCTCTTTGAAATCAATAAAAATATATTAATAAAAAAAAGGATGAGTTATGTATCAAATGTTCAGAATGGTGGTTTGAGAGTGTTCGGAGGTATTTTCATCAAGAGCGGGGTTGGTTTCTCAAAGTGAGATCACTGAAGGTAAAGACGTGTTTTGGTGCACTCTGACAAGGTGTGGACTGAGCGGTGAGATCTTAGTAAGAACATACTAACTGCCAAGATGGATCTCTCAATACAAGAGGAAGTGGGTTGTCACCCAGGGTATTCTCTGGGAGACTGAGAGGGCTTGTCTGTTGCCCAGCTGGTGGAGATGCACTTCTGAGGCGGAATCTGCAGGTGTGGACCCTGTCGTTCACACAACAGCCATAAGTCACTTTTTGTGTGGTTTCCAACCAGCCTTAAGCTAGATTTGAGAGGAAGAGGGGGGTCCAGGGAGGGGAGAAGGAGTGTTTTCAAACTCCTGGTTTCCCTCAGTGGGAGGCACATTGGGAACGAGACGAGACTCTTGTTTGTACCTCATATCAGGGCACAGGGACACCAGATAGGCGAGGTCTTTGCTGCCTTCCACCTCACACCTCCCTCTAGCAGGTGTGTTGGTCACAGACATTTTTTAATTCCGGTCTCTTGTTTATTTTTCCTGTTTCTAGAGCCGTGTCCCAAATGTGAGCATCCTCGCGCCTATTTCATGCAGCTGCAGACCCGCTCTGCCGACGAGCCAATGACCACCTTCTACAAGTGCTGCAACGCGCAGTGCGGACACCGCTGGAGGGACTAGGCCAGGCCGCCCAGCTGCGCGGTGTCTATTTTTCCCAGAGGGGGTTCCCAGCCGGGAGCCAGCACTTGTGTCCCGAGGGCCTTTGCTGGTGTGGAGAAATGGATAGCCCGCCTGCCAATCAGTGGCTGAACTCATTAATGTCCAGGCGGAGTTTGTATGTGGGCAAGATTGTCCACAACTAATTATACTCTGTTTAAGGTCCTGTTCATTCATCTTTCACATTTATTGGGCAATTGACATTCTTTTCCCATTAACCAACACTCTTAAATATTTATATTGTATGTATAACTAATAAAGTAAAACTAATTTAGTACATCAATTGTTCCTAAGTATTTAACTGTTAAGTGCAAACTTATCTATCAAAATTTATCCTGAATACTTAATTAAAATGAAAAGTTTAATATTGCCTTCTCAGTGTTTTAAATGACTTAAGAAGTAGATGTCAAACCACAAATCATGATCCCAAAATTAATTACTATACTTAGGATTAAACCAGTTACAGGCGGTGTGGTCTGTTGGTTTTAAGGCAGCAAATTCTAGCTTCAGCAAGGTGGAGGGAGACCCTGACAGACAGGCAAAAGGAAGCTCTCATGATAAAGATGCTAGCACAGGGATGGCTCTAGTGAGTATAAAAGTATGTCCTTGTAATAGGTAAAATGGGGACCAAGCTGATTGAAATTTAAATATTAGTGCCCTGGCCAGAAAGCTCAGTTGGATAGAGCATTGTCCTGATATGCCAAGGTTGCAGGTTCGATTCCTAGTCAGGGCACATATAAGAATCAATCAGTGAATGCATAAATAATCAGAACAACAAACTGTCTCTCTAAAAATCAATAAATATAAATAAAATAAGAAATTAAATATTGGAAATGTGACTATGTCCCTGACCATGCATAATGTGTTTCCTGGGCTTGGGCCTGTGAGTCCGTCTCTCCATGGGTCCTGGTATTTCAGACTCCAGAGAGCTGCAGCTCTGAGGTACCCAGGCCTTGCCCAAGAAGTTCTGATGCACAGAACCAGCACGCATATGCACACCCGTGTGCGCACACAGGCACTCTCACAGACTAGGCATCTGCACACACTGAAATGTGACTTATTTGGTACAGAACGGAACACGCAGCCAGTCAGTATGTGAAAAGATGCTTATCTTCACCAACAACCAACTGCAGAAAAACAACACTAAATATCGTTGCCTATCAGATTGTCAAAGATAAAAAACACTGATAATGTCTAGGCTGTTGGTGAGGGTCACAGGCATTCTCACATTCTGGCGGGAGTAGAAGTTGGTACATTTTTGTTAATGGTGAGGTTTATTTGTTGTTTTTATTATTTTTTAAAAAATTGATTTTAGAGAAGGATGAAGGGAGATGAGAGAGATAGAGAAAAACATTGATGTGAGAGAGATGGTTGCATCCCGACTAGGGGATTGAACCCGCACCCTGGATATGTGCCCTGATTGGGAATCGAACCCACGGACTCCTGGTGTATGGGATGATACTCGAACCGAGTCATACCAGCCAGAGCGGTAGCTGTAGATTTTTAAAAAATGCTGAACCTTAGACTCACAATTCTACCACAGCCATTTTTTTTGTGTGTGTGCAGAAATACTCATTCTGGTGATTAAAGATCCATGCCCAGAATTGTTCACTACCTTCATTTAGAATAGCATCTATGCACATGAAACTAATAGAATGTTATAGGTAAGTTATATCTCAATGAAAATTCAAATAGCATACATAGGCAACAACCAAACAGCCATTGGCGGGATTATGTAACCATAGCATGTACTACCGTTAAAGGCACAAGGCGTGCTTTTGTGCTGACCTGGACAGTGTTGAAGACTGCCAGAGGAAAAGGAGGCTGCGAAGCTCGGAGCACAGTCTGAGCCCATTAAGAATGTGCACCTGAGCCCCAGCTGGTTCGGCTCAGTGGATAGAGCATCAGCCTGTGGACTGAAGGGTGGTCCCAGGTTTGATTCTGGTCAAGGGCACATGCCTAGGTTGCAGGCTCAGTCCCCAGTAGGGGCCGTGCAGGAGGCAGCGGATGGATGTTTCTCATCACTGATGTTTCTCTTCCTCTCTGAACTCAATAAAAGAACATTTAAAAAAAATGTGCATCTGAGCTTGGCAATGTCTGGCGGGACTGTGCCTGCCTTCTCACAAGGGCTCCCTCTGGGGTGAGTTAAAAGGCCTTTCTGTGCTGTTTGCTTTAAGGGACACTGCCTCTCTTACGTTCCCGCCCTCTCCATCCCCATGGCTCCCAGATGGCCTTGCTGGAGAGCAGTCTGCACCTCTGGTCCCAGAAAAGGGACCCGCCGCTGCCCCGTGCCTGGCCTCGGTCCTCGCCTTCTGGGACCCATGTAATGCACCCAGGGGCGTCCCTTGGGACGATACAGCAGGCGCTCACCCACCCATCAGTGGGCCGGGCACCAAAGTCCCCAGGGAACCTTCAGCACCACAGGGAATCACAGTGGCCTCACCTCCTAATTCCTGGGCCTGTGACTCGTGATGACAGTCACCCCCACCCCCTTCCAGGGCGGCCGCCTCGCCGCGCCCGTGGTTTAGGTGTGGGCGGCCCGTGTCAGCCGCCACGAGGCCACGTCACCGTGCACTTATCTCCAGGATCAGGCCGAGGGGCTTTGCCGCCGGCGCAGGGACTGTCCTGGCCATGGGACCCGGCAGCTGCGTCTGGGAAGGTGAGTGCATAACGGGAACTTCCCTCCTACTCATGTCAGCCTGAACTCAGACACGGGGAGGCCCTGCAGCCGCCGTCCCCGGGCAGGGACCTGGAAGTGGGGTGCCCGGGAGCACCCCCTCGTCCTACCTCCTCCGGTGTCCTCGGCTCGGGCACCTCCAGGGACAGCAGAGTGGCACTGCTGACCGCAGCTGGCAGCCTGGCACGCCCAGGCCCGTAGGGTCGTGGGGGCCGCTGGGCAGAGGGAAGGCACTGTGCGTGGCAGGTAGTTTCTCTGTGGAAGTGGCTCTGCTCCCTCGGTGGCTGAGCCAACCTTTGGGGGCATGAGTGGGTGTGAGGGGGCATTGCAGGGGACGGTCCCAGCAGTGCCCCAGTCCTCATGCCTTTGGGGGATTTGGCGGAGAGGAGCGGGAGGTCCGGGGATAGCCCCCTTAGAGCTGAGGGAGGGGCCGCGGCGGGGGTGGGGGTGGGTTGCAGAGGGTTGTTCAGCTGAGCAGAGGAAGGGAGCAAGGCTCTTGATCTATAGAGCCCCGAGCACCTTCCCGGGAGCCCATTGCATTCGCACCAGCTGGAAGCGGGGCAGCTTCTGCAGGGGGTCTCGGGGTGTGTTTCTTGAACATTTGGGGTGGGTGCAGGGGGCACAACATAAACCAGACAGGTTCTCATCTGATGTGGGGGGGCTGCCCAGAGCAGCGAGGGCCGCTGGGGAAGGTGCCGGCAGGGGAGGGGTGGTATGTCTCCCCGTTTAACCTCCAAGCCCCCCAAAGAGAACTGTGTGAGCAGCCTTATGCCAGCGTGGACCCGTGGCTACCACCTGCTTTCTGCTCCCATTGTCTGCTGGGGAGACGGGCCGGGGTGCTCAGGGAGGGCTTCCTGGAGGAAGAGGCCTGTGACGGGGAAGGAGGCCAGGCAGGGGGTCCGTGTGAGCAGGCCCGCAGGGAGCCAGGGTTGGAGAGCAGAGCAGCAGGGCCCCACGTGAGCTCCTGAGGCTCCCTCTGCCCCTCTGACTCCATCCTCAGCCTCTCCTCCTCTCCCCCGCTGCCCTGAGTCCCGCCCTCTGTGTGCGCCCTTATCCCCTGGAGGCCCGGTGGGTCCGGCCCTTACCTGTCCCATGGCTCCTGCCCGGTGTGTCCATGTCCCCAGACACGCCCCCTGATGGAGCGCCCTCCCACTCGCCATTCTCAGGAAGGATGTGGTCGGTGGTCCTGGGGCCACCCTCCTCTCCTCTGGACTCCCCCAGCGCCCTGCCCTCCCACCCACTGAGCACCCACAGGAAGCACAGCGCCCTGGGCAGCTTCTGCCCAGCAGCATCGGGTCCCATCGGTGCCATTGGGGCCATCAGTCCAATTGAGGCCAGCAGGGGTGGGGCTGGAGCCCATATGTGCCTGGGTGACCCAAAGGGAGAGTTGGGGTTTCTGCTCATTTCTGGCCCATTTCCTCGCACAGTCCCCGCGCCCCCAGGCTCCAGCAGTTTATGGGGGGGTTCTTTTGGGCCTGAATTTGTTCCTCCTCCCGCACAGGAAGGGCAGGGAGAAGGCAGAAGACAAGTACCTGCTTATTTTTATTTATTTATTTATTAAAAAAATATATATATTTTGTTGATTTTTCACAGAGAGGAAGAGAGAGGGATAGAGAGTCAGAAACATTGATGCGAGAGAATCATCAATCAGCTGCCTCTTGCACACCCCCTACTGGGGATGTGCCCGAAACCAAGGTACATGCCCTTGACCGGAATCGAACCCGGGACCCTTCAGTCTGCAGGCCGACGCTCTATCCACCGAGCCAAACCAGTTTTGGCGACAAGTGCCCGTTTAATTAGAAGCTTCCACCTCACCCCTCTGTCTGCCAGGGAGAGTTACAGAGATATCACCTTCTCTCCGTGAAAATTATAAAGCAGACGCCGTGTCAAAGGGGCAGTAAGTGGGTGCAGTGACTGGTGTGAAGCCGACTTGGAGGGGGTGCGGGAAGCCACCAAGGACCCCGGATTCCCGCCAGCCCCAGCCTGCCTGCCGAGGCTGGGCCAGGGAGGGGAGGGGCTGGGTGCTCTGGAGACCCGACCCCGGTCCTGCGGAGTCTGTGGGTCTGAGGCAGGGATCCAGCTGCAAGCCAGCCTGTGACTTTGGGATGCAAGCTGACCTTGACCCGGGCCATGGAGGAGAGGGGGCTCCATGGGGAGGGGCTCCCCCGTGGCTAGAGGTCTTAGGGAGCATCTCTGTCCGAGGGAACTTCTGCTGCTGCTCTACAGCCATCCCTGCGATGTGACCGGGCCTCGCCGTGTCATCGCAAAGCCTCCTGCAGGGTCCGGCCGTGAGCAGGCGGGGTTTCTGCACCACCTGGCCCGTGTCTGTTGTGGAGGGTGGGGGTGGCCCCGCCTCTCGCTTGAAGAGCCCTGAAGGGAGAGACCAGTGGCACCCTGTGAGCTCACAGGCTTGTATGGGAGCCAAGAACGGAGGTGCCAGGTGCCCAGGACTGGGCAGGTGCCTCAGTCTCCTCATCTGTGGGAGGGTGGTGGCCACGCTTTACCCAGCTATCAAGGTATAGACAGGTCTTCTCTGCCAAGGAAAAGCAAGGACCGCCCCCCTCGATGATCCCACCCAACCCTCCACCACTCCCCAGGGTGGGTCCTGGCCCCCAGGCCTGCTGAGCTTGGAGCCACCGTACTCCGTGTTCTTGAGCCACTGGCTCCTGGGTCAGCCTGAGCCGGGCCGGCCTGGTCTGCACAGATGGAGGTGTCCCTGCACCCTGGGGCCTGAGGCCTGCTGGGCCCGAGCTCCCCGGGGCCTGGTGCTCACTCTGATCCCGTCTTCACACGCCCGAGAGTGCGCTGTGGTCAGCGGCTCCACCTGTGACTGAGCGGGAGGGACAGATGCTGCAGACGATCGAGATCGATTGCTGTGGCTAGGGGTGCCGGCAGCGCTTGTTCTGGGGAAGGGTGAGGGCTTCCTGATCTGAGCAGGTCTGGCCTGCGGGTACGGAGATAGTCTGCCGGGCCGGGGAGGGGCTGGAGCGGTGTCTGCTTCCTGGAGCCTGTGTGCTGAGGTCGGCTGCGTCTGCAGCATCTCGGCCTCCTTATCGTCCATCAGGCTTGCATAACCAGGCGGACCCTGCTTCCTGCCCAGGGGCTATCAGGGCGCCATCAGGAGCTACAAATGGGGTGATAGGGTACCAGTGGCTTCCCTGCATGGCACCCCACTGGGACTGCCTCACACCCAGACCCCCCCCCCCCCTCTCTGCTCACCTCTGCTCACCTAGGGGCCCGGGGGCGTGGGCTAGCACCTCTGAATGGGGGTGAAACAGAGCTTAGGAAGTGCCTGCTGTTGCATGGACACCTCACGGCCATCCCCCGCCCCCCTGCAGCGGGGCGCTGGGATAGGCCTCAGCGGAAGGGGGGAAGGGGACGCAGGGAGATGGGCTGGGGGAGAAGTTGGCCGTGTGGGAATTCCAGTGGGTAATGCATGTCACACAGTCCGCCAGGCATGGCCCCACCGAGCTCAGGAAGGGACCTGGGCTGGCAGAGGACAGTGGTCCCAGAGAGGAGCCTTCCAGGCTGAGCGGGACGCTCCCCTCCTGTCTGCTGCAGCCTCGAGTCCTTGTCAGGCCGCCTCTGAGCCCGGTGGCGTGTCGGTGTGGCTCGGACGGGGGTGCCCGATCGTGCTCACAGGACACGTGAGTGTGAGGCGGGGAGCCATTTGGAGCACCGTGGGGGGCACTCCTCACAGGGCGGGACTCAGGGGTGGCATCCCTTGCAGGCTGGACCTTGGACGTGAGGGATGGGCGCCTGGCTCCTGGTCTGCATCTGGGTCGGCGTGGGCGTCTTGGTGCCCAGAGAAGGAAGTGGTGAGGGCACAGTGAGGGCACAGTGAGGTGGGGGGGGGGGCTGCGGGGCAGGGTGTGGTCGGACTGTGCTGGGACCTGCCCTCCGGGGACCAGCCTGGACTCCAGTCCCACCCACTGACATGGGCCCAAGCACGGCCATCCGGACCTCCCAGCCCTGCCCCGGTGAAGTCTCCTGCTGTCCTTCTTTGGGGACCGCCCTGTCGGGGGGTCAGATTCCGGAGCCTCCTCTCCCTTCCCCTCCCCTCTGCCCTCAGCAGCCTCGGCGGGCTCCCAGCGGCCACCGCTCCCAGGGCTGGGCGCCCGAGCTGTCACCTGCCTCACCAACAACATCCTCAGGATTGACTGCCGCTGGCCGGCCCCAGAGCTGGGCCCGGGCCCCAGCCCATGGCTCCTCTTCACCAGGTGAGGGTGCGGGCCAGGGCACCTGGGCAGAGGGCAGGATGAGGGCAGGGTGAGGACGGGGTGAGGGCGGGGTGAGGGCGGGGTGAGGGCGGGGTGAGGGCAGGGTGAGGACGGGGTGAGGGCGGGGTGAGGGCGGGGTGAGGGCAGGGTGAAGGCGGGGTGAGGACGGGGTGAGGGCGGGGTGAGGGCGGGGTGAGGGCGGGGTGAGGGCGGGGTGAGGGCAGGGTGAAGGCGGGGTGAGGGCGGGGTGAGGGCGGGGTGAGGGCGGGGTGAGGGCGGAGTGAGGGCGGGGTGAGGGCGGGGTGAGGGCGGGGTGGCCATGGCAGCAGCAGGGCCAGGCCGGCGCCTCGGGGCTGACGCACTCCCTTCCTAGCAACCACGCGCCGGGCGGCCGGCACCGGTGTGTGTTCCGGGGCAGCGCCTGCACCCTGGTCCTGCCACCTGAGGAGGTCATCGCGCCCTCCGACAACTTCACCATCACCCTGCACCGGCGTGTGGCCGGGGAGGAGCAGGTCAGCCTGGTGGACCCCCAGTACCTGCCCCGGAGACATGGTGAGGCCTGGGGTGGGCAGCGTGGCCGCCGCGGCCGGGAACATCCAGGCTGCCCAGCTGCTGGGGGCAGGGCCCTGCAGCGGGAATCCCGTGCCCCCTGAGTGCCCCTGGGCCCTGCCAGAGATCCCCCTTTCCCCCTCCAACCCCGGGGCTGGGAGAGGCGGGCCCGGGAGGGGAGGGGAGGGGTTCCAAAGGTCGATGAAGACGCAGAGCTTCCAGTTGGTCCTGGGCTGCAGCTCGAAATGCACGTCAGTCACAGAGGAAGGAGCCCCATGGCACAGCTGAGGGACAGGGAAGCCGGCCATGAGTCGAGTCGCCTTGTCTGGCTGCAGGGTCTGGAGGAGCCATTGCTGTGTGTCTCACCTGGGGCTTCCCTGGAGCAGCCTCCCATGAGGCCCCTGGTCTGCGAGGGCCTTGAACACGCCCCAGAGCCTGTCGGACCCCAGCCCTGTTCAGCCTCAGGGGCCGTCACACCCCCAGTGCGGGCTGCAGGGCCCCTCACACCCCCAGTGCGGGCTGCAGGGCCCCTCACACCCCCAGTGTGGGCTGCAGGGCCCCTCACACCCCCAGTGCGGGCTGCAGGGCCCCTCACACCCCCCGTGTGGGCTGCAGGGCCCCTCACACCCCCAGTGTGGGCTGCAGGGCCCCTCACACCCCCCGTGTGGGCTGCAGGGCCCCTCACATCCCCCGTGCAGGCTGCAGGGCCCTCACACCCCAGTGCGGGCTGCAGGAGCCCTCACACCCCAGTGCAGGCTGCAGGGCCCTCACACCCCAGTGCGAGCTGCAGGGCCCTCACACCCCCAGTGCGGGCTGCAGGGCCCCTCAGACACTCAGTGCGGGCTGCAGGGCCCTCACACCCCAGTGCGGGCTGCAGGGCCCTCACACCCCAGTGCGGGCTGCAGGGACTCCTCATACCCCAGCCCTGGGCAGGCTGGCTGACACACTCACGTGCCTCATCCTGTTCTAGTGAAGCTGGACCCTCCCTCCGACCTGCAGAGCAACGTCAGCTTGGACTCCTGTGTCCTGACCTGGGGCGTCAGCCCTGCCTTGGAGCCGCTGGCCTCGCTGCTCAGCTACGAGCTGGCCTTCAAGAGGCAGGAGGAGGCCTGGGAGGTAACGCTGGGCTGGCCAGCGGGGCCTCGGTCTCTCCTCGTTCCACACAGGGAGAGGCCGACGAGAAGGGAGGTGACCGGGGCCAAGAGAACGTGTGTGCAAGCATGCACGTGTTTGTATGTCTGTGTACGAGTGTGCCTGTGTATGCCTGAACATGATATATGTGAGTGCTCACAGGGCATGCCTACTTGTATGCGTGCAGCGAGGGTGGTGAGCGTGTTTATGTGTGTGTATGTGCGAGCCAGCAGGCAGGGAGGGGAGCGTAGGTGTGTGCCTGTGGTATGTGCGTGCGTACGTGTGTGAGTGTGCCGGGTGTACACGAGTGTGGTGAGTGTGCCTCCGTGTGCATGTGCACGTCCTCCAGGGCCGGCGGCCCCAGGCTCACCCTCAGCAGCTGCTCATGTCCCCCCCCAGCGGGCCCGGCACAGGGACCACATTGTGGGGGTGACCGGGCTCACCCTGGAGGCCGTGGAGCTGGACCCCGGGTCCACCTACGAGGCCCGGCTGCGCGTGCAGATGGCCAACCTGGAGGATGCCCTGGCCGAGGAGGAGCGCTACGAGGGCGCCTGGAGCGAGTGGAGCCAGCCCGTGAGCTTCCCGTCTCCCCGCAGACAAGGTGGGTGCTCGGGCTGCTGCCCTCCCCCCCTTTCCGGGGACCGTCCCTGCGTCAGACACAGCCCGAGGCCTGAGGCGGGCCGGGAGGAAGCACACACAGCGGGCTCCTGGAGCCCCCTGCCCCGAAGGCCTGCAGAAGGGAGGGTGAGGCCCGGGCGCAGGCGTCACCAAGACGCTTCAGCAGCGTCGCGTGGACCTCCAGGCCACTGCGGCTTCCCACGCGGCCCGGGCACTCAGGGGTTCGGATGTGGGGGGGTCTTTGCCACGTGGGTTTGGAGGAACCTCCTGGTGCGGAGGCTGCTCACAGCTCTGGCCCTTCCTACTCTCAGGACGCCTGGTCTCACCGCTGAGGCAGCCAGACAGCACCCTGGTCGCCATGTCCATCTTCCTCCTGCTGACCAGCCTGACCTACCTCCTGTTCAAGCTGTCGCCCAGGTCGGTCCCCAGGGCTGTGCATGTGGGTGTGTGTGCGTGTCCATGTGGGTGGCAGTGGGGTGCGGAGGGCAAACCAGGGGTGCTTCCCTGTGCTCCCCCCTTTCCCACCGTCAGGCCCTGGATGGGTCAGGGAGTGTCCAAGCTGCCAGGTGAAGTGTGTGTGTGTGTGTGTGTGTGTGTGTGTGTGTGTGTGATCCTGAAGAGCCGAGGAGGGACCCACAGTGACTGGGTCCAAGCCGCTGGGGCCCTGTCTCCAGCCCCAGGAGGTGCTGGGCGTTGGGCTCCTCGTTAGCCTGTGAACACACAGCGTGGGCGCCTGGTATGCACGGGACCCTGCTCTCAGCCTTGTGGCCTCAGGGAACAGATGGAGACGGGCCAGCACACCTGTCAGGGCATAGGGAGGGCACGGGCCTCCTCCAGGATGGGGCCCACGGGAGACTGGCCGTGTGGGCCGTGTAGAGAGAGGATGGGGACCAAGAGAGCAATGGGGAGGGTGGGTGTGCGGAAGAGGGGTGCTGGGGGTGATGGGCAGGCTGAGAGGTAGAGGAGGTGCTGGGCTTGTCCTTGGAGCCAAGAGGTGGGGAGAGGGTTACGGACAGAGCCGCGTGGAGGGGATTGCCAGGGTTGTAGGAAGAACTGAGGGGACTCCTGGGCAGAGCTGTGAGCTATGACTCCCGGCACCACCCCCGAGCTGGGGAACCAGAGGCTCCGAGTTCCAGGGGAGGCGGGTAAAGGTGACTGGACCTTTTGGGATGGGGCCCTGTGCTGCACCTTGCAGGAGGGCCCGTGGGCCCAGACCGGGCAGATCTGGGGAGGGAAGTGGGGAGGGAAGGGGGTGCCACCTGCCTGCTCGGGACAGCTGGGGCTCCTGGAGGAGCTGGCTCCCTCTGTCACAGCTGGTTGCCCCAGCCCCAAACTCACCATCAAACACGCTTTGCAAAGGACACATGTGCTGTATATACCAGTGCCATGGCCAGGGGCACAGGGCCAGGGGCACAGGGCCAGGGGGCGCAGGCTCGGCTGTGGTGGCGGAGGGCATGTGGCAGCTGCACGGACGGACGGACGGACGGACGGGCAGAGCTGGCCCCTGTGGTGGGAATGGCCCAGCTCCCTGCAGGGGCCCCTCTCCCCGGGGCTGGGCAGGCCCCTGACCACTCTCCTGGCTCAGGGTGAAGAGGACCCTTCACCAGGACGTGCCGTCCCCGGTGCCCTTCTTCCAGCCCCTCTACAGCGTGCACCACGGGAACTTCCAGGTGCGTGGCCGCGGGCGGGGGCGGCAGAGGTGGCCCAGGGGCTTGGCTGGCTCAGGATGTGGGCTCTGGGCGAGGGGTGGGGGGGAGCTCAGTGCTGTGAGCTTTTTGGGTCTATGGAGTAGATTTAAATTCATACACAGGCAAAAAAAGAGGAACTGCATTTTCTATCGCTGTTTCTTTTTGTTCTCATGTCTCTAATTCCATTGATGGAAAAAATGTAAGCTTTCTTATGACATTGTCTGTCCTCTGCTCCCAGCAGCCCCTGAAGGCAAATCGCGGGCTGCCTGCGCACCTGGTCCTTCCTTCACCTCCCGGTGTCTGTGCTGGTGGCCGTGGGGAGGGTCTCTATGTGTGCGCTGCCCTTAGGGCCCTCGCTGGCCCCGGGGCCACTCTCTGGTGGCCATTGTGGGGTGACTGGCCCTTC
This sequence comes from Pipistrellus nathusii, assembly GCA_963693515.1. Lineage (NCBI taxonomy): Eukaryota > Metazoa > Chordata > Mammalia > Chiroptera > Vespertilionidae > Pipistrellus > Pipistrellus nathusii. Next base: position 93,005,156 of record OY882861.1, read on the forward strand.
CTGGCCACCTTGGTAGCACACTGGCACCTGGGCCAATGAGTGGGCCCAGACCTCTCCCCTTTGCGGTGCCCTGGGGGATGCCCGCAGGGCAATGACCGGCTGACCAGACCTCTCCCTCCCCGCGGCCTGGAGGCTCCTGCTCCCCGGCACAGGAGGGATGGGTGGGTGGGGGAGGAGGTGCTCCCACCTGCTCAGGCTCCCCACTTTGGGGGAAGGAGCGGAGGCAGTGCTTCCTGGGTCCTCAGACCTGGACTTCCCAGGCTCCCTCCCGGCACAAGTTGTCCAAAAGGATTATTTGGAGCTGAAAGCAGAGCCCTTTGTCCTTGGGGGAGTCCACCTCTCTTCCCCCGAGGCAGTGGACCGGACCAGGCCCCCTAGGCAGCTCGAGACAATGTGAGACGAAGGTTTTGATTGCTCCTGGGCTGCAGGCACCCACCCCTTCTCACAGAACCACGACACCTGCCTGGGGACAGAGCCCTGGGGAGGAGAGGCGGCCTGCAGCTGGGGAGCCAGAGTGCAGTGGCAGAGCCCTCGGGGCGGTCTGCAGCCGGGGGGCCGGGCAGGGCAGTGACGGAGGATGTGGTGTGTGGTGTGTCTGCTGGAGTCTCCTGGTCGCACAGGGAGCACCTGCTTTTGGAGGTGGCGGTGGGGGTTTGGGGCGGGAAGGCTGCCTCCTGTGGCCCCAGGAAGGGGTGCAGGTCTGCCTGCCTCCACCCAAAGGCTCCCGTCCCAACAGCATCTCCGGTGTTGGTGGGTGTGTGAGGCTGGAAGTGCCAGAAGCAGGCAGAGGTTGGCTCGTTTTCCCCGGCCGGCTGGTGTCAGGCTGCTGTGAGCCCCTGGGAGAGCAGAGGGGCCTGAAGGAACTTGGGGTCCCATGCTGAGGCTGGGCTGGCCCGTGGGGGGAGACGGGAGGCTGGGGCACAGGCGCTGCTTGGCCTCTGGGTGTGGGTGTCGGGAGCTTCCAGGAGGAGGCGGGGAGGCTGCCTCCGGGTGAGTCCCGGGCGCTGCCTGAGCCCCCCACTCTGTTCCAGACCTGGACCGGGACCCACCGAGCCGGCGCGCAGCCGAGCCCGGGCGGTGTCGGTGCCCACGGAGCCCCGGAGCCCGGCGCCCGGGAGGCCATCGCGGTGCTCATCTTCGAGCCGGCGGAGCCCTGGCCGCCCGCGGGCCTGGAGGAGGAGGGCCCGGGCCCCGCACTCCCAGCAGACGTGCTGCCCGCAGCCCCGGAGGAGTGCGGGGAGCAGCCGCCCGCCTACCTGCCGCAGGAGGAGTGGGGGCCTGCTAGCCCCGCCAGGCCGGCGCCCTCCGAGCCCGAGGGCAGCAGCAGCGACTACTGTGCCCTCAGCTGCTACGGGTGGTGCCACCCCCCACCTTTCCCAGGACCCACGCAGAGCGCTGGGCCCAGCGGTGCCTCGGGCTGCGGGCTTTCCTGCGACCAGGAGAGCCTGGCCCCCAGGCCAGGAGGCAGCTCCGAGGGAGCGGGTCTCGGTCAGGGGCCAGACCTCGGGGACCAGGCCGAGTGAGGACCCCACGGTGTGTCCCTCTCCCGTCCTCGGCAGACACTGGGCGCCGTCCTGAGCGGCCCCGGGCCCGAGCCGGCCAGCGGCGTCGTGTCCACTTCGGGGAAAACGGACTGGAGTTTCTGGAGCGGACCCTGGCTGGCTCTGGACCGCCTGCAGAGGGGCAGGCACCCTGTCTGGACGGAGGCAGGAGGCCCCTCCTCCCTCCTCTCCACTTAGCCCCTGTGGCGCGGGGCTCTGCACCCAGCATCCTGCAAGCGGCAGCCCCTCCCGCCCGGGCCTCCCTCTGCTTCTGGCTCCATCCCGGCTCCTCCGAGACGAGGGCTGTTCTGACCTCATCCCTTAAAGGGCCAGCCTGGGCGCAGGGGACGCAGGTGAGATGCTGTGAGCAGCCGGAGCGTCCTCTTTCTGTGCCTTCCGGAGACCTCTCTCCTACCGGGGTTAAGGGGTGTGTAGTAGCTGTCACAGCTGCTGCTGGGGGTGGGGGTGCTCAGAAAGGGGCAGGGTGGGGGGCTGGCCACTCCTGGGCTTTCTAGGCTCTTGGAATAAGGCCAGCTCCAGCTGAGCCAACCCTGCCTTCCTGTCCTCACCGGCCACGGCCCGGAGGCTGATTGCATGGCCAGCGTCGGCTGGACGTGAGCACAGCAGTGGCCTGGCCTGTGCAGGGCGCCCTCTGGTGGAGAGAGGGGGCAGAGCAGAGGGCCTGCAGCAGCCTCTGGGGAGGGACGTGGCAGGCCACACACTCGGTGGCTCAGAGAACAGATGTGTGTCTCCAGGGTCGCAGGGCCAGGAGGACACGGGGAAGGTCTCTCTCCAGCCACGGGCAGTGTCTCGGCGTGGGGATCCCCACAGGGGTTTTCCTGAAGATGTGTCTGTCCTGATTCCCCTTTTTATCGCAGCACAGTCACAGTGACTGCATCTTGGCTTGGTCATCTAAAAAGACCCTATTTCGGTGGGGAAGGCCTGGGATGGGGGTGGGGGCGGGCTGGAAGGGGTCAATGGGGGAAAAAGTGTACATATAGCTCTAACCGGTCTGGCTCAGTGGACAGAGCGTCGGCCTGCGGACTGAAGGGTCCTGGGTTCCATTCCGGTCAAGGGCGTGTACCTTGGTTGCGGGCGCGTCCTTGGTGGGGGATGTGCAGGAGGCAGTTGATCGATGTTTCTCTCTCATTGATGTTTCTAAGTCTCTATCCCTCTCCCTTCTTCTCTGTAAAAAGTCAATAAAATATATATTTTTTAAAAAAAGTGTACGTACATATATAACACTTTCAACAATAACGAATTATTAAAAAATAAAAAAATAAAAAGACCCTAGCCAGTTTGGCTCAGTGGGTAGAGTGTAGGCCCGCAGACTGAAAGGTCCCGGGTTTGATTCCGGTGAAGGGCAGGCACCTCAGTTGCAGGCCGCTCCCCAGCCGGGCCCTGCTCTGGGAGCGCGCAGGAGGCAACCAATCGACGTGTTTCCCTCACATCCATGTTTTCCTATTCTTTCTCTCTCTCTTCCACTCTCTTCCAAAACCAGTGGGAAGATATCCTCGGGTGAGGATTAAAATAAACAAATAAATAAAATACCCTATTTCCCTGTAAGGCCACGTGCCCATGAACTGGGGATTAGGACCCCAACATATGAATTTTGGGGGAACACAGTTCAATCTGTGACAGTGTCCTGCCTCTGCCAGCGACCTCCGTGCCTGGCCCAGCCCTGCAGCCTTGCCCCTTCCGGGGGCCCCAGGAGGAAGACCCTGCCCCCCCGGCTGCTGGGCCTGAGCTGGGCCGGGCCCCTCTGCTGGGTGAGGGCCGGGGCGAAGCTGTTCAGCGTGGACAGAGGTGCTGACGTTTGAGAAGCAGGATAAAACGGAGGCCTGTCCCTCTCAGGTGCTGAGTGTCTCCCCAGCGCCCCCCTGAGGCCTGGGCAGCAATGAAGACTTCTGCCCGGGCACCCAGGGGAAAAGGCCCCTCTGTGTGCCCGGGGAGCCCCCAGGTTTTGTGGGGAGCCTCAGCCCAGCCGGGTCCTGGCAGCAGGGACAGAACAGGACCCCCACATGCATCTTCAGTGTCCGGTGAGCGGGAGGGGTGCGGACGGAAGGGAGGCACAGGCATCCTCAGCTCCAACCGAGTCCAAACATACGACCGGGAATCCACTTCCTGGAGCTGAACCTCGGGGAGCCGTGCAGCTGCACGTGGGGCCTGGGCCTCCTGCGTGGTTGGACTGGGGGACTCTCCGCCCCCCTCCCCGTGGGACCCTTTCCTGTGTGGCCAGGGGCAGTGCTCTCGTGTTTACACACGTGTTCTAGGCAGCGCCTGGAGACCTGCCTCTGGGCTGGAGCTTGGGTGGGGAGGCCCCTTACATGTCGTCGGGGTGTCACGCCCGCCCGTCAGTGAGTCCATGGACTCGGCAGACTTCACAGAGCTGCTGTGAGCTCACCGGAGCAAGAGGCCAGCACACCGCGGTGCTCAGAAAACACGCCCCCGCCCCCCGAGGGCCACACGGGAGACCGAGGCCGGGGCCCAGCACAGCGAGGTTCCAAAGACCCCGCAGGCCCGGATGTGGCTGCCGGGGGCCCGGGCAGACCCCCTCAGGCCCAGGCCCCTTCTGGTGAGAGTGCTGCCGGAGCATTCCCGGACAAGTTTCTGTGTGACTACCCGTTTCCGGTGCTTTCGTGTATCTTCCTAGGAGTGGAATGGCCGGAACAGAGAGTCATTCTATGTGTAGCTTTTTGAGGAACTGCCAAGCTCTCTGCCGCAGGGGCTGCAACGCTCTCCATTTGCGTCATTTCCCCGCACCCGCGCCCGCTCCCGTGAGTGCCGTGCTTCTGCTGGTAGCCATTCTCATGGTCGGGAAGCTCCTTGTGGTTTGGATTGCATTTCCCAGCAGGCGAGTGATGCTGAGCATCTTTTCAGGTGCTGTCTGTGTGTTTTCTCTGAAGAAAAGTCTATGCGGGTCCTGTGCCCACTTAAAAATATTGGGTGGCCCGGCCGGTGTGGCTCAGTGGTTGAATGTTGACCTATGAACCAGGAGGTCAGGGTTCGATTCCCGGTCAGGGCCCATGCCAGGGTTGTGGGCTCAGTCCCTAATGTGGGACGTGCAGGAAGCGACCAACCAATTATTTCTCTCTCCTCATGGATGTTTCTGTCTCTCTAACCCTTCCTCTCTGAAGCCAGTAAACATATAGTTAAAAAAATACAAAGTTGGGTTGTTTTTCCTTTTTTGTGTTTGGTTGTAAGAGTTCTCTTCTTTTTTTTTGTTTTGCTGATCCTCACCCAAGGATATTTTTTCCATTGATTTTTAGAGAGAGTGAAGGGGAGGGGAGAGGCAAAGGAGAGAGACACATCGGTTAGTTGCCTCCCATCCAGTCCCTGACTGGGGAGGGAGTGAGTCTGCAACCCAGGTACATACCCTTAACTGGGAATTGAACCCATGACCCTTCAGTGCTTGGCCGATGTGCTAACCACTGAGCAACACAGGCCAGGGCCCCAAAGCCCCACCTTCTCGCCCCATCTCACTGGGCAGTAGGAATCCTGTGCCCGTCAGGCCCAGCGCCGAGGCCCCGCAGACCTCGGCAGACTGACTGTGGGTTCCAAAGCCGTCACCCTGAGGCCCGTCTGTGAGGACGTGGGTTATCCGGGCCTGTATGCTCACGGCGGCCGGCGACGTTGTCCCGCGGAGTCCCCTCCAGCCCGTGGACAGGCAGCACCATTGCTCTGCCGCCCCCGGGCGCTGCCAGCGCAGGGCTTTGTGGGTACAGAGAACGAGAAGCAGGGCGTGCAGGGCAGGGACCGCCGGGCACGGCAGGGGGAGAGGAAACACTGGCTGGTTGCAGCTGGGCTCCCATCTAGAAGCAGTTTCTCTTTCTTAGACCAAGGGGCCGGCCAGGTCCCACAGTCTCACAGTCCTACAGGCCTCCCTACATCCCCGCAGGGTGAGGGGGCGCTGGAGCGTGAGAAGGGGCCCATGTTCCCATTTACCTACCATGCAGACCCTATGTTGTCCTCACCATGCCTCTCACGTGGCCACCCTGTGACCCTCATGCACCCCTCAAAGTCCCTGTGAATTTTATGTACCTCCATGTAGCCTAACATACACACACACACACACACACACACACACACACAAGGGGGCAATATGAGGACCACCTGGGGTGCATGTGGGAGATTTGCAGGTTATCTATCTATCTATCTATCTATCTATCTATTATCTATCATCTATCTATTTGCTCTTAGAAAGAGGAAGGAGGGAGGGAGGGAGAAACATTGATGTGAGAGAGAACTTTGGCTGGTTGCCTCCAAATTTGCCCTAATCTGGACTCAAACCTGCAGCTGTTTTGGTGTAAGGATGATGCTCCAACTAACAGAGCCACCCGGCCAGGGCTGGACTAACTTCTGTTAGAATTCCTAGCTTAGACTAACCTGTAAATCCATGCAGGCACCCGCATTGTTATAAGGGCGCTAGCTGCACCCTGGGATTTTCTGATTTAACAGAAGCGTTGAGACTCACTCAGTCAAACTTTCCTGCGTGCCTTTGCCATCCCTGACACTGACAATAGCCAGACACGTCTTCTCAGGGAATCCCAGGGGTCGGCTTGCAGAACTCGGGGCTAACCTGGCTCAGACCCCCAGGTCGGCCGCCGCAGCCAGGAGGACCCTGTGCCGACCGCCTTGTGAGCGTTCCTCGTTCTGCCCTCAGTAAACTCTCACATCCCTCCAGGGGCAGAGGTTCCCCCGTGTGTGCGCAGGCGACGTACGTGCAGGCATGTTTGCTAACTCTCCCTGCAATGAGGAGCTCACCTGGATGTTTATGGTTTTCCTGAATGAGGATGATCCAGCCCTTTGTCCGGGACACACTGCTTTGGAGTGACCGCGTGTGTTCCTGTGAGCTGCCAAGTAGTAAAGTTCCTTCCATAAAGTCATCCTGGAGTTGTCTTCGGATGTAACTGCTGACTCGTTAGACCTGGTTCAGTCCCGTGACACTTTCATGACCCCTAAGTACCCTGTGTGCCCCCAACTCGTTCTACACATGCTTTTCATGTGGCCCATGTGTTCCTCAGGTCGCCCTCACAGGGTCCCCAGAACGTGACATACATATACACACGGACAGTTTAGAAGGAGCTAAAAAGCAGTAGTATTTAATGGTCCATTTTGGATAAGATTTGCTTAAATTATTACCCCAGAGGAGGAGAGCAGGCAGGGGAGGGTGAAAAGCACCCCTTGATCCTGTGCTCAGAGTGCCCACACTGTACCCACACTGTATTCCATACTGCAGCCAATGCTGCACCCCACTGCACCCTCACTGCACCCCACTGCACCCCAAACTGTACCACACACTGCACCCCACTGCAGCCCACACTGTACCCCACACTGCAGCCCACACTGCAGCCCACACCGTACCCACACTGCACCTACACTGTACCCCACACTGCAGCCCACACTGTACCCCACACTGCAGCCCACACTGTACCCCACATTGCAGCCCACACTGCACCCCTACTGTACACCACACTGCAGCCCACACTGTACCCCACATTGCAGCCCACACTGCACCCCACTGCACCCCTACTGTACACCACACTGCAGCCCACACTGTACCCCACACTGCAGCCCACACTATACCCCACACTGCACCCACACTGCGCCCCACTGCACCCCTACTGTACGCCACACGGCAGCCCACACTGCACTGGTTGTGGAAAGATCGGCACGATGAAGACACGGGACAGCCACAGTAAGACTGTGTTAGTCGGGGGTGGTGCCCGGAACCGGTCCGTGTGTCTCCGGCTGTTAGACGGCAGGTGGCCCTTGGCCCCGAACGGGCTGCAGGCGGCACCGGTATGAGCTGGGGACGAGGTCTTGTGCGGGGGCATTTCCACCACGACATCTCCCGGGTTCTCTGACAGGAGCATTGGCACTGCCATTCTTTGGAGGTTAGCATTTCTAACGTGTTTAAATTTGCGACTCCCTGGGGATGTATGATGTGGAGCTTACTTTTGGATGCTGTTTTACTCTCTCCGCACCTTCTTTGACAAGGTGTTTCTTCAGACCATCACCCATCCTAATGGGATTGTTTGTTTAGAGTTCGTTATCAGATGCCTGTTTTGCAAAGATGGCTGTCTTTTTGGTTCTCTGAGCAAGGTCTTCCCAGATTAGGAACTTTTATTCTATAAAGTCCACGTTATTAATTTTTCCTTTTATGACCAGGCTTATGGTGTTGTGTGTGCATTTTGGTGTAAGTTGTAAAGTTTGTGTTAACACTCAGTTTATTCCATCTGGTTTCCAATTAAATGTTTCCTAACTGATGTTGGGATATTTGGCTTCATTTCCGTTTACATTTTCAAAGTTAATGGGTTCAGCAGGACTCCCAGGAGTCTGGCCTTCAGGGAACTGTGTGTGCTAGGGGTGTTTTGCATGGCTTTGCTGCCACTGGCCAGCAGGGGCGCCAGAGCCCACCTTTCTGACCTGGGGGCTCTAGTGCATTCTTGCCCATGGGCGTGGCTTCTGCAAGCTGAGGCAAATGGGGCTCCTCAGGATGCTAGGGGAGCTGTGACTGTCCGCAGGGCTGGCTGGGGAGTGCCAGTGAGGGAGGAAAAGGTGAGGAGAAGTTTCCTGTGCAGGAGGAATGCTGAGGGGAAGGGCTTGCTGTGGGAAATGGTGGTGTTTTGAGTAGCTTTTTGTGTGGAGTAAGGTAGTGTCCAGTGTTGTCTTTTGCAAGTGGCTGGCCAGGGTTCCAGCGCCGTTTCTGGGCGTTCACTTCTGGGCTCTCTCTCCACTCTGCCCCGTTGATAATGCGTTTGTTTTATGCCGATGCCACCTGTTTTGGTGGCTCTAGCTTTGTGATACAGTTTGGTGTTAGGGAGTGTAATGCCTTTTTCTTTCTCAAGATTGCTTAATGTTAGGATTGCTCTATTTCTGTGAAAACGAGGCAGTAAGGAGCTAAGCTAGGGACATTCCTTGACAAGTTGAAGAAGGGAAAACTGAGACAATGTGATATAGCCCCACATTTGGTACTGATTGGTCAGTTCCTATGCCAGTCAGTGTCAAAAGCTCCACCTCCTAGACAGCCATTGGTTCTTTACAGCACCCACATTTGGTTCTGATTGGTCGGTTTCTATGCCAGTCAGCATCTCTGGGCCTATCTCTGGGCCTGATCAGAGAGGTGGGGCTGAGAAAGGGCAAGTACTGATCAACAGCTGCCACGGAGGCTCTACAAATCAGACCCTGCGTCTCTCTCTGGGTCTCAGCCCCCTGGGCAGTCAGTGCTCAGTCGCCAGGCTGCAGCAGGGCAATCAGTGCTGGGTAGCCAGGGCAACCCAGCGCTGACTGAAGGACTTCCGGGTTGGTCAGCCTTCGGTGGTGATCAGTGGCCTCTTATATATCGGATATTATCACCAGTTTGATATTTACTTTGGTTGTCATGCCATTCCGGCTGTTACTAACAAAAACACTTATGGCCACATTTTTGGGAACACAGGTAATCAACTAGCAAAACTTGCTATGCTTGCTAAGGGCAGTGAGGTTGGCCAAAGGTCACAGCAGGAAAGGACACGAAGGTGGAGGTGGTTTTTGTTCACATCTACATCTGCACACCCCAGACATCGTGGTGGCCCCCACGATCTGACCGCCATCTTCCTCAGAGACCTTGGGGCCCGCAGGCTTATCCCAGAGAGGCAGAAGCAAAGCAAGCCTGCCAGGCATCAGAGTGTTCCCCGGAAAGCCGAACCCCTCTCCCAGGAGAGAAGCCAGCCGGTGAGCAGCTGCATCAGTTGAGGGAAGGAAACCGGGCCAACCTTGTCTGTAGCGTTTGCATTCTGGCTAGGAGGTCAGTGTCGGGAGGACATTCTGGCTTAAGGACTGCCCAGGGCCCACGTTGAGCTGCAGGGAGAGACGATAAAGCTGTTTGACGTTGCAAAGCCAGGCTTTTCCCTCAGGCAGCTCCTTGGCAGCAAGGAAATGCTCTGTTTAGAATCATGTGCCAAGGCTTTATTTTTATTTAATAAAAAATTTAAATTTATTGATTGATTTTAGAGACAGAGAGGAAAGGAGGGAGGGAGAGAGAAACAGGGAAACACACACACACACACACACACACAGAAAGAGAGAGAGAGAGGGAGAGGGAGGGAGAGAGACATTGATTTGTTGTCACACCTGTTTCTGCACTCACCGGTTAATTCTTGTATGTGCCCAGACCAGTGATTGAACTCTTGGCACAACCTTATCATAGCAGGGCAATGCTCTAACCAGCCAGGCTCCCACTGAGACTTTTATTTTATTTTTTACAAAGAGGAAGAGAGAGGGATAGAGGGTTAGAAACATCAATCAGCCACCTCTTGCACACCACTCACTGGGGATGTGCCGCAACCAAGGCACATGCCCTGAACCGGAATCGAACCCGGGACCTTTCAGTCCACAGGCCGACGCTATATCCACTGAAAGACTTTAGAGCAGGTGAGTTTCGGGGTCCTCATACATGAGCAGGGTCAATGCGTCCTGAGGGAGACATGGCCATGAATGTGTGCCACGTATGTAGACCTTCCTTTGGGTGCCAGAAAGGCACCCGCCTTTAAAGATTTGTTCTCTCCTCCTGTCCAATCAGGGCTACACCCTTACACATGACTGTTATGTTAATCCTCACCGAGGATATTCTTTCCATTGATTGTCAGAGAGAGTGGAAGGGAGGGAGGGAGGAGGAAGAGGAAGAGGAAGAGAAAGAAACATTAATGTGAGAGAGACACGTCAATTGTTGTCTCCTGCACCCACCCTAACTCCAAACCAGGGCCTGGGATTGAACCTGCACCCCAGGTATGTGCCCTCGATGGGGACTCGAACCCGAGATTCTTCATGGCTCGGGCCGATGCTCCCACCACCGAGCCACACGGGTCGGGGCCCTGTGACATTTTCCCATCTGGCCATAGGGAATCTTATTAATAATTAGCTTAATTATTGCTCATCTTTATCAGAGAGTCTAGGTTTCACTTCTGAGTCTCCCGGCCCGTCCTCCTCCCCTTCCTGCTCCACTGTTACCTGTGCCAGGTGGGAGGCAGGCGGAGGAGGAGGAGGAGGAGGAGGAAGAGGAGGAGGGGGAGGAGGAGGAAGAGGAGGAGGAGGAGAAGGTGCCAGGCAGTGCGGGTCTTGATGTTGGGCCAGTCGTTCCCTCTGTGGGTCTGCTGCCTCATCACAGACTCCGTGGTTACGGAGCCCTTTGCGCTCACTCCTCATGCCTGGGACTCCACCTGGGGTGTGCGTCACCCCAACCCTTCAGTCCTCAGAACAGGCAAACAGAGGCACAGAGCCAGGGGGCTTCTACGGAGACGTGTGGGCACAGATCACGGAGCTCTGTCCTCACTGGAGGGAGTGCTCATACATGTGCATGGTCTGTGAGCCTGGTTCCAGGCAGCGGTGGAGGGTCTGAAGATGGGTCCTTCTTTGGCAGCGTTGGTGGTGACATTGGACTTCAGTTCTTTTAAAAAATAGGTTTTCATTGATTTCAGAGAGGAAGGAAGAGGGAGAGAGAGATAGAAACATCAGTAATGAGAGAGACACATGGATTGGTTGCCTCCCGCAGGCACCCTGACCAGGGCGGGGGATTGAGCCTGCAACCGATGGACCTTGGTTCCTGAGTTCAGCAAAGAAAGATTCAGAGCCCAGGACTCAAATGAGAAGGACACGTGTGTTTAGAAGTCACAGCGGTGGGAGAAGTGGCCGCAGAAGAAATGTGCTCAGCAACAAGTTACAGAAGCAGAGGAAGCCACGCGGATTTATTTTTAGAAAACAAACTACTTTCTGGACCCAGCACCTCTGCGCCAGCTGGGTCAAATACCCCTTCGCCTGTTGTTTGGGGGTAAGCTCACAGAACACTCACAGGAATTAATAAACATTCGCACCCGCTCTCATCACACAAAGCCTGTTGGGGCAGAGGTTTCCATCAGCTCCAGCTCCAGAAGGCCCCGCGTGCCTGGCTTCAGTCAGCAGCACCAAGAGGATCAAATATTCTGGCGTTTGGCCCTGGCCGATGTGGATCAATGGTTAGAGCCTCAGCCTATGCACCAAAGGGCCATGGGCTCGATTCCCAGACAAGGGCACATACCTTGTTCGCAGGTTCCTTCCACTGGGAGGCAACCAATCAATGTGTCTCTCTCACCTCGATATTTCTCTCTCCTCTCTCTCTCCCTCCTCTCTCTCTCTCTCTCTCTCTCTCTCTCTCTCTCTCTCTCTCTCTCTCTCTCTCTCTCTCTCTCTCTCTCTCCCCCTTCTACATACTCTAGAAAGCAATAGAAAAAATATCCTCAGATGAGGGTTAAAAAGAAACAAAACTAAAAAAATATTCTGTGGTTTCGACTTTTTCCTTTCCTTATCCAGAGATAGTTCAAAGAGATGCTTTTCTTTTTAAAAATATTTATTTTATTGGTTTCAGAGAAGAAGGAAGAGGGTGACAGAGATAGACACATCAGTGATGTCAGAGAATCATTGATCAGCTGCCTCCTGCATGCCTCCTACTGGGGATGGAGCCCACAACCTGGGAATGTGCCCAAACCAGGAACTGAACCGTGACTTCCTGCCGGCAGCTCCATGAGCTGCTTCTCATCAGGGCCTTTGGCAAGCGGCCTTCAGTGTCCTTTGGGGGCTGCCGTGAGTGTCATGATGGGGAACGGTGGCTTTGCCTCCTGTCACATACACACCCGACTGAGCCTTTAATCACATTAGCGAAGTAACCCAGAGCTGAAACCGGTTTGGCTCAGTGGATAGAGCGTCGGCCTGCGGACTGAAAGGTCCCCGGTTCGATTCCGGTCAAGGGCATGTACCTTGGTGGCGGGCACATCCCCAGTAGGGGATGTACAGGAGGCAGCTGATCGATGATTCTCTCTCATCAATGTTTCTAACTCTCTATTCCTCTCTCTTCCTCTCTATAAAAAATCAATAAAAAACCCCCCACACTAAATAATTAAAAAAAAGAAAAAAAAAAAAAAAAAAGAAACGTAACCCGGAGTTGCCTGGTCGTTAAAGGGCTTTGATGCACAGAGGGCACATATCAGCATCTGCGCTCTGTGCTAAAGGGTGTCCTGACATACCTGGGGCATGCCTCCTGCCCACCCTGGGGTGTAAGGTCAGCTGAGTCACAGCGGTCCTTTGTGCTGGTGGGTAACACTGAGGCGGGCCTGTGCCTACTGGAGATTCAGCATTCACGTCAGCAGTTACTGCTTCCTCTGAGCGTGTGGCCTGTCTTGGATAAGGCTGACTACTGGGAAGCACTGTAGAGCGAAGAGACTGGAGACGGGAGGGAAGATGCTCTAGGCTGTCAGGGAGCAGCACTCTCCTTGGCTGGGACTGTCCCTCCGCGCGCCTCTGCTGTGTTCGGGCGGCGGCCCTTCCTCACCGCTCGGTGGTGTCAGCTCAGTGGGTGGCTCCTCGGGTGGCTTGGGGCTGCCGAGGGGCAGAGGCAGAGTGTCCTCGGTCCCTGTGGCCCGCGTGGCACAGCTCCGTGCCCTTTGCATCAGGGAGTGAAACCGCTTCACAGGCCCAGGGCAGCCGCGGGGAGGGGCTGCACAGGATGGTTGTACCTGCCCTTGGCCTTCCCACCCCAGGCTCCCTGTGAGGAAGGGGGGAGACGTGGGAAAAGCTGGAGGAAAGTGAGCGGAGAGCTGGTGGTGCAGGCCGTCCATGCCCGCCTGGAGAGTAACTTCTAAAGCATAAATGCTCCATGGGTGTTGGCAATGGGCGGGAGGAGTGAGCAGAGGTCTTCCCTCTGTGGGCCTCTTTTTGGATTTCCCCTTCGTTGTCCTATCGGCCAGACCTGAGTCACCATCATCCCTCGCCCCACCCCCGAGCTGCAAAGGAGCCGGGACGGTGGGGATCTGCTGGGGGGGTTGGGATTGCTGTCACTGCCTTCGCCAATCACGAGTGGGTCTCCGGGCAGGGCCTCTGCAGCTGGATGGAGTGGAGGGAAGAAGGGAACAATGGGCGAAGCGAGGCCAGCTGGCACGCAGTGGTTTCTTTGCCAGCCGGCAGCCGACTGGACTCAAGGCTGCAGTTTAGATTACGATGCCCGTATTCAATGAACCGGGGAGAAGACCAGCAAGAACAGCTGAAACCGGTTTGGCTCAGTGGATAGAGCATTGGTCTTCGGACTGTAAGGGTCCCAGGTTTGATTCCGGTCAAGGGCATGTACATTGGTTGCGGGCACAACATCCCCGGTGGGGTGTGTGCAGGAGGCAGCTGGTCGATGATTCTCTCTCATTGACGTTTCTAACTCTCTATCCCTCACCCTTCCTCTCTGTGAAAAATCAATAAAAATATATTAAAAAAAAAAAAAAAAAAAGCCCAGCAAAAACAAAGACCCGGGTTTCGGACTCGAGTGTTTGTGTCTGTTTACTTGTCAGGGCCCCAACCAAACCCCAGGGCAGGAAAGCAGGGGCTGGGCCTATGTCCCACCCACCCCGCCCCCACCTCAGGGCCCGGCACATGGCAGCATCAACCAATAGATGTTACTCCCCTTCATGACACAGCTGGCCTCCAAGTGTTGGCTCCTGTAGTCCCTGCTACCCAATGCCTATGTCCTTTTCCTTCCCTCTTCTCCACTGACCCATGGAGTCATCTACCAGAGGCCACTTCCTCCAGGAAGCCACCCTTGGCTCCTCCCTTGACAGTCCGCTGCCCTGTCACATACGTGAGGGTTGGCAGCTCTTGTCCACGTGGCTGTAAGGTCTCTGAGGGCAGGAGCTGTGTCTGTTTCATATCTTCCTATCGGAGTCCTCAGCATTTGTCACAGGTCAGGCGTACTGTAGGGCCAAGAGAGAATGAGTGTGAATAAAGAGGAGAGAGAATTGAGTACTGCCCACCTCATGCCACCCCATCACCCCTCCTCCCCCTGAAAGCCAGCTGCTTCTCTGGCTCACCCTCCACCACAGAACCCAGACCCCCTTGGGCTGCCCTTGGCTCCAGGAGTTTGCCTCCAGGCTCAGACCTGGAGCCACCCGGTGGGGTCAGCATTCTCTCTGGGTCCGCAGCGCTGCTGGCCTGAGTGTGCACATCTCCCCTCCCCTCCTCTGCGCCCCGCTCCTGAAGGCTCTCTCTCCCGCCAGCCTGGCCTTCAGTCATCCCCACAACATGCTAGGGTGGCTCCCACCCCAGGCCTTTGACCTGCTGTTCCCTCTCCCTAACTAGTCCCCCCTCCCCCCTCCGCATCAGCTTCTCAGCTCAAGTGCCTCCCCTTAGGATACCTTCAAGCCACCAGCCCCCCTGGCCTAGGTCCCTCTGTTTGCTCTCTTCTTGGGCCGCTTGTCACCTGACATGCTTTATCCATCTGGTGGTTTTCCTACCTTCCGGCTGCAGCAGGCTCTATGTGGCCCAGTGTTTGGTCTATGGAGCCTGGGTTCGAATGCCACACCTGCCGTGACTCTGAGCAAGCTTCCCTCAGAGGCTCCGTGCCTCCGTTTCCGCCTGTGAAATGGGTGGAGTAGCCGGGTTCCTCAAGGGGCAGCTGTGAGCATTGAATGAGCACCGGGTGTCAGGGGCACCGGCCGCTGAGAGCAGGTGTTTCACTGAATTCTCCTGGAGCCTGGCGCACAGCAGGGCTCCGTCCCCATGTGGGGGGATGTCACCATGGGGGGATGTCACCATGTGGGGGATGTCACCATGGGGGGATGTCACCATGTGGGGGGATGTCACCATGTGGGGGGATGTCACCATGTGGGGGGATGTCACCATGGGGGGATGTCACCATGTGGGGGATGTCACCATGGGGGGATGTCACCATGGGGGGATGTCACCATGTGGGGGGATGTCACCATGTGGGGGGATGTCACCATGGGGGGATGTCACCATGTGGGGGATGTCACCATGGGGGGATGTCACCATGTGGGGGGATGTCACCATGTGGGGGGGATGTCACCATGGGGGGATGTCACCATGTGGGGGATGTCACCATGGGGGGATGTCACCATGGGGGGATGTCACCATGTGGGGGGATGTCACCATGTGGGGGGATGTCACCATGGGGGGATGTCACCATGTGGGGGGATGTCACCATGTGGGGGGGATGTCACCATGGGGGGATGTCACCATGGGGGGATGTCACCATGTGGGGGGATGTCACCATGTGGGGGGATGTCACCATGGGGGGATGTCACCATGGGGGGGGATGTCACCATGTGGGGGGATGTCACCATGTGGGGGGATGTCACCATGGGGGGATGTCACCATGTGGGGGATGTCACCATGGGGGGATGTCACCATGTGGGGGATGTCACCATGGGGGGATGTCACCATGTGGGGGGATGTCACCATGGGGGGATGTCACCATGTGGGGGGATGTCACCATGGGGGGATGTCACCATGGGGGGATGTCACCATGGGGGGATGTCACCATGTGGGGGGATGTCACCATGGGGGGATGTCACCATGTGGGGGGATGTCACCATGGGGGGATGTCACCATGTGGGGGGATGTCACCATGTGGGGGGGATGTCACCATGGGGGGATGTCACCATGTGGGGGGATGTCACCATGTGGGGGGGATGTCACCATGGGGGGATGTCACCATGTGGGGGGGATGTCACCATGTGGGGGGATGTCACCATGTGGGGGGATGTCACCATGGGGGGGATGTCACCATGTGGGGGATGTCACCATGTGGGGGGGATGTCACCATGTGGGGGGGATGTCACCATGGGGGGATGTCACCATGTGGGGGGGATGTCACCATGTGGGGGGGATGTCACCATGGGGGGATGTCACCATGTGGGGGGGATGTCACCATGTGGGGGGATGTCACCATGTGGGGGGGATGTCACCATGTGGGGGGATGTCACCATGTGGGGGGGATGTCACCATGGGGGGATGTCACCATGTGGGGGGTGTCACCATGGGGGGATGTCACCATGTGGGGGATGTCACCATGTGGGGGGATGTCACCATGGGGGGATGTCACCATGTAGGGGACACACACACCGGCAGTCCTTGGCTGCTGGGGAGCAGAGAAGATAAAGTGGCCAGCCCCCAGCCCCAGGCGCACTGCCCCGCAGGGTGAGGGGGGGGGGATGCGGGGAATGAGGGTGCTCCCCCCCTCCCCCAGCCCGGGGCAGGAGGACGGCGGGAGGGGCGCAGGGACCGGCTGGCGGATGGGCTCCGGCGGGACGGGCTTTCGTTCTGAAGCTCCGGGAACCGCTGCGGCTCCCCGGGGCGCGGCCTCGCTGCTGCGGGGGAGACGGAGCAGGGGCCCCGGGAAAGGTCAGGCCCGGGAAAGGGCTCTCGGGGCCCGAGGGACAGCGCCTGGGACGCGGACTCTGCGCCGTCGGCGGGCAGGGCGGCGGGGAGGCGGGGAGGCGGGGAGGTGCCTGCAAATTTGGGGGTGGCGCGCGGGCCCGGGGAGGGCGAGACGGGCTGGGGGGGGGGCGGGGCGGGGTAGGAGGCGGGGCGGGAGGGAGCGAGGGGAGGGAGGAGGCGGGTGGGGGGCGGGGGCGGGAGGCGGGGCCGGGGAGGGTGGGGAAAGAGGGGGCGGGAAGGCGGGGAGGCGGGGCGGGCGGTCCCCCAGGAAAGCCCCGCGCGGCGTCGACGGCCAGGCCACCCGGGCCCCCGCTTCCCTGTTTACTTGTCGGGGCGCCGCGGGGGATGGACGGGAGCGCGCAGGTAGGACGCGGGCCGTGCGGGCGGCGCCCGGGCAGCGCGGGGACCGCGGCGGGTGGACCTGCGCCCGGACCGCACTCGGGCTCCTCGCGGTTCGGGAGCGCCCGCTCCGTCAGGTCCCAGAGAGCCGGGCGGGAGCTGGGGAGGCAGGCTGAGCCCGGGGTGCGCGCACACCCGGCCCCCCGGACCCCGGGCGGCCCCCCAGACTCGCGCACCTGAGACGGCTTAGAAGGTCGGGTGGCGGGTAAGGCGGTCCCGGGCCCTGGGCCCCTCTCTGGGTGCCGCCTCGGCCAGGACAGGCAGCTGGTGGGACCGGGGAGAGGACGGCTGGGCGGGGCCTGGAAACTCAGTTGATGGCCAGCTCCCCAAGAATCTGGGGAGACTTCCGCCTGTGGCCTCCTGGTTTGAATGCTGTGGGTGGACCCCGCACTGGGCTGACCGTGTTCAGAGTTAGGTCAGAATGCGCTCCTCCTGCCGGGTACCTCTATCGTTTTCCAGGCCGGGGCACGTGGGCAGGGAAATAACCCGGACAAAGTGCGGGTCAGGACGGAACCAGGCAGGCTGCCGCCCCCTGACACGTGTTTGTCACGCTGCTCGATTCTCCGGGATCTGTTACCCACAGGCTCCCAGGCCCTCTCTGTGAGATAGGCTCAGTAAACTCAGGAATCTGGATTTAAAAACAAAAACCCAAATCTATCCTATAGAATAAAGAGGTGATATGCAAATTAACCCTCACACCCTCACAAGATGGTTTCCTACTACCAGGCCGGCTGGGAGGTTAGTGAGGGAAGGCCAAATGACTGAACAGCAGGCTGGCAGGGTTTGGGGGAGCAGTAAGAGGCAGCCAGGCCAGCGGTGGGGTTAGTTAGGGGAGACCAGGCTAGTGTGGGGGGACGCAGTTGTGGCAATTAGGCTGGTGAGGGGGGGGGCAGTGAGGAGCAACTTGGCTGGCGGGAGGGGGTGGCAGTTAGGGGTGACCAGGCAAGTGAGTGATTAGGAGCCAGCGGTCTAGGATTCTGAGAAGGATGTCTGACTGCTGGTTTAGGCCTGATTGGGCCTAAACTGCCAGTCGGACACCCCCCAAGGGGTCCCGGGGACCCCTCTCCCAGTGCATGAATTTCGTGCACCGGGACTCTAGTATTTTTATCATCAGGAGGGACTGGGACCAGGGACCGGTGGCGGATGCTGGGGTTCACAGCTCGCCCCCAGGCCAGCTCTCACCTGCTCGAGCCCCAGGCCTCTGTGAGCTGTGACCCTGCAGCTGCTCCCAATGGGCGGCCTCTTAGGAGCAGGAGCTTTTGCTGGGACATCAGCGCCTTTGTTAAAACCTTAAAGTCTGTTGGAAAAACTGAGGCTCAGTGTCTTTATGGTCAGGGTGTTCCCCACAGTCAGGGGGTTCCAGAGTCCTGCAGAGGGCCCGGAACTGGGCTAGTTCTACCTGTGATTCGAGGAGGATGCTGAGGGTGGACAGGGGGGGGCCAGTCCAGCTGATCCCTCCCTCCCCAGCTCTCTCAGGGCTCCTGGGCCTGCTCCAGTGCGGCTCTGGGCACCGGTGTCTGCCCTGAGGAGGCTGCCCTCTGGGGGGGAGGGACAGGGGGTGACCAGCTCTTCACAGGCCCGAGGCAGGGTTCCCGGAGCAGGACCCTGAGCAGCGGGGAGAGGAGGAGAGGGGCCGGGTGGGGAGCGGGGGAGGAGGGTATGCTGGCAGTGGGAGCAGAGGCTGGGAGTGTGAAAGGCGTGGTGTGGGGTGCTGGGAGCAGGGAGAAGCCAGAGGGGCGGAAAGGCGGGCGTGGTCACTTTGTAGAAGGTCTGAGTGCCCCTCTGAGGAGGGGGCCAGTGTGTCCCGCCTTCGCCTGAGCCCTAGGAGCCGCCATGCAGATTCCTGGGCCTTTGGCGTTGAATCTGGAGGGAGGCCCAGGAAGGCAGCAGGGGAGCCCACTAGCCAGTCGCCCTGGTTACGCACATCATTTCCCAGTGTGGGTGAGCTCGGGATTTCCGCATCGGAGCAGTGACTCAGTGCTGGTGTTTGCACCGGAGCCCGGGCTGCAGAGAGGCCGGCAGGCAGGGAGGCTGTCCCCCAGGCGTCCGTTTCCTGATGCTCAGAAAGGAGCTTGAGTGAGGTGTCCGGGAAGTGAAAGGGAACCTTTCCTGGACCTTCTTCTCCTCCCCGTCCCCCCTGACCGCCCAGGATGGAGGCGTTAGGGTCAGACAGCTCACTGCCCTCAGCGCTTCCCGTCTACTGGGCGGGGGCAGGGACCCAAGGGAATTTTACAATTCCTCACATTTGTAAAACCCGGCATCTCATGAAACAAAGTTTCCAACAGAGTCCTTCCACGGAAACACACATGTCTATTGTTACCGTCAAGAAGTGAGCCTGGCCCTGGCCAGTGTCGCTCCGTGATTAGAGTGGCTGTGCATGGAAGGGTCATAGGTTCGATTCCTGGTCAAGGGCTCACACCTGGGTTGCAGGTTCAATGCCCAGGTTCCGGTTAGGGCTTGTGCAGGAGGAAACCAATCTGTGTGTTTCTCTCACATCAATGTTTCTCTCCTCCACCCCCCACGCTCCCTCTAAAAATCAATGGAAAATATGGCCTTGGGTGAGGATTAATAACCAAAAACAAAGAAAAAAGCACAGCCCAGAGGTTCAGAGCATGGGCTCTGGAGCCGCATTGCCTGGGGCTGAGAGTGGCTGACTTCTCAGGACCTCAGTTTCCTCATTTGTGAAAATGAGTCAATTGATGTTAATTATGATGAAGTTAATAAGTGTCAAGCATACAGAACAATACAGTTAGTAAGCACCATGTATTTGTTAAATATTAAGAGATTAACCCCGTTGGACGGGGGTCAGTCTGCCCATTGTGCAGGTGAGGAAACAGAATCAGCCATGTGTGTGGTGGCCTGGCCTCAGGTCCCAGGTGTACGGCTGACAGGGAGGGATTCGAACCTCCTTCCCTCCCCAGTCTGTGTTCTTCACTGCCCCGGTTTGCTGGGGGGACCAGAGGGACATCTTTCCCAGCATGCCTCGGGGCCGGCCCTGTGAGACATCCCTGGCCATGTCAGACCAGACTCCCCGCGGCTGGTCGGGAAGACAGGCCGGTGGCTTGCCCTTGCTAGAGGGAGTGGGAGAAACCAGTGGTGGCTGTGGGGCCCTGCAGGAGCCGGCGTCAGAGGGGCTTGTGGTGTGACTCCCAGCAAGTCTTTGCTCCTCTGAGCTGGAGGCACAGAGATGGGCTGGAAGGCAGGGCCCGGGTTCCGATGTGAACTTGTTGCTTCCCATCTGAGACTGGAGGCAGCTGCCTAACCTCTCTGAGCCTCGGTTTGCTTGTCAGTAAAATGGGTGTGGGCTGGGAGGGTGTTCACAAGATAATTTTTATGGGCACCTTGCCCGTGGCTCAGTGATGACAGTTTCTGCCCCAGTTAGGACAGAGTCACCTCTCCCTAGCCAACCCCCGCCTTCCTCGTTCATTTCCCCTTCGAATGTGTGTTGGGCACGGACAGTGCAGGCAGGTGCCAGGTGCTGTCGACAGAGCGCTGGCAGGTCCCTGCCCTCCTGAGCTCACATTCCACCTGAGAAGCCAGGCCAAACCCACAAACATGCGCACGGACCCACTCTTATCTGTAATTCCTAAAGCTATTGGCTCGGAAAACCGCAAGGTTTTTTTTTTTTTTTTTTTTTTTTTTTAATATATTTTATTGATTTTTACAGAGAGGAAGGGAGAGAGACAGAGAGCTAGAAACGTCAATGAGAGAGAAACATCGACCAGCTGCCTCTTGCACACCCCCTACTGGGGATGTGCCCGCAACCAACGTACATACCCCTCACCGGAATCGAACCCGGGACCTTTCAGTCCGCAGACCGATGCTTTACCACTGAGCCAAACTGGTTTCGGCAACCGCAAGTTTTTTCACAAAAACTTCAGCCGGTGCACGGCCTGACCCGAGCCCAGCTGGAGGCCGCTGGGCCTGTGTTTCTCCTCCTCGCTGAGCGCGTGTCCCTGGGATGGTCCCGGGGGCTGCGTGGAGGGGCGGGGGGCCCCTTCGGCTGGTCTGAGTTCACGGCCACCTTGTACAATCGGAGGCTTCCGGCCCCAGGGTTTCTGAGGGAACGTGGGCCTGCATGTCCAGTCGCAGGGACAGCGCCCGGAGGGGGAGGGAGCGGGGGGACGTGGGCACAGCCCTCCGAGGAGGACATTAGAGACGGGTGGAGGGGAGAAGAGAAGGTCCCCTCCATCGCACCCGCTCCCGCCGTTGCTCCCTGCTCTGTGTGGGCCGCTCGCTCCTGCATCTGAGCCTTTCCAGGAGGCGCCGATGCCTCGGGTTCAGCCGTGGCCCAGCAGACCCACCCTCATGCTGGGCCCCGGGCCCCTGGCTCCAGGCGCTCAGGAAAGCTGGGGTCGGGGCCGGAGCTGCGGGTGCCGGGCGTCACCAGCGGGTTTGGGGGCCGGTTTCCCGAGGGGAGGCTGCGGGCTCTGAGCAGAGGACGGATGGAGGGACTGGCAGCCTCAGCCCGCAGGCGGCTCACACGCTCAGTGCCCGGTCCTGCCCGCGGAGGGTGACCATCGCCCTCCAATACTGCCCAGCACTCCTCTCTCAGACGCAGCCGGAGTTCTCATCATTCTTCTGGTCTCGGGGGACGGCGAAGAGATCAGCCTGGCCTTGGACAGGACCCGGTTGGTCAGAGTCCCTTTAAAACTCCCAGTCAGAGAGGAAAGAGCTTTTTCCGTCCTGCGGAGCTTTATTTGCGCTCGCAGGCACTCAGCGAACGCGCCAGGGCTGAGACACAGCCGCCAGGCCAGGGCCCCCGTGGAGCTGAGTCCTGTCGTCGGGGAGGGGACGAGAGGGGGTGACTTTGGCCTGAGGCCGGAAGTGAAGGCACGCGGCTCTCCGGGAAAGAGCGTTCTGGGCGTTCTGGGCGGGCAGAGAACGGCAAGTGTAAAGGCCGTTTGCACTGAGGTGGGGACGGCTCATGTGCTGAACCCACAAGGAGGAAGCTGAGGCTTTGGCTGGAATTGAGCAGGCGGTGAGGGCGGGCCCCAGGGAGCCAGCAGGAGCCCGGTGCCTGCGTGCTCTCACTGGGCTTGTAGACTGGCCTCTCAGAGCAGGATCTGCTCTTCTCCATCATCACAGATGCGGAAACAGTCAGAGAACCGTCTAGTAACTCGCCTAGCACCACAGTTGCCAGGTGGCGAGCAGGGCTGCGACTTGCCGCTCCAGGTCCTCAGTCTTTACCACTGAGTTTATTTATTTAGAAAAAATATTTTTATTGATTTTTTTTTACCAATAGGAAGGAAGAGGGATAGAAAGCTAGAAACATTGATGAGAGAGAAACACCGATCAGCTGCCTCCTGTACACCCCCTACTGGGGATGTGCCCGCAACCGAGGCACATACCCTTGACCGGAATTGAACCTGGGACCCTTCAGTCTGCAGGCTGACGCTCTATCCACTGAGCCAAACCGGCTAGGGCTTCACCGCTGAGTTTAAACACATAACGGAAATGGGGGCCTCCTGCTGCTGCGGTCATGGCTGGGGTGCCCGCCGGGTGTGGGTCAGCCAGCAGCTCCGTGGACGTGGTCAGGCCAGGAGAGGCATCACAGACCATCACTTACCAGTGAGCACCTTCCCCAGGCCAGACAGTGAGGACACAGCCAAGCAGAGGGGATGCGGGGGCGGGGGCATGGGACCCGTGGAGGCCACACTCTGTAGCCGGCACTGTGCTGGGGAGCCCTGGGTGCCCCCCCTCCCCCCCATTTCCTTGAGGAGGGACAGAGGCTGGATTCCAGCCCAGGGCCGCTGGTGGGAAAGTCGTTCATTTGCTGGTAGCCGCTGTGCTGAGCCATCCCCACCGAGAGCACCCGGAGAGGGAGGAAGGCCGTGGCTCCCGAGCAGCCAGGACGGGGGTGCCTTTTCCGAAGGGACAGGCCCTCTCGGAGGAGAGACACCGGGTCTCCGGCCGCCCGCCTGCAGGGATGGAGCAGAGGCCTCCCGG
Organism: Pipistrellus nathusii; assembly: GCA_963693515.1. Lineage (NCBI taxonomy): Eukaryota > Metazoa > Chordata > Mammalia > Chiroptera > Vespertilionidae > Pipistrellus > Pipistrellus nathusii. Next base: position 93,028,273 of record OY882861.1, read on the forward strand.
GCCCGGCCGCCGGGCAGCTCCCGCAGAAGGTCCTTCCTGAGACGGAGCCAACTAGCCTTCCAGGAGCACTCATGTCCTGGCTCCCGTTCTGCCCCGTGGAGGCGGCGACCAGCGCCCTCCAACAACCACCCGGCACTTCTCTCTCTCAGCGACACAGCCGGAGCTCTCAGTCCTTCTTCCTGACGCAGGGGATGGCGGGGGTCAGTCTGGCCTTGGAGGTGATCCAGGAGGTCAGAGTCTCCTCCCTATAAAACCCATGGCTTCCCGCAGAGCCGGTCCAGTCAGTGGAGAGCAGAGAGACTCACCTCCTTGGATCTGGAGCTCATGGCCCCTGGTCCCCTTTCCCTTCCTCCCCTCTCTCCCAGTGGGCTGAGAGTAACAGCCAGCACCTGCCATGTTCCTCGGACGGGGAAGGAGGAGCCAGCCTGTCCCCAGATGCCGCCTCCCTCCAGGGGGACCGGCCTGTCCATGAAGGAGGCCCCGGTACCCAGTCCCGCTAATGGCTGGAGGGACAGCAGGGGACAGGCCGGGCAGTTGTGGTGACTTCTGCGGCCTCCTTCCTGAAAGCCGGGACTTCACGTGTGAGTCGGTAGCACAGCCAGTTTCTAGTCGGTGCCCCGAGGCCTGACGTCATGCGTCTTGTCTCAAAGGAAATGAGTAATAACTGTGGTAATACCCCGATTACCGAGGTCAGCTCTTGGGGTGGCCCACCGTGCCTGCATCGGGTGTGAAGGGGACTCCGAGCCCGGAGTGGTCAGTGAGGGGGGGCCATGCCAGCTGCCCCGGCGCCATGGGCACAGCCAGGGGGCGTGTGTTCAGTCCTTCTCCCGTTCACAGGGTCTGTGGGCCGCCCTGTGCTGGGCACTGGCCTGGGCTCTGGGGCCACAGCAGGAAGGTGGCGGTGGGCACAGGCTCTGGCCCTGTGGGAGCTGGCATCCGGGGGGCATCTGGACGGTGACGGGAAGGGTGCATGTTGTGCTGCAGGGGTGAGTGCTGTGCGGAGACGTGAGAGGAGGAGGGCTTGGAGGGCTGCCGGCTCAGCCTCCCCCGGCCTCTGGGCCTCTGGCCGATGGCGTGGCTTCCAGAACCCTAGATGGAGCCGTCTGGGCCTCCCAGGGGCCCCACTGGCTGCTGGGACTCAGCGTGTCCACAGCCGGCACAAGGGTGCACACTGCCAAAAAGTGGCCGTTGGCACAAGATGCCAGCCTGTCCCAGAGATGGCGCCTCCCTCCAGGGCTCTGGCCCACCCTCCATGGCAAAGGCCACAGCTCCAGCCTCTCCTCTCCACTCAGAGTCGTGGCTCACTGCACAGCCACCGGCCTTCAGCCACAGCTGGTGCCTCACCTCTGTCTCCTGCCGGAGCTTCCTCCTGAGTCCAGCCACCAGGACACGGGCCTCCCAGCCACCGGGACACGGGCCCTCCCAGCCACCGGGACACGGGGCCTCCCAGCCACCGGGACACGGGGCCTCCCAGCCACCGGGACACGTGACCTCCCAGCCACCAGGACACGGGCCTCCCAGCCACCGGGACACGGGCCTCCCAGCCACCGGGACACGGGCCCTCCCAGCTACCGGGACACGTGGCCTCCCAGCCACCGGGACACGGGCCTCCCAGCCACCGGGACACGGGCCCTCCCAGCTACCGGGACACAGGCCTCCCAGCCACCGGGACACGGGCCTCCCAGCCACCGGGACACGTGACCTCCCAGCCACCGGGACACGGGGCCTCCCAGCCACCGGGACACGTGACCTCCCAGCCACCGGGACACGGGTCCTCCCAGCCACCGGGACACGGGCCTCCCAGCCACCGGGACACGGGCCCTCCCAGCTACCGGGACACAGGCCTCCCAGCCACCGGGACACGGGGCCTCCCAGCCACCGGGACACGGGCCTCCCAGCCACCGGGACACGGGCCTCCCAGCCACCGGGACACGGGCCTCCCAGCCACCGGGACACGGGCCTCCCAGCCACCGGGACACGGGGCCTCCCAGCCACCGGGACACGGGGCTTCCCAGCCACTGGGACACGGGCCCTCCCAGCTACCAGGACACAGGCCTCCCAGCCACCGGGACACGGGGCCTCCCAGCCACCGGGACACGTGATCTCCCAGCCACCGGGACACGGGCCCTCCCAGCCACCGGGACACGGGCCCTCCCAGCCACCGGGACACGGGCCTCCCAGCCACCGGGACATGGGCCTCCCAGCCACCGGGACACGGGCCCTCCCAGCCACCGGGACACGGTCCTCCCAGCCACCGGGACACGGGCCTCCCAGCCACCGGGACATGGGCCCTCCCAGCCACCAGGACACGGGGCTTCCCAGCCACTGGGACACGTGGCCTCCCAGCCACCGGGACACGTGGCCTCCCAGCCACCGGGACACATGGCCTCCCAGCCACCGGGACGCGGGGCCTCGCAGCCACCGGGACACGGGGCCTCCCAGCCACCGGGACACGGGCCCTCCCAGCTACCGGGACACGTGGCCTCCCAGCCACCGGGACGCGGGGCCTCGCAGCCACCGGGACACGGGGCCTCCCAGCCACCGGGACACGGGCCCTCCCAGCCACCGGGACACGTGGCCTCCCAGCCACCGGGACACGGGGCCTCCCAGCCACCGGGACACGGGCCCTCCCAGCCACCGGGACACGTGGCCTCCCAGCCACCGGGACGCGGGGCCTCGCAGCCACCGGGACGCGTGGCCTCCCAGCCACCGGGCCATGGGCCTCCCAGATGGCTCCAGGGCCACCCCCCTGCGTGAAGTCATGTGCCTGCAGTGTGGCGGAGTGTGTTGTCTTCCCCAACAAACCTTCCTAGTGCCATTGCCCGCCAAGGCCAGCTCCACTCCCAGCTGCCACCAGCGGCCACTGCCTCTGCCACGTCCACTCCCAGACAGAGCAGAGCCTGCCCCTCCAACAGCTGTGGCGCCCAGTCCAGATTTCCCACAGCAGGCTCTCCTGCTGAGCCTCCCGCCTGGTCCCCCGCTGCCTGGGGGCATCAGGAATGCTCTCACACCTGCAGACAGGCTGTCTCCTGCCCTGCCCACCCCCTGCTCCATGCCCACCCCCTGCTCCATGCCGATCTCTCCTACCCAGCGCCGCAGCCAAGGGCCTGGCTTGTGTGGTGAGAACTGGCTGTGCCTCCCCCTGGCCCTTCTCTCCCTCTTCACTTGTCCCCCCTCCTCCTCTCCCAGGAGCCTTCGGGATCTGTAAAACGGGATTCATAATCGTACTCACCTCAGGGGGCTTAGAGCATTTGAACAGAGCGTGGCTCGGAGGGAGGCTGTGCTCAGCCTCAGCGAGGACAGGGACGAACGAGCCCATGGCCATGCACCGAGTGCCGCTGTGCCAGCCCGGGCTCGGGTTCAGGTTCCGACAAGGACCGCCCCCTGCCCTCAGGGGGCCACAGTGTCCTCTGGTGCATTGTCCTCCCTCTCCACACCCCTGCCTCCCCTGGAGAATTCTGTCTGTCCTCCCCGGTCACCCCTGGAGGGCAGCTGTCCCTCCCCCACGGCGCCTCCTGCTGCCTCACATTTTCCTGGCGCTGCCCCTGCTCTCTGCAGCTGGCTTCTCACGGTTCCTCCAGGGTCCTCGCCACCGGGGAAATGGCCACTCCGCCCGCTCAGGCTCCGGCCTCGTTCACCCCCTTTTCCTCTCACCCACCCTGAGTTCCACCCTGTGGGCTCCACCTTCAGCCAGATCCCGGCCCCAGTCTCTCTCCCAGTCCTTCCCACCACCCCGTGCGAGCCCCGCACCTGCTGCCGGCCCGTGTGGCGGCCTCCTCACCGGGCCCTGGGCCGCAGGCCTTTCCCACCCACAACCCGGGGGGGTGGTTTGAAAAATCCCAGAGTCACGTCCCTGCTCAGACCTTCCAGTAACTTCTCTTCTCACCTGAAGATTTGTCAAAGGGAAAGAGGAAGAAAGGAACGAATGAGTGAATGGCCTTGTTCGCATCTATAGTACCTGGCACATAATAGGTGCTAGGAAAACACCTGCCACAAGGACATGGGTGAATGGGTGAGGGCCTGGAGCACACCATAGGTGCACAGGAGCCTGGTGGGCTCTGTTGGCTGAGTTCCTGGTTCTTGCTTCTGGTTCTCACTCCCGGCCCTGGCTGGGCTGGAGGCGGGGCAGGAGGCTGAGCCCAGGCCATCTGGGCCCCAGCCCAGCCTGCCTCCCTGTCCTGGGTGGGGCTGTTGACGCGCTGCTGGTTCTGGGAACCCGGGCCAGGCGGGCAGTTCCGGGAAGGCCGCCTCAGGGAGAAGTGAGTCCTGGCCCCCTGCCATACCGCCCGCCCGCTGTCCCCGAGGCCGGAGGAAGCTCCTGGCGGCCTCAGACTGTGCCGTTCTGGGCCCCTGGTGCCGCTGGCTTCCCCCACAGGTCTCTTGTCACGGCCTGGCTGCCTCCTGGCTGCGGATCCAGCCCTCCTCGCGGGTTTGTGGTCAGCGGGGAGGAGGGAGCCAGAGGCCCGCACCCCCTCGGGCTCAGGAAGAGCCTCCTCTGCCACTTCCGGGCGGTGCTGGCCGCGGACATTGCCGACTCGCCACGCACCTGCCCGGGAAAGAGTGAGTGAGACGGGTCTCTCTGCCGGCGCTTCCCTCCGAGCCACTATCTCCCCTGCGCAGGCCGCCACCCGCTCTGCTGCTTCCCAGCTCCGTGACCTTGGCCTTGTCACCTCCCTCTCTGGGCCTCGGTTTTTCCCTCTGGACAAGGGCACCACATCCCAGGGCTGGTGCGTTTCACAGGCAGCAGGACGCAGGGATGAGGCCCCTGCATTCTGGACCGAGACCGACCAGGGTCACAAGCTGGTGCTCTCGCCTCTTTGCGCCTCAGTCTGCTCACCTGGAAAATGGGGGTTTCAATGGCACCTACCTCGTAGAGCTGTGGTGAGAACCACGTTGGTTAATACACTGTAAGCACCGAGAGCAATGCCGGGCACATGATAAGCTATACGAATGCATAGCAATCAATACTGGTAGAAGCGTGGTACATGCCCATGTTTAAAGGTGGATGACTGAGTTATTGCTAAAGGTTAGCCAACCATTCATTCCATAGCAGCGTATTGAGCACACACTGGGCACGGATCGGGCATTGTTTAGGCACCGGGGGCAAGGCAGTGCCCACGGCACCACAGCTCGGCCCTCCTGGGCTCGCAGGCTCCTCTGCATGTGAGGACAGATCGCTTAACCGACAGGCCGTCTCTCACACCCACCTCGGGACCTCGCAGCAGGACGGGAGGGCAGTTACTCCTTCGCCTGTTTCTTACAGGCGCGCTTGTCTTACTGCTTTGTCAGACCTCTTTACAGTTATAATCAAGGCCATTAACCATCCTTCATGTGCTAGTATACCGCTATCTCTTTCTCGTCTTTTGCTTGCTCGCTTCTTTTTTTATGGCCTGTTTTGATCTGAGGAAGTTGAAAATCTTTCGCAGTCAGATCTTCCTATGTTTGCCATCTACCTCCTGGAATAAAACCAGCGCTCACACGAGTGACCTCAGTGAAAGGGTCAGAGACGGCGATAAGCCCGTGGCAGCTGTACGCAGGGGCTGTGCTGAGTGCCGGGGCAGCCCTGGCGAGGGGATGGGTTTCTGGGGACAAAGGCTGCACGGGGCAGCAGGGCCGGGAGCATCAGAGGCCAGTGGGACGGGAGACGTGGAGGAGGGGAGGGGACAGTGGGTGGGTGGCAGGGGCTTGAGGTTTCTTATTTCCTGGGACCCTTAACTTTAAGACAGCAGTGGGCTCCCGTACGGAGACCGCCTGTACGTTCAGCTTTGCACAGGTTATACCTTCTAGACTGAGGTGCGTGGCCACAGCCAGGCCCTGGTGCAGCTCACCGCTTTCCTGTACTCCCCGCGCGCAGCCTGCATTCTGTGCAGCTCTGTGGCCCGCACAGCTGTGTCCCCTCTTCCCCACAGGCTGGGCGCAGAGCGATCTGTCCTCAGGGGATCCCTCCCTGTGCTGCCTTTTATAGCCACACGCCCTCCCCTCCTGCCTGCCTGCCCCCCCCCCCGCCCCCCTCTCCCGCAGTAACTGCTCTCCCTCCAGTGTGGCCGTCCAGGAGAGTCACTCACTGAAACGCGACCTACATGGGATCGGGCAGAGCGTCCTGTGGATGGGCCGCCTTCGCCCTCGGGCGTGGACTGTGTCCCGTGTTGGAGATGATCCTCCTGGGCGGGCCGTGACCCCTGGGGAGCTATGCCTCAGGGTGAAGCCCCTTCAGAGCCGGAGGCCAGTGAAGGCCTTAGGAGCAGTTCGTGGCCTGGGTGCCAGCAGCGTGGAGAAGGCTGGGGGACCCAGGTCTGCAGCAACGGGACGGCCCCGTGGCTCCGTCCCGTTCACTCAGCCCCGCTGTGGGCTGGGAAAATCCTGCCACAGCCCTGTTCCAAGACCCTCAAAGTCTGCTCCCTGCCCAGGGGAGGGATTCAGGGGACCTGTGGACCCCTAAAGTGGAATGCAAAGTTAATGCCTGCGCTTGCCTAGAAAGAGGGATTGGAGTTTGCACTCATGTTCAGACGGGCCCGTGGTCCCAGGACATGAAGGACAGAGGGAGAGGCTGAGCGCTGAGGCTCTGGGGCCTGGGCGCCCTGCTCACAGCCGGCCTGCCACATGCAGCAGGGCCGTCCCTAACACTGCTCTGAGCCTCGGTTCCTCCTCTGAAAACGGGGAATATTAGCACCTACTTCAAGGGGGCTGTTTTGAGTATTGAATGAATTAATATGACCAAAATGTGTAGAGAGGGCCCTAGCTGGTTTGGCTCAGTGGATAGAGCATTGGCCTGCAAACCAAAGGGTCGTGGGTTCGATTCTGGTCAAGGGCACATACCGCTTTGTGGGAGGCAACCAATCGATGTGTCTCACGTAGATGTTTCTCTCTCTGTCTCTCCCCTTCCCTTCTACTCTCTAAAAATCAATGGGAAAATATCTGTGAGTGAGGATTAACAAAAGAAAAATACCAAACTGTGCAGGGGGATATGGTAAATATTGTAATTAAGTGAATGATGAGGCTGGCCTCGGGACTTGGGGCCTCTCTGTGCCCGTTGTCATCCTCTCAACAAGCTGTGAGCCAGCATCATTTCTTTCAGAAGGAAGCACAGGTGCGTTTGGGCACCGCCACCTCCTTGGTCCTGGATCTCATATCTCTGTTAATATGGCCTTAGTTGGTGTGTTTGTTTAGGTGGCTGCTTCACCTCTGGCTCATGCGGGTTTGTAGACGACACTGGCCCTGCTTGCACCCGTTGATGGCGTGGAGCGATTTGGGCTGGTGCCAGGAGCAGGTGTGAGTGGCTGCTGCCCTGATCGCCCCTCAGGAGCAGGGGGAGGTGAGAAGCCCTCAAGGGCGGGCGATCAGGGCCACCAATGACACAAGGGATCAGGACCAGTGCTGGGTGCCGGCAGCAGGTGCGAGCAGCAGCTCCAGCACCAGCTGTGGGTGCGAGCAGGGCTGGTGCCGGCAGCAGGTGTGAGCGCCAGGTGGGACTGTGGTGCGGGAACAAAGAACTTTCAGTAACCACCAGAGGCTCACCCTGACGACAGCGACTGGTGTCCTGCCTTGGTCTGGTGCCCCCACTCACCTGCCCAGCATCCCGCTGCAGCCAACACCCATCATGTTCCGCACCCCCCCCCCCCCCCCACTGGTCAGCACATGTCATAGTGACCGGTTGTTCCACCATTTGGTCTATTTGCATATTAGGGTTTTATACACACACACACACACACACACACACACACACACACACGAGGCCTGTTGCGTGAAGAGATTCATGCAATAGGCTTTCCTTCCCTTGGCTTCCAGCACCAGTTTTCCTTCGGCGTCCGAGACTCAGGCCAGGGTCTGCCTTCTTCAGCTTTGCTGCAGACTCTGGCTAGTTCATCTTCGTCTTCACTGCAGACCCGGCTAGAGTCTGCAGTCTTCGTCTTTGCTACAGACTCCAGCCAGCGTCTGCAGTCTTGTCTTCGCTGCAGCCCTCCGCTCCTATAGATCCCTTCGCCCCCCACCCTCCCTCTCATAGCAGGTGTCCAGCCCCCTGGCCACTCCACACCTGGAGCAGCTGGGCACCGACATCTTTGGGCTAATTTGCATACTCACTCTGATTGGCCCTGGGCGTAGCGGAGGTATGATAATTTACATGTTTGTCTGCTGTTAGGTAAGATAGATTGTATAAAATTATAATGTTAGTTATTCTGATTCATTAATTAGTAAATCACTAACACGAGGTTGGTGGGAGCTAGAGGCTGCTGTGGCAATGAGAGCTGTCCTCACTCCCTCCTTGTGACCTGGCCCTGCAGCCTCCTGCATCACTGCTCCAACTCCCGGTTGCAGTGGTTTCTGTAATGTCTGTTGTGATGCTTCAGTTGTGCCCTGTGGGCCAGGGGGCACTGTTCGAGCTGACTCCTGTCCTTTACCGTGTCCCCAGTGTTCCTGAGCCCTTCCTTCCTTCCTTCCTTCCTTCCTTCCTTCCTTCCTTCCTTCCTTCCTTCCTTCCTTCCTTCCTTCCTTCCTTCCTTCCTTCCTTCCTTCCTTCCTTCCTTCCTTCCTGGCACAGCGACAATCCAGGCTGGTGCCTGCCAAAGCAGAGAAGGATTTAGAAGCCGTGGCCTGGACGCCGGGCTCATGGTGACCTGATGCCCGGCTGGGTCCTGGGCGGACGAGGGCGCTGTGGAGGCCTCAAGCAAAGCGGAAGCAGAGTCAGCGGATTAGATTGCGTCATGCGTCCGTGTGATTTCCTGGTTTTGCTGGTTGCACCGGGGCTGTGCAGAGAATGTCCTTGTTTCCCTGAAACCCACATTGGAGTATTGGGGGAGTTTATTCTTGTGAGTAAAAAAATAAGAGAGAGAGGCCGAGGGAGGGAAAGGAATGGAAAGGATGGAGAGGGAAGGGCGGGGTGGGCGTGAGTGGGTGTGTGGGAGGAGCAGCAGGAAGTGGAGGTGAGCAGGTGGCAGGAGGCAGGTGCACAGCTGCTGGGCTGGGGAGGGAGGCGCCTGCAGAGCCTTTGTGTCGGACGAAGCCCCTGGAGAGCTGCCTGCGGGGGCTGGAGCTTCTGCTGTGGCTTCAGCCCCCACCGTGCTCCTGACACCGTGCTCCCCACACCGTGCTCCCCACACCGTGCTCCCGACATGCCTCCTCTGTGCAGGGCACCTGCGAACTTCAGGCCTGTCACTCCCCGCAGGGAGAGCGCAGAGACGACTGTCTGAAAGCACATGGCACTGAGCAGCAGGAGGAGGCCTGGCAGCTGCCTTTCTGAACTGACCCCCAGACAGAGACCCAAGGGGAATGTGGGTGGGTGCTGTCAGCATTGCCTGGAACAACCCTAGGACGGAGCTTTGTAGGGGCATTGGGCATGCGGTGCCAGGTGTGTAGGGGCATTTGGCAGGAGGTGCCAGGCATGTAGGGGCATTTGGGCATGAGGTGCCAGGTGTGTAGGGGCATTGGGCAGGAGGTGCCAGGCATGTAGGGGCATTTGGCAGGAGGTGCCAGGCATGTAGGAGCATTTGGCAGGGGGTGCCAAGCGTGTAGAGGCATTTGGCAGGAAGTGCCAGGCATGTAGGGGCATTTGGCAGGAGGTGCCAGGTGTGTAGGGGCATTGGGCAGGGGGTGCCAGGTGTGTAGGGGGTGCCAGGCGTGTGGGAGTGGCACTCCGTGGCCCGATGGGATCTGCTCCTGAGCCTCTTCCTAAGGAGAACCACGGGCGCCCTCCCCATCCCTCCTGTGCAGGTGGCCTGAGGCCTCAGTGTGTCGGCTCAGGTGGTCCTCAGCGCCTGGGGCGATGGAGACTGAGATCGGGGGTGAGCTGCTGGCTCAGAGGCCACAGGAGCGCGGGCAGAGCAGGTGTGGACGTAGGAGATGACAGGACAGATGTGAGGTGGGGTCCCCCGGGGACAGGCAGACACCACGCCGTGTGGAGCAAGGTGACAGTAAGCAAGGCTCATCCAGTGCCAGACCCTCCACAGGGGGCACCGCTGGCCCAGGCTGTGGGCTCGGTTCTTTGTGTGGAGTGATGTTCATGGTGCCAGGAGTTTAAAGCACACGCTTTCACATGGTGATGGTGCTGCCGTTTTTTAAACAGGTTTCACACTCACCTCCCTGTAATCATAGCAGCGACTCTGAAGGAACAGAGACTAACGTGTGAGGGCACTGCTGGGCTTGTGGTGAGGGGGATTTGAATTGCATTCTCTCTGGCAGTCTGCATCTTCCAGTCTTTATTCCCGGCTACGTCTTGTGGGATGTCGCTAACACAGCGAGGCTGGTCCGTGACTTCACTGCTATAAACCCCGAACAGAAGGCCCTCCGTGGGGTCCGAAGTTGGGGAAGGGTCACGTGCTCTGTCAGGATCACCCATAATGCCGCAGGGCGTGTGAGGGACTCTTAGCTCCGGCGTGTGGGCTTGCCTGACCCCGTGGGCTCGCTCATGCACTGAGGTCAGCGAGGTCAGCTGCCTGTCCCGTGGAGGGTGAGCTCACCGCAGGCCCGGGCAGCCGCCCCTGGCCAGTGCGGAAGGGGACCGCCGGGACCTGCCGTCACCGTCCGCCAGCAGGCGAGCCGGGCGCGCCTCCGGGCAGGGGCTGTGCCAGGGCAGGCCTGTGCACGCCGCATTCCGGCTAGCATCCTGCTGGCCAACGCTAGTCACATGGCGAGCCCAGATCCAAATGCAGGGAACGCCCTGCCCAGAGCGTGGCGAGTGGGGGTGGGGGCACTGCAAGGTGACATGGACACAGGAGGGAAGAGTTGGGGCCACCATTTTAACACACCCAACGGCATCATTTTTAGCTGCTGCCTAATGCTCCATTGCATGTGTATACCATCATTTATTTAACCAGCTCTGCAAGGTGGGTTAGGTTAGCATTTCCAAATTATATTTCAAGGAATTAAAAATCTGTCAGGGGTTTTGACACACACACACACACACAAATGAGAGTTGGGTAAATAAATTTGCTAAGTGTTGGGTTAAGAGAAGAAGAGAAAATTTAAAAAAAAAATATGTTTTATTGATTTTATACAGAGAGGAAGGGAGAGAGATAGTTAGAAACATCGATGAGAGAGAGTCATCGATCAGCTGCCTCTTGCACACCCCCTACTCGAGATATGCCCGCAACCAAGGTACATGCCCTTGACCGGAATCGAACCCGGGACCCTTAAGTCCCCAAGCCGACACTCTATCCATTGAGCCAAACCGATCCCGGCAAGAAGAGAAATTTCTGTACTGAGGGACTTATGAGAACCTTTACATGCAAATATGCAGAATGAACTTCCGGAAGTCCGAGGGATACACACACTCAGCCGGGCCTGGGCTGTTTCCAAGAAGCACCTCCGGGGACAGGTGTTGCTGGCTCTTGCTAGGGGCTTGATGCATCCGGGTTGGGTTTCATGATTGGACAGGTCTCTGCTGAACACGGAGGGCTCCCCGTGGCCAGAGACACAGTGGCCGGGGTGGGGACGGCTGTGTCTGAGTGAGGCGAGCTCTGAAGGCTGCACTGGGATGCCTGGGTGGCGGGGACCACGGGTCAGCCCTCACCGCTCACTGTCTCTCCGCAGGGGCCCTAGGACCTCCCCATGGGGCGGCTCGGCTCTGGGCTCACGCTCCCTGTGAGCTGCCTGATCCTGGTGTGGGCAGCAGGCGCTGGTAAGTCACCCCTCTCCCTTCCTTCCTTCCTTCCTTCCTTCCTTCCTTCCTTCCTTCCTTCCTTCCTTCCTTCCTTCCTTCCTCCCTCCCTCCCTCCCTCCCTCCCTCCCTCCCTCCCTCCCTCCCTCCCTCCATCCCTCCCTTCCTTCCGCAAACATGTACTGACTGTCTACCTGCCAGGCCCAATCCGTGAAAAAAACTAAGATCCCGGGCCTTGAAATTACACTGTCATGGGAGGAGACAGCCAGTGACAGATGGCCTGAATTATAAGTTAAATAGAGGCCTGGTGCATGAAATTCATGCATGGAATAGGGGTGGGGGTCCCTCAGCCTGGTCTGTGCCCTCTTGCAATCTGGGACCCATTCGGGTGGGGTCCCTAGGACCTATGGGGGCTTTCCTTCTCCTGGCTGCCAGCAGCTGCCCCGCCTCCAATGCTGCCACTGTTTGCCATCTGCCATCTGCGCGGTGCTGCCCCCTCCCTCCCCCCCCCCGCCACCAGTCGCCTCCCTCTGTGGGTGACAGGCATGGCCGGGGCCTCCCTCTGCCGGGCAATCGCTGGCTGGCCCCACACACCCATCACAGCATCACTGGCCGGTGGCTTGGGTCTCCCTCTGTGGGGCGATCGTTGGGGCAATGGCAGGGCCCCGACCAATTAAACCACACCTGCCTTGGCTGGCAGCGTTTGGATGGTCGTTCTGCTGTTCGGTCATTCGGTTGATTTGCATATTATGCTTTTATTTTTATAGGTACTAAGGGTTGTTAGAAGGTGTGGGAAAAGACGATACAGAGCAGGGCAGGGAGGACTGGGGAAGCGGGGTCAAGGGGAGGATTGCAATTTACAACACGTGCTCAGGGGAGTCCTCAGGAGTGACAGGCACTGAAGCAGAGACTGAAGGAGGGGAGCAGCAGCTGTCTGGGGAGGACCCCAGTGGAGGCGGAGCCGAGAGCCTGCCTGGAGGCTGGCGGAGCCAGAGGAGTGGTGGGGCCGGGAGGCAGGCGACCAGTCGACCAGTCGGAAGCTTTGAGGGTGTGAGCAGAGGAGGTACATGGCCCTGTTACACAAATAGAGATCCTTTGTCTGTAATCACGAGGGGGGAGCTGGGAGGCCAGGGAGGAGGCGCCCCAGTAGCCGGAGGGCACTGGCTTCGGACCCTCCTGGGAGAGAGATTTGAAGAGAGATTGGCAGGCGGGGCAGGAGCAGGGTCAGGGATGACTCTGAGAGCTCTGACTTGAGCAACCAGGAAGGGGCTGCTGTCATTGCTGAGAGGCAGAGGGATCTGGGCTGTGGGGAGCGGGGAGTCAGGTGCGGAGGGTCTGAGATGTTTACTGGCTCTCCTTACCTAACACGGGAAGCCCTCTGTCCAGAGAACCAGGGCACATGGAGGGAGGGCCGCGGTGATGGGCCGGTGCTGGCCACCGGAGCAGGGTGCCTGCGGCCAGGTGCTGGGCGCTCTGGAGCTGGGCCATGGCTCTCAGACAGTCGGCACCTGCTGTGCACATGAACTTCTGGAAGTCAGAGGGATACCGAGCTCAGCAGGCTGTGGGATTTTTCTTTTTTAAGACGCATCTCTTGGGACAGATGTTGCCCTCACTCCGGCTTTTGAAATCTGCCGGGTTCGAAGCCGGCTCTGTCACTGAGTGGCTGGACGAAGCACCCCAACTTCTCATCCCGCCCTTTGGTGCTGGCCGAACCCAACAAGGAGCCAGCGGCCATGGGCACCGGGTGACAAGACCGGGTGGGATCAGCCTCCTGAACTCCGAGGGGGGTGGGGGGGTGGGGGTGAGGCGGGCGTGGCACAGGGATGACCCTCCTCACACTGTCATGTATTTTCCCGGTAATTTGGCCGAAGGCAGGTAGGTGAGCTGCAGCACACGAAGGTCATCGGGGTGCCCCCTCGGGGGCCCTGCACCCAGGGATGTTCTTCAGCCTCGGAGCCGCCTCAGGGCAGCGGGAGGCTGTGAGGACGCACACGGCGGTCCGGGCGGTGGTGCCCGTGTTCGCGATGGGCCCTGGTCCTGTTCGGGCTGTTTCCGGCCTGTCCCGGTGGCCACGGCCCTCTTGCTCGTCGGGCTGGGCCACTCAGGGCGCTCCTGTGTCTGTCTCCCCAGGGGGTGTGCAGCTCCGGCAGCAGCCCACCTGCTTCTCCGACTACCTCAGCACCTCCACCTGCGAGTGGAGGATGGGCGGCCCCACCGACTGCAGCGCCGAGCTCCGCCTGACCTACCAGCTGGTCTTCCTGAACGAGGAGTAAGCCTGTGCCCGGGCGGGGGGGGGGGGGGGGGGGCGGCGAGGGGAGGCCGGGAGCTTGGCCTGAGTTCGCCGGGCCCGGCGGTGCCCTGGAGTGCCGGGTGCTGAGTGCGGCTCCCTGCGGTTCTTACCGGGCCCGGGTCAGAGCTGGGGCCGGGGCGCAGTGTGCGATGTGGTAGGTGTCATGCCGCTCCGAGCGCACACACCAGGCTTGTGGCGTGTGGGTGGGGCGGGACATCGGACCAGGCTGTTCTCAGGCCCTCAGCCTCAGGATCCAGCTCAGAATGAGCGAGGACCCCAAAAGTGTCTGTGCAGGTAGCCTGTAGCGCTCGCTCTGGGCCCTGATAGGAATGAGACCAGGACATTGAAATCACAACAGCACACAGCCACCAGAGCAGTGACACCGTGACATGCCACGTGCTCTCAGAGAACTCCCCTGCACGCGTGTGAGGGAGAGCCAAGTGGCAGGTAGTTTGTCAGAGGCACCTCTCACCCACATCAGAGGTGCTCCGGACAGCCCCCGAGCAGACAGCTCCCAGCCTCGCTCCTTGTCTTCTCATATTGATGAATTTAACTTATACGGGAGGCCTTGATTGCGCTGTGATGAAGCCAGTTTTATTAAAGCAACTGAAGCGCGCACCTTTAGTAAAGAACCAGGCGAGCAAACCTATGCGTCTGGCTTACGAGGGGCAGACGGGCCTCCGCTACCTGAAGAGGGAGTGGGGTGGGGGCCTGAGGTGTCCCCCGTCTGCAGGATCCAAATTCGTCTGCTGACCATTTTGGGGCAGATTAATTCTCAGGGTCCCCGTTTTACTCTGCTGGGCCTCCCAGAATGCATGAGAAGCACCTGGCATCGTTATCTCGTTAAGCCCTGAGGCTGCTGGCTTCTCTGCTTAGGGAGTAAAACTGCCCTTTTTCCTTCCCCCCTCTGCCCCCTTTCTGCATTCTCTCCTCAGGCGGTTGTTTCACCGTTTGCTCTGTGGACCGGCAGAGGGTGTAGCGGGGACAGAAATGGTCTGGCTCTCAGAGCCCTGAATGCTCACTGTCTGGCCCTTTGGGGAAAACGTTTGCTGCCCGTGGCCTAGCCCAGTGGTTGGCAAACTGCGGCTCTCGAGCCACATGCGGCTCTTTGGCCCCTTGAATGTTCTAAGCCGCTTCTTCAAAATAGACCTGCCCAGGCCAAAAACCGACTTCTGCGCCTGGGCCACGAAGTTCCAATCGCATTGTACGTGCACGCCTATATGTGGTATTTTGTGGAAGAGCCACACTCAAGGAGCCAAAGAGCTGCATGTGGCTCTCGAGCCGCGGTTTGCCACCCGTGGCCTAGCCCATGAGACTCGGGTTGGCTGTTTGGGGTGTCACGGTTGGATGATGTGCAGGGGCAGGGCATGTGCCACAGTCCCCTGTGCACAGGAGCGGCTGCGCCCCCAAGTGTGTCCCCCCCACACGTGCTGTTACAAAATCTTCATTGCCACGGCTCTTCCCTTTCACTGGCCTGCAGGATGAGCTGAGTCCTGGGACCGAGGCCGCAGCCAGGGAAGTGTCAGAGCCCATTAGGTGCGGTGGGGTGGTGGCAGCAGGGACGGCAGTCCAAGCCCTCTGGCCCACCACAGACGCTGGCTGCTCTGCTCCCAGTCCCCTGACCTGGTCCTGAGGAAGGAGACCAGGAACTAGCAGAGCATGTGGTTCCTTGAGGCGTGTCCGGGGGACACCCATACGTGCATGACAGCCTAACGCAGCCCGTGTCCGCAGACACCACACGTGTGTCCCTGCGAACAGAGAGCACGCTGTGTGCCAGTGCGACATGCTGATGGAGAACGTGAGCAGCGGGGACGTCTACCAGCTGGGCCTGTGGGCTGGGAAGCAGTGGCTGTGGAGTGGCTCCTTCAAGCCCAGCGAGCATGGTGAGAGGGCGGGGCAGGGCGGGGCGGGCGGGGCGGGGCAGGGTCCGTGCTCTAAGCCCGGCCATGGGGTGGGCCCGGCAGGCTCCATCCGAGGGGAAGGGCCCAAGCAGCCTTTCCTTAACCCCATGGGGATCTTGCCCTGCCTGGGCCTTAGTCCTCCCATCTTTGAAATGGGGTTGGGCTCAGCAGCACCAGGCCCCTTCA
Organism: Pipistrellus nathusii; assembly: GCA_963693515.1. Classification (NCBI taxonomy): domain Eukaryota; kingdom Metazoa; phylum Chordata; class Mammalia; order Chiroptera; family Vespertilionidae; genus Pipistrellus; species Pipistrellus nathusii. The sequence goes on from OY882861.1 coordinate 93,044,240, forward strand.
GCTCAGACAGTTCAACCCCCTGGATGTGAGCGCCCGGACTGGGTGTTGAGCAGGCTGCTTGGAGGAAAGCGTGCTTGCTGCAGACCAGAAACTGAGCTGGGAACCAGGCTCACCTCCCTCGACAGCTCAGCTGCTGCTGCTTCAGACCGTCCATGGAGGGCTGACCTTATGCTTCTGCCCAGAGTCCCTGCAGGCATTCCCCTGGAGCTGGCGGGGGTAGTGACAGGTGTTCAAAACCCCATTTAGAATAGAACCTGGCGGCGGGCAGGTCTGGAGTGAGGGTGACTGTGTGAGTGGGAGAGTGCGTGAGAGGGAGAGTGTGTGGGTGTGGGAGAACACCTATTTTTTTGTTTGTTTTTTTTAAAATAAATTTTATTGATTTCAGAGAGAGGAAGGAAGAGGGAGAGAGAGATAGAAATGTCAATGATGAGAGAGAATCATTGATCGGCTGCCTCCTGTAGGCTCCCTATTTGGGATCTAGCCCACAACCGAGCAAGTGCCCTGACTGGGAATCGAACCAGGTCCACGTGCTTCATACATCTATGTTCAACCACTGAGCCGTGCCGGCGGGCAGAGGGCCTCTGTTTGTCGGAGCGGGAGCTCAGGGGGTGACTGGGGCGATCCCGGCAGAGGAACTGCCACTGCAGTGTGCTGCTTGTCCGGCACTTCTCTCCGCTTCGAGGGAGGGGGTGCCATTTTGAGGGAGCCTTGGGGTCCTCCGTGGGAGGAGGCTGTGGGGTGACTTTGCCCCAATGCCCCTAGGCCACTGACAGATGCTCACAGCCCCATTGCTGAGACCTAAAGGCCCTGGGCACACAGACCAGTCATATCAGCTCAGCCTGAACTGTGCACCTGGGAGGACCGGCTGGCTGGCCCACTGGCAGTGTGCTGGGCCTGCCCCGCTATGTTGGTGCACAGGGCATCTGGCCTGCCCAGCCTCTGTCAGGGTAGAGCGACAGGCTGGCCCCGATAGTGAATGGGCCAACTCTCTATCCACTGAGCCAAACTGGCTAGAGCATGGTGTAAATGCATGTTATATACTTGTGATCTCACTGGTATGATTGCTTAAAAAGAGCCTTAGTCTAAACACATGAATCAAAATAAAGAAAAATACATAGTACAGCCGAAACCAGTTTGGCTCAGTGGGTAGAGCGTCAGTCTGAGGACTGAAAGGTTCCAGGTTCGATTCTGGTCAAGGGCATGTACCTTGGTGGCGGGCACATCCCCAGTAGGGGGTGTGCAAGAGGCAGCTGGTTGATGATTTTCTCTCATCGATGTTTCTAACTCTCTATCCCTCTCTCTTCCTCTCTGTAAAAATCAATAAAAATATATTTTAAAAAAGTAAAGAAAAATACATGGTACATAATATAGCTCTCAGATGTGGCTAAAGTGTGAAGGACGAAAGAAGTCTGGATTATTTGGCGTACATGTGCTGGGTTCCCCGTGGCTCCAGGGAGAAGGGGAGCAATGCCAGAGTCAGTGCCAGGATTGTAGCTGCTATGACTGTGAACCTACGTGGTGCCTACACATGAGCGGGGTGGTGGTGGTGGTGGTGGTGGTGGTGTGGACTGAAAACCTCACGCCCTCACCAGGCCCCCTTCTCCCCAGTGAAACCCAGGGCCCCCGGAAACCTCACGGTGAACGCCTCAGACTCCCACTTGTGGCAGCTGACCTGGAGCAACCCGTACCCTGCCAACCGCAGCCTGCACGCCAAGCTCTCCTTCCTGGTCAACATTTCAAACGAAGACGACCCCACGGAGGTGAGTGGGCACGTGGGGGTTCTGCACCCCCTGCTGGCACTCGGGAAGCGGAGACCCCGCCCCTTGGGTGGGAGACAGGAGCTCGGCTGACTGCAGCCTGGGACCCGGAGTCCCGGCTCCTGTCCCTCCGCCTCTCACCTGGCGCCAGGTGTGCGGAGAAGGGGCGTGACTTCCTCCCTGCAAAGGAGGCTCTGGGTGCATCTGTGTGTCCCAGGGGCCGGAGGGACACTGAGGTTTCGGGGACCCTCTCAAATGACCGAGTCCCACCGTGACACCCTCACTCAGCATCGTCTCTCTCCCCACCCTGACTGGTCAAGGCGGGCGTCTCAGCGGAGCTGACCGGCTTAGTAACCTGGCCCCAGCTGTGCAGTCATGTCTTCCTTTCCTCCCCCAGTTCCTAGTCCGCAGTGTGACCTACCAGGAGCCCACCCTCCGCTTCCAGGCCAGCACCCTGACACCTGGGGCCCGCTACAGCGCGCGGGTGCGGGCCTGGGCCCCGAGCTACAACAGCCTGTGGAGCGAGTGGAGCCCCCCTATCAAGTGGCTTCACAGTGAGTATCTGGGTGAGTGCTGAGCGGTTAGTCCTCCCCCCTTCACGCTGGGCCAGACACTGCCCTGGCCGAGCACCTGGGTCTCCATCCGAGGACATCTCCATGCAGGTAACAGAGGAGCGGCTGGCATGGCCACTGGCCCAGGCGGGCAGGCGGGGCTGAGTGACAGGTGCCTACTGGGCCCGAGCTTTCCCGTGTGGAAACGTGCTTCTGTGTGTATGACAGTCCAGTGTGACTGTGCTGGCCTGTGGGTGGTCTTCCTCTTGTGCTCATCTCTCTCTAGGACAGAGATGATCAACCTGTGTGTCCTGGGCCCTTTGGCAGTGAGGGAGGCCTGAGGACCCATTCAGAACAATGTTTCTCAGGCATAAATAAAGTACTAGGATTAATTTTATACAATTAAAAAATATCTTAAATATGGTTGTGATCTGGGGATATCTGCTTCTCCGTTAACACAGTAGAAACAGGAGCGAGGGCAGTTCTCATAAACACTGTCCCCAGTAAGCGGATGAGATAAGTGACGTTCTGTGATCTGGCAGCGGCATGTGGTCGGAGAGCAGCTGTGATGTCTGTGGGCAGCTGGGTGACTGCTGATGCTCCCTCCACGCCTAACGGGAGGAAATGCGAGGTGTCAGAAGTGAGTGAAAGTGAAGATGCCATTTCTTCCCCATCCAAGTCCCAGGCCTCTGAATTCTGTCTGCAACCTCGGTGGAGGTCTGTGGACCCCAAGGGAAGGATCTCTAAGGGCCCCGCCATTGTCTGCATCCAGCCAGAAGGGGGAGGAGAGCAGGGAGACCTCCCTGCTTCTTAAAAGCCTGGCTGGTTGAACATTGTACCATGCACCGGGAGGTCACTGGCTCAATTCCTGTCCTGCATGCAAGCCCAATTGTGGGCTCAATCCCCAGTGGGGGACGTGCAGGAGGTGGCCAATTGATCAATGTCTCTCTCATCAGTGTTTCTGTCTCCTTTTTCTCTCCATCTCCTTCTAAAATCAATTAAAACATATACTTTAAAAAAAAAGCCTTAGCCTGAAGTGACACATCATTCCTTCTCAAGTTCAATTGGTGAAACTGGCCACATGGCCACATGTAGCTGCAAGGGATTCTGGGGAATGTAGCCATCACTGTAGCTGCATTCCCCAAAGCAACTCTTTGCAACTCTGTCACGTGGCTTTTGCAGTAGAAATGTTGAATATCTCACATAAAATGGAGTCTTACACGTGGACCTTTCAGGGTTCATATGGCAGCTCAGGGAACAAAAGGACAGAAATCCTTGCCTTCTGGAACCGGCCCTCGGGGGAGGGGGAGAGAAAATAAACATCCAGAAAAGAGGAAATCAGATCAACCCAGACCCAGGGGCAGTGGGTCTGGAGGCAGTAAAGCAGTGAAGGGGGCGGAGTGATGGCAGAGAGGGCATGGGGGAGTTTGGGAGCTGGCGAGGGTGCAGTGAGGGAGGAGAGGAGCCCCTGTGCGAAGGGGATAGCAGCATCGGGGGCAGGCGCTGTTCTGAGTGCGGTGGATAGTAAGTCGCGGGACCCTCACAGCACCCGTGAGATGAGCACTGTTGTTAACCCCATTGTGCCGGTGAGGGAACCGAGGCACCGAGAGAGTGAGGGAGGTGTCCTGGGTCACCAGTGAGGGTACGACAGAGCCAGGCTTTGAACTCAGGTCGTCCAGGGCCAGAGTCACTGCCCTTGACCTCTGTTCTTAGGAAAGTGAAAGATGAAACAAAGAGTGGCTGGAGACTGGTAGCCAGGACACAGGCTTTATTGAGGAGAAGAGTATCACTGTAGCTGCTTTCAGAGAGAGAGAGACAGAGAGCGGAAGAGAGCGAGGGCCGGGGTACAAGCACTTTTTAAGGGGAGGATAGGGGACAGGGCTTAGGGCACTCAGCGCACGCTGATTGGTGGTTTCATGTAAGGCCTATGATTAGGGACCTACGGACTTAGGAATCGGGGGCTTAGGGTATTTGGCAGGTGCTGATTGGTGGTTCAGTGCTGCAGGTGGAGTTTATGTCCATCCATCAACTAGAGGAAGTGAGGATCTATCAGAAAGAGCAGCAATTCAAGATCCTGAGCTGGCACTGAGCGTGGAGGAGCAGGGGCAGCAAGGGGGCCAGTGTGGCAAGGGCTCAGGGTGCGAGAGGAGGCAGCAGGTGCTGGGGCGGGAGGGCTCGGGGTGGCTGATCATGAGGATTCTGGGAGCCACTGTCCTAAGGCTCCAGTGTTGGCCCGGGAAATGGACACCAGGCTGTACCTAGCGCGATGCTGGCTCACAGTTCCCTCTCCCTTCCAGACTACCAGCGGCCCTGGGAACAGCGCCTCCCCCTGGCCGTTGGCATCTCCTGCGTCATCATCATGGCCATCTGCCTGTCCTGCTACTTCAGCATCCTCAAGTGAGTCCTGGGCCGGCCCCCGGGGCGGGGAGCGGGCAGGAGTCCCTCCTCTCACCTGCTGGCTTGCAGTTCTCTTCAACCATAAGTGTTTATGGAGCGAGGCTCTGAGGCAGCGGCTGAAACCAACCCACGGCCTCTGTGCGCCTGTGGGAGCCCCATGTCAGGCCTGCAGAGAGCCCGGCGTTTCCCCGCAGCCCCAGCGCTGAAGGAGATGAGCTGGGGCAGGCCCAGATGTCCAGGGCGCTTTGTCAGGGGTGGGGGTGGGGGGAGGAGAGGAGATTGGAGCTGAGGCCTGCCTGGGGAAGGAGCTGGCCAGGGAGGGGCTGGGAGGGGCCTTCCCTTGGGAGAGGGAGGTGATCTGCCCTGGGTGTGGTCCAGACAGTTGGGGCTGACAATAGACTGAGGAATTCTAGCCCATCGCCCTGACAGTCGGGAGACCTGGGCTCAGGTCTGGCCCTGGCGCTGGCAGCTGTGTGACTGGCTCCTCCTCTGTGGGCTGAGAGAGCAGGAATGTGTTCCGTCCGTCCTAAGAGTCTGAGAGAGTCTTGGATCACAGTGGGGTGGGGGCAGAAGGAGCCTGGTTTTCAGGAAACATGGTGTCTCAGAGCCTCCGTCCTCCCATCTCTGAAATGGGACTGGTGAGTCCTCCCTCACCATGTGAGGATTAGTGACGGCCGAGGATTGACTGGGCGTACAGTGAGTGGGCAGGGGATGCAGGCTTTCCTCTCCGTGTCTTGTCACTGACACCTCCCAGCCACCGTGGGCTGGTCTTTCCCCTCCTCTGAGCCTGTTTCTCCATCACCTGTCCTGCCAGCCCCTCTTGCTGACCAGCACTCCAGCCTCTTGCTGTTCTGTGAACGTACCAAGCCAGTTCCCTCCAAACCTTGGCACTCGCTGTGCCCCTGCCTGGAAGCCCTTTCCCCGGCATCGCCCCGGCTCCTGCCTCTTCCACTCTCAGTCACACTCAGAGGCCGCCTCCTCAGGGGGCCCTCCTGGACCACCCCCATTCCTCTCTACTCCTTCATCTTCTCCATTTCCACTCGTGGCGCTGGGTGCCGTCATTAATGTCCTGTGGTTATTTCTCTCTGACTCCTCTTCTCGGAGGTCAGCTACATGAGGGCGGGGCTTTAAAAAATATATATATTTTATTGATTTTTTTACAGAGAAGAAGGGAGAGGGATAGAGAGTTAGAAACATCGGTCTACGGCCATACCACCCTGATCGCGCCCGATCTTGTCTGATCTCGGAAGCTAAGCAGGGTCGGGCCTGGTTAGTACTTGGATGGGAGAGTTAGAAACATCGATGGGAGAGAAACATCGACCAGCCGCCTCCTGCACGCCCCCTACTGGGGATGTGCCTGCAACCAATGTACATGCCCCTGACTGGAATCGAACCTGGACCCTTCAGTCCGCAGGCTGACGCTCTATCCACTGAGCCAAAACGGTCTTGGCTTTTGTCTGTCTTGTTCACTGTTGTGTCTCCGAGGCCGGGCACAGGGAGTGTTCACAGTAGGGGCTCAGCACGGCGTGCTGACTGACTGAGTGGAGTCAGCGGAGGCTGACCCAGGGCATCTGAGGACCTTCCCTCAGAGCTGACACGTCATGGCTCCAGGCCGACTGGGGGAAGAAGGAACCTGTTTCTCCCAGGGTCTCCTCGGCCTCTCAGGCCTTCCCTGGCCTGGCTCCCAGCGGCTCCGTGGGGGACCGCTGATGGGAGCACCCGAATTCTCTGCAGCCCGAGTGCCTCCTGCTTCCCTGGGCTTGTTCCCACTGAGGACAGAGGCGGTGAGTCGGGAGCAGAATGCTGGGGCACCAACCGGCTCCTCTGCCGCCAGCTGTCCCTTCAGCCCCGTGAGCCTCAGTCTGCTCATCTGTGAATGGGGTTGGCAGGAGGCCCTGTCCCACGAGACATCCAGAACCAACCCACACGGTCCTGGCCCCCGGGAGGAACTGGCGATGTGGTCATTTTTTGGGAGGAGAGACCAACGCGCTTCCCTTTTCTTTTCCAGGATCAAGAAAGAGTGGTGGGACCGGGTCCCCAGCCCGGCCCGCAGCCCCCTCGTGGCGGGGGTCATCCGGGAGGCCCAGGTAGGCGTGGCCGGTGCGGTGCTGTGGTGCTCCTGGCAGGAACCAGCATTCCGGCGTCTGGGCGTTAGATGCTCACGGGCTTTGGCTGTGCACCTGAGCGTCAGGAAGGCCCCAGCACAGGCTGCTTCTGCAGCCCAGTGTGGTCATCGGGGGCCAGAGGCTGCCCCTGCCCCCTCCCTCGGGTTTCAGAGCCACTTTCAGCCGTGGGTGGGGTCCCTTCCTTGGGAGGAGATGGCCCCTGCGGTCACCTGATTGTCATCCCCTGGGGAGGTACCTGCACCCGGGCAGGAGGCCAGGAGGCCAGGGAGAGGGCACTCGGCTCCTGTGTGTTCCTTTAAAAAAAAAAAAATAATATATATATATATATATATATATATATATATATATTATTGACTTTTTACAGAGAGGAAGAAAGAGGGATAGAGAGCGAGAAACATCGATGAGAGAGAAATAATGACCAGCTACCTCTTGCACACCCCACACTGGGGATGTGCCCACAACCAATGTACATGCCCTTGACCGGAATTGAACCCGGGACCTTTCAGTCTGCAGACTGACGCTCTATCCACTGAGCCAAACCGGTTTCGGCCTGTGTGTTCCTCTTACGATCGGGAAATTGCCACAAAGCACCAGCCAATCCCCTCCTTTCTCACTGGCCTGGGTTGTAGCCCATGCTTGTTCCTAACCCTTCACCTGCCAGGAGCGGGGATACCGGGGGCCAGCGGTGCCAGCCTGAGCGTGGCCGCGTGTGGTCTGCCTGAGCTCATGGCTCTCTGTGAAGGGGGGCGGGAGCCGGTCCTCAGGTCTCCGGCGCCCTCCGGCAGGCTGTGGAGTCGGTGCTCACTGTGAGCCCGGCTCTGCCGCTCACCTGCAGAGCGGCCTGGGTTTGAGTGAGCGGCTAACCTCCCCGAGCCCGGTGTTCTGGGTGGGTTGTGTGGTGTTTATGGAACGGTTGGAATTCACTGAGACGGTGCCTGTGAAGTGTGTGTCACCGGGCCCTGCACACAGCCAGCCTCATCCACGTGTCAGTCAGCTTTGCTGTGCAGCAAACGATCCTAAACTTGGTTGAAACAAGCCCCATCTGTAGCTCCTGCTTCTGCAGTCGCTCAGCGGTGGGTCGGAGGGGGGTCTGGGCCGGGCAGGGCGCTCCCTGGCCAGGCTCGTCCCCGTGGCTTCGCGCACAGCTCCGCGGTGGTCTGGCTCTCGCCGGGCCCTGGAGTGACTGAGCCGTGTCCTCCTCCCGCGGGCTGGCCCGCTGGCACAGTGCCACTTGTGCTCCTTTCTGTGCCCAAAGCAAGTCACAGGCCGGGCCAGACCCACGGGGTGGAGGAGCTGCAGGCAACAGCGGCCACTTTGCCTTCAGCCTCAGCAGCTTAGCTTCATGGCGGCCTCACTCTGTCCCAGGGGCTGAGGCTCTGGGAGCCGCAGTGGCTGGTCTGACCTCCGGCAGGTGAGGCAGGGCCCACAGCCCTCCCACAGCTCCCTGCGGCCTCTCCGCTCTGCTCAGCGGCGTCTCTGTGTTCCAGGTGCCGATGTGGGGGAAGAGCCCTGGGGGCCAGGAGCCGGCCAAGTGCCCGTACGTATATGAGCTTGGCTCACAGCCCGTGTGGAGGTGGAAGGGGTGGAATTGGCGCAGTGGGCCCGTCTTGAGAGCAGGGTCCCTCGCCCTCCGTGCCTGCCTTTTCTTTGGCGTTCAGCACTGTTCCTTTGCAGGGTGGGAGGGGGAGGAGTGGGCTGGGGAGCTGCTGGCTGGGCCCCTGAATTTCCCTGGGGGGGTCGGGCAGGTGCGGGGTCCCCTTGGGGGTGCACTCTGGCCTGAGCAAGGCTGTGGAGTCTGTACCCGGGCAGCGGTGCCCGCTGTAAAGTGTTGACATCACTGCATACTGGTTGGCAAACACCACTGTCCTAAACCCTGAAGATGCCACCAGCACCTTAGCCTCCTTAGCGCCTCCCCCAGGCCTCTGGGCCTCCCCCTGTGCAGGAGCCGAAGGTTAGACCCAGCCCTGAGGGGCCTTCAGGACACGGGAGCCCTGCCCCCGGCAGCTGTCCTCAGTGGGCGTTCCCTGTGCTGCGTGTTTTAAATCCCATCATCCGTGACAATGACGGATTCATTCAATAGTCTGAGCTGGTAGTGGGTCCGGGTTATGGGCTGAGCTCCAGACATCCCCAAGGCAGACAGGGCCCTGCCTTCCAGGGGCTCCCAGGGCAGGAGCGGGGCAGACTGAGAGGCAGTGGCTGTAAAGCCAGGAGGCCCGTCTGCAATAGGTAGGCGTCAGTCCAGGGTGGCTTCAGGCTGGGTTTTGAGGGATGAGTAGGAGTTTTTCAAGTGGAGACACTGACCTGACCAAACTGCTTCTGCAGATACTGGAAGACGTGTCTGAGGAAGCTCCTGCCCTGCTGGCTGGAGCCCGGCGTGGAGAGGGGTGACGGTTCCTCCCAGGCGGCCGGGAGCGGGCCTGCCCAGGGCCCCGCACAGCCAGCCTGGCGCCCCGCGGAGGGCAGCAGCGCCGTGCTCTGGCCGGAGAGCATCAGTGTGGTGACGTGCGTGGAGCTGCTGGAGGCCCCTCTGCAGAGTGAGGAGGAGGAGCAGGAAGAGGAAGACGGAGGGAGCTTCTGCCCCTCGCCGGAGAGCAGCAGGGGCGGCTTCCAGGAGGGCAGGGCGGGCATCGCGGCCCGAATGACAGAGCACCTGCTCCTGGACCTCCTCGGGGGCGCGGAGGGGGGCTCCTGCCCGCCAGGCTGGGGGCAGTCCTGCCTCCTCTCGCCCTCTGCAGGTGCCAGTGCTCAGGTGCCTGGGGCTGCGTTGCCAGGTGAGGCGTCTCAGGAGGCCCCCCTTCAGGGCAGGGAGCAGCCTTATGACCCAGAGCGCCCCCCGGCCCCTCGGACTCAGAGCCCCGCCGGCCTGGCTGTCACCGTCATCGCCGACAACCCTACGTACCGCAGCTTCAGCAGCTTGCTGCGCCCGCCCTCGGACCCACAGCTGGCCGAGGACCAGGGAAACAGGGACCCCAGCATCCTCCCTGCCCCCGGGCCCTCCGGGCCGCCCGCTGTGCTCCAGCCTGAGCCGGAGACCTGGGAGCAGGGCCTCCGGCAGAGCGTCCTCCGGCTCCGGGCGGCCGCCCCCTCGGCCCCCGGGGGCTACCGGCAGTTCACGCCAGCGGTGCAGCAGGGCGGCGCCTGGGGCAGCCAGGCGGGCGGCCCTCCCGGGGAAGCCGGGTACAAGGCCTTCTCCAGCCTGCTGGCCAGCGGGGCTGCATGCCCAGGGACCCCTGGGGTTGAGGCCAGCAGCGGGCAGGGGGGCTACAGGCCCTTCCAGGACCTCACTGCTGGCAGCCCTGGGGACCCTGCCCCTGTCCCCCTGTTCACCTTTGGCCTGGACACGGAGCCACCGCCCGGCCCTCAGAACTCACTCCTCCTCACTGGCTCCCCGGAGCGCCCCGGTCTGGAGCCAGGGGCACGGGGAAAGGACAGCCAGAAGCGCCAGCTCACCCTGGAGCAGGCCACAGACGGGGACGACCTGGGCAGCGGCATCGTCTACTCGGCCCTCACCTGCCACCTGTGCGGCCACCTGAAGCAGTGCCACGGCCGGGAGGAGCCAGGCCAGGCCCATGGCGAGGCCCCCGCTGCTGTAGCTGAGGCTGTGGAGATGGCTCTGAGCCCGGGGAGCCCCCTGCCAGGTGGGGTTCTGCTGGAGGCCAGCCTCCCTCTGGCCTCCCTGGCACCCCTGGGTGTCTCAGAGGAGGGCAAGGCCCCCCTGTCCTTCCAGCCTGGCCCCAGCAATGCTCAGGGCTCAAGCCAGACCCCCCAGATAGTGGCCATGCTCTCGACGGGCCCACAGGCATGAGTGCGTCCTAGGTGTGTGCCCTCATTGCTGTGTATGCCTCAGCCCTGTCTGCGAACCCCTCTCCCACCCACCCCTATCCCCCAAGCTGAGTACATCCAGGCTGGCTTGGCCAAGAGACTCAGAGAAGCCGTGTGAAGTGAGGGTGTCTGACCCCGGCTACGGAGGCCGGACCTGTTCTCACACTGAGGAGCTCAGCGGGTGCCGCGGGTGAGAAGGCTGGAGCGGGGCCCACAGAGCCTTCTGCAGGGACCGGGGGCTCCGGGCACCTTGGCTTGTGAGCGACCTGTCAGCCACCTGATCGGTCCACCCTTCGCCAGCGCACTGCCCCTGCCACGCCGCCCACGGCCTGTTTGTCCACCTGCTCACTCAGTTGCCCACATCTTGCTCGGCTCCGGGCCTCTTTGCTGTCACGTCACTGGACTGGACGCTGAGCCTAGACACTAACCAAGCAACGGGGAGCGCATCGGAGGCTTTGGGGCTGATGGGAAGCCTGGGGCCTGGAGCGTGGTGATGAGCCCAGAGGTGCCATCATTCAACGGCTCCGTTAGGCCCACACGGACCAGGATCAGGCAGTGGAGGGCGCTCAGTCAAGCAGGGAAAACAGAAGCTCATGGAAAACCGCGGTTACCACGCAGGGACGGTTTGTGGGATCCCGGGAATAAACACACCCAGCTGCCTTGGGGCCAGTCGGTGCCCTGCAGACACCGTGGCTGCAGCCACAGACCAGAGGGAGTGCCCCGCCCTGAGAGCCTGCTGAGCTGGGCGTTCAGATGCCCACACCAGGCACGTTTCACCTGCATCCAGGCCCAGACCTGCTGAGTAACGTGTGTGTGTGTGTGTGTGTGTGTGTGTGAGAGAGAGAGAGAGAGAGAGAGAGATTGTTTAAACCTAATATTTGTATTTGCTGAGGAGGCTGGGACGGGAGGAGGTGGGGTTTTATAGAAGTAAAGGTTCTTTCTCTCTTTTTTTTACTTATGAAACAAGCATGCTGCCACTGTGAGTACTTTATTAACTCATTGACTCCACACAGGGACTCAAGTTCCCAGGAAGCCCCATGGGGAGCAGGCAGGGAGGCAGGAAGGGGCAGGAGGCAGTAGAGGAAGGAGTGTTATAAACAGCGCCAGCTGGGCTGCTGCTGCCTGATCCTGCCGGGAGCTTTGGAAAGCCATGCACCCATGTAAGCCTAGAGGTGTCCCTGCAAAGTGGGGTGGGGGCTGGGGTGTTGGTCCGCCCACTCCCCTCTGCCACCGGTGGAGGCCACGGGCAGGGGTACTGGCAGCAGCTCCACGCTTTGCCAAGGCTCACAGCTCGTTGGCAGGCCCACAGCTGACCCCACGTTTCTGTCACCCAGGCTCTGCCGGTGATGGTTCTGCACACCCAGGTGGGTGGCCTGAGGGACTGGGCCTCCGACGGGCAGGCAGGGAGCATAAGCTCCTAGGTCTGTGACTGTGTCTGTCACACTTTCAATGGGAGGCTTGGCTGTTTGAGGTTCCTTCCTGCTCTGGCATTCTACACAGTGCGCTAGAGGCTCATTGCCTTATATGCAGCCTGATGTTTGTCCAAGCATCTCCTTGGTACTGAGCCCAAAACTATCTCAGCCGCTGGAGTCAAAACGCGCACGCGCGCGCGCGCACACACACACACACACACACACCGTTTGCAGGTGGGAAACTTGGCTCCAGAGAGGAAAAGAGATTTGCTAAGGTCAGCAGTGAATGGCAGAGCCTGAACTAACGCTGGACTTTGCCTTCAGGAGCTTTCTAACAAAATGAAAGAATTAAAAATAAAAATAGCTACTTAGCACCAAGCAGTATGCTAGGTGCTGTATGTCCCCTGTGCCAGCTCTAGCAGGCAGGTCCAGTTACCCAGGTTTCACAGCTGAGGAAGCAGCCCTGAGAGGCTGAGGTCTGGCCTCGGGTCCCACAGCGAGCAAGTCCCGGAGCCAGGCCTGCCTGCAGAGCTCCAGCCCCATGGGTGCCTCTCCTGTACCGCACGGCACCCATCCACATGTCAGCTCTAATCCACTCTGTCTGAGCATGGTCTCAGAAAACCCAATTTAAAAATTAAGCAGCAAACAGGGAAAATACATTAGTGTGAGTGGTGGAGGGGCAGTAGGGTTGAGGTGCAACAGAATGGAGGAGGAGTCAACTGTTTTCTCTTCGGGATTTTATAAGGAGACCCAGCTGGTGGGCTGAGGCTGATGTGACAGAAATAACTGGGTTTGGGGCTGGGGTGGGGAATTAGAGAGAGAACCCCCGTCTCTTCCCTGCCTGTAACCCACCTCCCAGGCTCCTGGGAGCTGGAGAAAGGCCACTGTTCTTGGTTCCCCAGCCCCCTTCTCCAGCTCAGCACGGGAAGGAGGAAGCAGAGCAGGAAATCGGTACCAGGAAAGCCCACACCCACCCATATTTACTGAGCGCCTACTGTGCTGTGTGCTGTGCTGGGTGCTGAGGAGACAGTGAGAGGAGCTGCTTCCCTCTTGGACCTTATAGTTCAGTCGGAGAGACAGACATGAAACACAAAAGGAAAAATTTCCAAACACCGATGGGTGCTGTGCACCCTAAGAAAGAAGACTAAGAAGGGCTCCTGGTGGCTAACTGGGCTCAAATTTAACCCCCCCTCCTCTCCCGACCCTAGCAGCAATAGCCATGCACAGATCTCTCATGCAAACTGCACCTCAGGGAGAAGCCTGCACTGAACTGCCTGCCTGCACTGTGTTCCTGCCATCTGAGCCAGCCTTACACCGGAACAAGAGGCCTGGTGCAGGAGATTCGTGCACTTGGGGGTGGGGATGGGGGAGGTCCCTCAGCTCAGCCTGCTCCCTCTTGCAGTCCAGCAGTTGGACATCCTTAGCGCTGCCATGGAGACAGAAGAGGCTTCACCACCACTCCACTCACCAGCTGTGAGCCCGGCTCAGGGCTTCTGGCTGAGCTGTGCTCCCCCTGTGGGAGTGCACTGACTACCCAGGGTTAGCTCCTGTGTTAGGCGTCCGCCCCCTGATGGTCAGTGCACATCATAGCGACTGTTCGGTCCACCGTTCAGTTGATTTGCATATTAACTTTTTATTATATAGGATTCCTGAGATCCTATTTCAACAAATAAAACTGAGGTTTCCCCCCATCCACTGGAGCTGTGCAGCTCCAACCAACCAGAGTGGCTCTATCCTGACCAATCAGGACAGTGCCTTTTGGACCAATCAAATTTTGAGGGCTTGAAGTCCTCATTTACATGTGGATAGACCAATCAGGGATCAAGGGCAAGGACTTCTGTGCATATAAAGCAGCTCCCCTCTGGCTCTGAGAAGGCACTTCCCACTGGAGACTGAGTCTGGCTGGCTGAGCTGGAACACGGAAGCTGTCTCCCTGGAAGAGTGGAGCATCAGGAGCGTCTGGGAGCAGAGCTGTCTGAGAGAGGGCCTGGCTCCAGGGCTGCCTTCCAGCCATGCTGTCCCACAGCCGTGCTGCGCACCGTAACAGAGCTGTTTGCACTGAATAAAGTCTCCTTCACCACACCCCACACTGGGGGTTCCTTGTGGCTGTTCAATTGGTGCCAACAACCACCAGTTGACAGTGCTCCGCAGAAAACAGGGTCTGAGACACGGGAGCTACAGGGAGGTCTCTAAGGGGGTGACCTGAGCTGAGCCCTCAGTGAGCAGAAGTCAGGACGGACTAGGTGAGGAGCAGCCTGAGCAGAGCACAGAGCAGGCACAAAGGCCCCGAGGCACCCACAGAAAGACCAGCTGCAGCAGTGAGCCAGGGACAGGGGGGAGGAAGGTGGGCACAGTGGGGGATGGAGTGAGAAATTTATATTTGGGTTAAGTGAACATTAGCCCCACCCCCTGAGAAACGTGGCCCAATAGACACTCGTTTCTCTTTCATCTCCCCAATCACCAAAGGTAACCCGCCCACAAGCAGGAGCCAATGAGAGGACACGGAGCCCCTGGACGTCCTCCAATGGGGCTCCCTTGCAGAGGGCTGAGGCTCCCTGGACAGCAGCGCTGGCTAATGGCCTCATTGCTGTTGTTCTCACACAGGAATAAGGCCCCTCCCACCAGGAGGGAGTGGATGTGCACAGAGGAGTGGCTGGCAGCCAGGGCCTTCCTTGGGATTTTCTTGACAAAATAATTTTTAAAAATATATATATTTTATTGATTTTTTACAGAGAGGAAGAGAGAGTGACAGAGAGTCAGAAACATCGACGAGAGAGTCATCGATCAGTCGCCTCTTGCATACCCCCTACTGGGGATGTGCCCGCAACCAACGTACATGCCCTTGACCGGAATCGAACCTGGGACCTTTCAGTCCACAGGCCAACGCTCTATCCACTGAGCCAAACCGGTTTCGGCCAAAATAATTTTTTAAATTCCCTTAAAATGTGGCCCTTGGCCTCCCAAGCCCTGGTCTCCAAATCAGGCAGGACGCCCCGAGGGTCTTTGGGGCGCAAAGCCCTAGACCCTTCGCTGCTTTCTATGTCCCCTTTATCCTGCCTGCGCCTTCGTTTTCTCATTGGGAAACAGAAAGTGTGGGGGCAGGAATGGAATTGTGGGGACTGGCTTTGTTATAAGAAACACTGACCACGCTCCCTTAACCGGGATTGTCCTGTCCTGACAGAGGAGGCACACTCTAAGCTGGCTGGGCGTTGTAAGCCTGGCACATGGGCGCTGACGTCAGAATGCAGTCCGTCCTGCTTTTCTGAGAACTGCCAGTCACGGAAAGACTCAACAGTCTATTTCGGAGGCGCCAGGGGTACCCGCTCTCTTAGGCACCCCCGCCCCCGCCGGCCCACATTGCCTGTGCCCTCAGACCGTTACAGAGCGCCCACTTCCCCACGCCTGTCACTCCTGCTCCCCACGCCATCTCTGTCCCTCTGCTGCTCTCCCATGCCGCCGGCAGGACTGGAATAAACGCTCCCACATGATTCAAGCCCGTCTCTGCTTCATGGGCTCCAGCAGTGACAGGCAGCCGGACCCACTGGCTGTCCGGTCACAGAAGGATAATAAAACCCGTGTCGGGAGTTTTCCTGAGCACAGTCTCCACACAATCGTCTTAGCCATGTCTCGGATTTCCTCCAGCCTGGCCGGGGCACAGGTGACAAGAACTAAAGGTACAAACAGCGCAGAAATCCAGACTTCTCAGCCCTGGCCACTGCTCCAGGCTTCTCTGAACTTCCCTGTGAGTCTCTGCGGGCTCCCACTTCCGCTGCCACTGCTCTTGGTTAAGTCTGACAGGGGACCCCCAGCTTCTCTCTCCCCACCCCCCAACCCTCCACACTCTCTGGCTTATGCCTACCCTCCTGGGTCGGACTGCCCACACCAGGCCTGGGATCCATGCCTTCATTCGAATAGGACTCCCTGACAGGCAATGGTTAAACCAAAAATACATCTAAGATATGAGCATGGATCACAGTTTGATTTTAAATTTACAGGAAGGAAATCAGAAAAGAGAGAACTTGGGTTCCATGCACAACCTTAGGCAGCGATATTACAGCCAGACAGCGGAGAGTGGGGGCAGGGCTGCCCCCAGAACTCCTTACAGGGGGACGCTCATGACCCGGTCCGGAGGCCGCTCCATGCCCGGCTGGTGGGCACTGGATGAGGCTGTGAGGCTGAGGACGTGGGTTTAGATGTTACTAGAACAGCAGGTACATTTAAACAGCCCCCTGTGGCGGTGAGTCCGTGTAGGACAGAGCAGGGCTAGCAGGTCATGTTAGTCCACGTACAACTCAGTTTTCTCAGCCTCACCGGGGCTGTGACCCAGAGAGATGGAGGGGGAGAAAGGGGGGGGCAGAGTCAGAGAGTCCGGTGCACCCAGCTCATACCACTCTCCCTGCCCACCCCTCAGGTGGAGCTGGAAAAAGGCAGGGGTGTGGGACCAGAGATGCTGGCTGCAGAGTTTCCCAGCGCCCCCCGAAGGCTGGACGGGAGGTGGCCCGGCCCAGGGGGGGCTGGGTGTGGGTAGGGGCCCTGAGGAAGGCCTTAGCTGGCCCCAGGAGGCCTCCAGAGCCCTTGCTTTCGCTCTGCACACTTAATTTTACAGAGGTTTTTCCTAGGTGGTGGGTGCATCTGCTTTTTCATTTTCCTTTTTTTATTTTTTAAAACAAAGAACCTGCTTGTTGCTTTTTTTCTGGTATTAAACTGGCACGTGCCAGCCTCCTCCGGTTCAGAGAAACCCTGAAGGTATAAATAGGAAAGTGAAAGCCACCGGAAGCCCCATGCCCCGCCCTGGCACCTGGCGGCTGGTGGGCATCGTATCTATCTGTTAGCTTCCTGTTGAATACATTTTCTGATGTTATTTTCCTACAAAAGCTATTAATTAAGAAGACATCAGGGTTTTCTGAGCCCCCACTGCAAGGGAGGCGTGACCTCACCGGCTCCTCACAGCGGGGGAGGCCGAGGGTGGGACTTGCCCATGATGCACCCTGACTCCTGACCACCCTCCCCCACAGTCTTACACCCCTTTCCAGGCGAGAACAAACACGGACAGACAGAGAAGCGAGGCTCTGCCTCATCCTGCCTCTGTCTGACCCTGCCTTTGCCAGGGAAGCTGTGTGACCACGGGCCAGGCGCTTGGCCTCTCTGGGCCTCCGTTTGGTCCCCAGATAAGAGAAGCACCTGCAGCCGCCGTGGTGGGTGAGGACAGATGTCACGATGGGCGAAGGCCAGGCGGTGCTGGTGCTCTTGTATGAACCTGCCTGAGGCCCCTGGCAGCAGCAGGAAGGCGCCAGGCTTCCTCAAAACCCCACCTTTCCCACACATCACAGGCAGCTGGCCAGCAGAGAGAGGCCATGTGGCTGGCTTGGCTGGAGGCCAGCTCCTTGATCCCTGCTGCCCCCTGGTGGTCCACTCTGGACTTAGTGGTTCCAGTAGCTCCAGGTCCAGGTCCAGTCCCAGGGCTTGCCAAGCCCAGAAAACTAGACCTGGGAGATCCCTCTCAACCCCCCCCCCCGCACCCCCCCCCCCCCGCAAGCCCCCACCTCCCTCTCCTCCACCCAGCGCCTGGTGAAGGGCCTGGTGGACATACATTAGGAGCTCCTGGTGCTCCAAGGACCGGCTGTGTGAGGGGGCCAGCCAGGGGACCTCTCTGTGCTTGCTTCCTCATCTAAAATAGGAATAATAATAGTGCCGACATTGTTAATGCACGTAAGGCTCACAGTAGTGCCTGTCCACATGTTCGCTCTCATTCTTCTCATCATTCTGAGTCGGTCTGTGGGGGTGAGGGGGAGAGGGCATACTACATAGAGGAAATAACGACATTCTCACGTTCACGTTACTCTATCGCAGAGAGGACAGACGGGAGCGACGGAAATCCCAGACAAAGGGCCGATGGCGTCATCCCACCAACTCGTGTTCGCATCCGTCCACGGGACTTCTAGGTGCTGTCCGTGTGCAGAGCCGGTGACTGTGCGTGCACAGAGTCTGTATCCTGCGTTTCTCACCACGTGGCCACATGCGTTATATCTGCTCCCCCGCCCCGCCCCGCCGTCTTCCTCTCGCCCCTTAGGTTCTCCACACGCCACCTATAGGTCCTGCCCGGACTCTGCTGTCCTCCTCACAGACAGGTGGCCGAGCTTCCCACAGGTCTTTCCAGAGGAGAAGGAGACTAGGGAGGTCCAGAGAGAGAGACTTAAGCCAGAGACTTCCGGTCCCGGCTGCAGGCTGATACCTGACTCCAGCCACAGAATGGCCTCTGGCTCAAGCCATAGACGGATCCCTGGCCCACAGCGTGGACTCATTTGTGAACGTGGCTGTAGATTGGCCCAGGCACATGCTGACCCCAAGCCCTGGCCACAGACTGATCTTTGACCCCAGTCGTAGAGCGATCTCTGAGGCTGGCCACTGGCCCTCACTGACACCCCACCCCTCCAGGAACTGGCGTTTCCTGATTTGCAGCTGGTGAATTCCGCTTGAGTTGGTCAGCATATCTGGTCTGTCTGTCCTGCCTCTCCACCATGGGGCCCCAGGGCAAGCTGACAGTTCTCCTTTTTAACCAAAGAGAGCAGCGTTAAAGGCCCCTTGGCGAACTTCCTTCTACTGTGGGGCTGATGCCTGGTGCCTTGGCAGCCGTCTTGTGACCACGAGCGGAAGAGCTTGAGATGAGAGACAGCACTCTGAGCCTGGCACAGGGGAGAGGAGAAGGGCCTGCACCCCCGATCCCTGCATCACGGGACCAAACCAACCTTGGGGTTCTTACAGAGACCGTGAGCCTGCTCCTCTGTTTTGTTTGCTTGAAACCACTGAGGTGTTTTGGAATTGAACCAATTCCACTTTTAGCATTCACTATGTGTCCTTCTTTTCTTTTCTTTTTCTTTTTAAAAAAATATATTTTATTGATTTTTTATAGAGAGGAAGGGAGAGAGATACAGAGTTAGAAACATCGATGAGAGAGAGTCATCGATCAGCTGCCTCTTGCACACTCCCTACTGGGGATATGTCCGCAACCAAGATACATGCCCTTGACTGGAATCGAACCCGGGACCCTTCAGTCCCCAAGCTGACGCTCTATCCATTGAGCCAAACCGGTCCCAGCGTTATTTTCTATATGAGGCTAATAAGTCTATTATGTATATATGTTACATTAAGTTATTTTCTCCATTTTCTAAAAAAAAAAATGCAAGTATATATCCTGTTGAGATTCAAAATCCTCTCTATGCTCGTCATCATTTTCTGCCTCATTCCTGTACATCTAATACTAAGTACACTATAAAATACATCTTAAAAAGTCTAGTACTTTCTACAGTGTCTACCCAAGGATGATTCAGTATCTAAAATTATGTTTTGTATTATAAGATAGCTTTTAATTTTCTACAGGTTAAAAATTGAGGACACTGAAAAAGAAACATTTTCCCTTATTAATGAGTTGTGCCTTTGTTTTAAATTCATAGTAATTTTATATTGTATAACTTTTATTTAATCATAGTATCGTAATGTTTTAAAAGTTTTCTCTTGAAGATAAGAGTGACTTAGAAAGTTTGCTATTTTTATTAAATTTTTAAAAATTATATTTTTATTGATTTTCAGAGAGGAAGAGAGAGATAGATGAAGACAGAGTGACTTGGAAAGAGTTTGCTATTTTTTATTTTTTTAAAAATGTATTGATTTCAAAGAGGAAGGTAGAGGGAGAGATAGAAATGTCAAAGATCAGAGAGAATCCTAGATCAGTTGCTTGCTGCACCTCCTGCCTTCCCTGGGTATGGAGCCTGCAGCCGGGTCATGTGCCCTGACCAGTAATGGAACAGTGACCTCATGTCCACAGGTCAACACTCAAACACCAAGCCACACATGGGAGGCAGAAATGAATTTCATTTGTTTGTAATTTTTTAGTATTTTTATTGAATTTCTTTGTTTGACAACAGAGCATATTTCAAGCCACAAACCAAGTCCAAAAAATTTTCTTTAAATCCTCACTTGAGTGAGGATATTTCTTCCATGATTTTAGAGAGAGTGGAAGGGAGAGGAGGAAGAGAGAAAGAGAGAGATAGAGAGACATCAATTGACTGCCTCCTGCACTTGCCCCAACTTGGGGTGGGGATAAGACCTGGGACCCAGGTGTGTGCCTTTGACCTTATGGAGCACTGGGCAGCCTTAGACACCTCCCTCTACACTGTGACATGGGAGAGAGAGAAACCTTCCTTCTTGAAGCCAATGTCAGCCTGGGTTTCTGTTGTAGGCAGCAGGACTAATACCCCGGACTAGATATGGCTATGGACATAGACATGGAAGTATTTGCACACAGAATCCTAACTGAGGGGCAGATGCCTGTCAGGGTTTGTCACTGAGGAAGGGAAGCAACATTTAATTAAATGTCAGCGTGTGGGAAGTGATGGGTTCAGCTGAAGCATGCCCCCCACCCCCTTCGCACAAAAACATGGCGAGAGCGCCATCCCGGGGTGAGTGTTTCCCCAAGACGTCGGTCCGCCAACCAGCCAACGGAGACCAGCGTCTCCATGTCTCGGCCCTTGTTTACGTTTTCCTTTGTTTTCTGTTATTTAGTTTTTTCACTGGGCACTTCACATGTGCCAGGCTGGGAGAAGAAATAGATGATAGCTCCTGCCCTCAAGGAGTCTAAGAGGAGAGAGCACACGTAGTGACTTGATGTATGTTCCAATGATTCCATTATCAGAAACTAAAACCAAAATGAGATGGTACAGTAAAGGAGCATGCACAAGGGAAGGAGCAATGGTGTCCTGTGTCGGGAGAAGGTTCACAGAGAAATGCCTGCTCCAGGGAACGGGAGGAGAGGGGTTAGATGTCACTGCTAAGCGGTGAAGGGTCTTCTGGAAAGGGTGGTGGTGGGTGACAATGGAAATAGATGATGGTGTTGAAATATACTAAAACCCACCAAATTGCCTATTTTAATGATTAAAAAGGAAATTTTTATGTCATACGAATTCTATCTCCATTTTTAAAAAAAAGATATTTCAACCAGGAACCTTGTGGTTGCAAATGACAGATTAGCTTTCATAATGGGTTTCCTGGCTCAAAAAAAAAAAAAAAGTTTTAAGTTTAAGAACGTAGTTTCAGACATGGATGAATGAAGGTGCACAGATGGGTTTTTTCAGACTGGAAGGCTCCACCTCTGGGCTCTGCTTTCCTCTGGGTGGGTTTCAGTCTGAGTGAGACTCAGCCATGGGGAAGAGGCTCTGAGAAGCTCAGGTGTATAACGTACCAGCGTGGAAGCACCGAGGGAAGTACAGATCTTTCCCCCAGGGGTCCCGATGACCATTCTATGAAAGGCTCTTATTGGTCTGTTTGGATCATATGCCTGTCCCTAAACCAACGACAATATAAATAGGGGGATATTCCAAGCCTGAGTCATGTGACCTATTGAAAAGCGGGGAGTGTTTGACTTCCATGAAAACAACCTGAGATAAAAGTAGGAAGACCAGGTACTGTTATCAGAAGAAGAAGGAGTGGATGGTGGGTAGGCACAACCGGAGTCCCTCTGCTGACCACACAGTGCCTGATGGAGAAGGCGGGAGGGTATGCTTAGTGTGGGAAGGGCATAAGGAAAGGCTTGGGGTTTACAAAGGTGTAGGGTAGTCTGGCTACAGTGGCCAGGGCATGGTTTCTAGGGGAGACCGGTCATGGTGATTAGGGGAGACTGGTCATGGTGTCTAGGGGAGACAGGTCATGGTGACTAGAGGATCCTAGTCATGGTGACTAGGGAGATAGGTCATGATATCTGGAGAATGGCCAGGTCATGGTGTGTAAGGGTAACCAGGAACCATTCTGACACCAATTTCGAATTGTGTACATGTGCATTTGTGTGAGTGTGCGTATGTGTGTGAGTGTGTGTGTTAGTGTGTATGTTTGAGAGTGTGATTGTGTGTATGTGAGTGAATGTGTGTGTGTACCACAAGAACTAGTTCAATGCTGACACTGTCTGTCTGGAGACATGGTCAGATCCCACAGGTTGAGGGCTCAGGCCTACAAGTCTCCTCGCCTGCACTCAGCCACCATCAGCCAGTCCAGTGGCAGTCCAGGCTGTCCTCTGTGCTTCTGACCAGCCGGCCACAGATGGAAGCTTCCAGCGCCCCCTCGGAGGTTACATTAACTCGCTGGAGCAGCTCACACACCAGAGAGATGTATTACTGGCTCTGGCTGATTGTGAAAGGACGCAGCTCAGGAGCAGCTGATGACAGAGGCACAGGACACGCCGTGGGCAGAGGCTCGGAGCTCCGTGCCCTCACCAGACTTGCCAGTCTCCCAGCATCTCCGCCTGCTCGCTGCCCAGATGTCCCCCGGCCCTGTAGCTTGGGTTCCAGTGGAAGCTCTGGTTAAATCAGAGCTCTGCTGGCGAGGCTGAGTAAACCATTGGCATTAAATCAATCTTAAGCCTCCCCCCTCCCCAGAGTTTCCCTTTGATCACATGGTTTGTTCCCTTGACAACTAGCCCTCCTTCGTAAGGGACTTAGGGGCTTCCCAAAGGTCACCTCATTAAAACAGCAAAAGACCCTGAAGATTCTCATCACTTGGAAATTCCAAGAGTTTTAGGAGCTCTGTCCCACCAACAGGGGCAAAGGCCAGATATATTTATTTTCTATTTGTTTGTTTGTTTGTTTGTTTTTTAAAAGAGAGGGGCTGGGAACATCAGTGTGAGAGAGAAACATTAATTGGTTGCCTCTGTATGTAACCCCATCAGGGTGGGGATTGAACCTGCAACCCAGGTATGTGCCCTTGACTGGGAATCTAACCATTAACCCTTCAGTGCACAGGCTAATGCTCTATCCACTGAGCAACACCAGCCAGGGACAGATATCACAATGTCACACTAGATCATGGATTCTAGGGATGTGCAGGTCATGTGTCTAGGAGTGACAGGTCATGTGTCTAGGAGTGATAGGTCACAGTGCCTAGGGGTGGCCAGGTCATGGTGCCTGGGATACCTCAGTACCCTAGGGATGAGAGTGTAATCACAGAATCAACTCAAAATGGTCCTATCCCTTTTAACAAAATACTGGGTTGCTTTTCAGAAAAATAGACCAAAAATGAAGTCAGGCAGCTAAAGGATGCACAGAGTGAGAAGTTTGACCTCCAGCTGCACACAGAACCAAAGTCTCTCTTTGGAGGTTACATTAATTCTCTTCTCTCTCTCTATCTCTCTCTCTCTCTCTCTCTCTCTCTCTCTCTCTCTCTCTCTCTCTCACACACACACACACACACACACACACGCCATACCAAAGGACTAGAAGGACATGACCAGAGCTTGAACACCAGAACCCTTTCAGAACGAAGGGTCCATTTTCCAGGCAGATCCAGTGCCGATGCCCCTTTACCATAAATGGCCAAGTGCCGAGGTCCTCAGTGGGGACTCTCCCCACTCGCCCCGCAGGTGTGGCTCAGTGGATAAGAGTTGGCTCATGAACCAGGAGGTCCTTGTCAGGGCACATGCCCAGGTTGTGGGCTCAATCCCCAGTAGGGGGCGTGCAGGAGGCAGCCAGTCAAAGTTTCTCTCTCATCGATGTTTCTATCTCTCTATCCCTCTCCCTTCCTCTCTCTAAAATCTATAAGGATATTTAAAAAAAAAATAATAAAACTGCCTCATGAATCTCCGATAGTTTCAGTAAAGGTTGTAGTTAACCTTACGGAAACAGAAGAGATTGCCCATGGAGTGTGAGTGTGTGTGTGTGTGTGTGTGTGTATATGAGTGTGTGTGAGTGTGTGTGTGTGTGTGTGTGTGTGTGTGTGTGTGTGTGTGAGTGTGTGTGGCCTGAGATGGCCCTGAGGGCTCTGATGTTTAAGGGAAGGCCGAGGAGACCCTGGGAGGTGAGCTGAGCAGAAGCAAGCAGCCAGCAGCAGCCGCAGAGCGAGGGCAGAGGTGCAGGGACGAGGGGGAGGTCGTGCTGCGGGAAGACGCGGACGGAAGCAGACCTCCTGCCCTGGCGGTGGTGAGAGCAGCAGCAGTTTCGTGGCAGAAGTGAGGGCAGCTGCTGTCCCAGGGCTGAGGAGTGGGTGTGCGGGGAGGAAGCAGGGACAGGGAGACAGCTTTGGAGACTGTCTGGGCAGAGAAAGGGAGCGGGAGAGGAGGAAGTGTGGTGGAGGGAACCTTTGGCTGCTTGCAGCTGGAAGGACTGACAGGTGACCACAGCGATGGGAAGAAGCCGGCAGAAGGAAGAAGCAGAAACACAGGGGTGATGAGCTTGGGGTCCAGAGGGAGTGGCAGGTCAGCTTTGCAGAGGGATGACCCTGTGGCAGTAAGGGCTACGTAATCTGAGGGTCTCAGTACAAGGCCTTTTTGTTCAAAGGGTACAAAGGTACTAAGGGTACTAAGAACCCAAGATGGTGGCTCCTGCTGCCATATCAGGCGTGGGCAGCAAGTCTGACTCGCTGACTTGGCTGAACTGTGGCCTCTGGCCATGCAGCAGACACCCGGCAGCAGGATGGCACCAGCCACCACGCAGCTCGGGGGGTGAGCAGTGGCGTCGACCCTCCCCCTGCCTGAGCCTGGCCACCATCCCCAGCGGAAGGCAGTGTAGCTGCTGGGCAGATGTGGACAGGGGGAGGTTGATGGGTGTCCAGGATGCCAACGAGTGGAAGAGCAGGTGGCCAAGAGCCTGTCTAGGGAAGCAGGCGAGTGGTGGAGGTGGGGCCACGTGGGAGCTGAGACTGTGGATCCTAGCTGCATGCTCCATGTTCAATCGGACTTCCCTTACAAACACAGACACACAGGTAAAATCATTGAGCATTTCAAGTCAGGGGCCTGGAGCTTCAGCATCCACGAGCCACTGTGCTGGGGCCGCCCCTGGGGCCACCCATGGGACCGCCCATGGGGCCGGGAGCCCCGCATTCGCTCTAAGGGACGGTGGAGGCCGAGGAGGGAGGACTGGCGGACAGAGTCCTCTGGAACTGGTGACTGGGGGCCAACAGTGAGGGAGCGGGAGAGGGTGCAGGGACAGGGCTTGAGGAAAAGCAGGCTGGGTGTCTAGAGCCGTAAGTCAGGTGCGCGGAAGGATGTCTCCAGTTGCTGCTGAAACAGATCGCTGCAAATCCGGTGGCTTGAAACATGAAAGTATATTATCTTACAGTTCGAGGGGAAAGAGGTCGGAACGTGGGCTCACTGAGCCCAAAGTCAAGGTGCCCCAGGACTGCATTCCTTCTGGAGACTCCGAGGCAGAACCTGGCCCGGACTTTTCCAGCTTCTGTGGCTCCTGCTTGTTTCCCATCTTCCCTGACAGCAGCATAGATTTTCAGTCTCTGTCTCACTCAAACTCTCCCACCTCCCTCTTTCACTCAGAAGCACCCTCCTGATTCCGTGGGGCCCGTCCAGATAACCCTCCAGGTCAGCCGATTGGCAGTCTTGATTCCACATGTTCACAGCTTCGGGCATTAGGACAGGCCTGTCTTTAGATGCCGTTATGCCACCGGCCGCCATCTTTAAGGATGCTTTATGGCTGCAGAAGCACCACCTCAGTGGTTTCAAGCAAACAAAACAGAGGAGCAGGCTCACGGTCTCTGTCAGAACCCCAAGGTTGGTTTGGTCCCGTGATGCAGGGATCGGGGGTGCAGGCCCTTCTCCTCTCCCCTGTGCCAGGCTCAGAGCGCTGTCTCTCATCTCCAGCTCTTCCCCTCGTGGTCACAAGATGGCTGCCAAGGCACCAGGCATCAGCCCCACAGCAGAAGGAAGTTCGCCAAGGGGCCTTTAACGCTGCTCTCTTTGGTTAAAAAGGAGAACTGTCAGCTTGCCCTGGGGCCCCATGGTGGAGAGGCAGGACAGACAGACCAGATATGCTGACCAACTCAAGCGGAATTCACCAGCTGCAAATCAGGAAACGCCAGTTCCTGGAGGGGTGGGGTGTCAGTGAGGGCCAGTGGCCAGCCTCAGAGATCGCTCTACGACTGGGGTCAAAGATCAGTCTGTGGCCAGGGCTTGGGGTCAGCATGTGCCTGGGCCAATCTACAGCCACGATCACAAATGAGTCCACGCTGTGGGCCAGGGATCCGTCTATGGCTTGAGCCAGAGGCCATCCTGCGGCTGGAGTCAGGTATCAGCCTGCAGCCGGGACCGGAAGTCTCTGGCTTAAGTCTCTCTCTCTGGGCCTCCCTAGTCTCCTTCTCCTCTGGAAAGACCTGTGGGAAGCTCGGCCACCTGTCTGTAGGAGGACAGCAGAGTCCGGGCAGGACCTATAGGTGGCGTGTGGAGAACCTAAGGGGCGAGAGGAAGACGGCGGGGCGGGGCGGGGGAGCAGATATAACGCATGTGGCCACGTGGTGAGAAATGCAGGATACAGACTCTGTGCACGCACAGTCACCGGCTCTGCACACGGACAGCACCTAGAAGTCCCGTGGACGGACGCGAACACGAGTTGGTGGGATGACGCCGTCGGGCCCTTTGTCTGGGGTTTCCGTTGCTCCCGTCTGTCCTCTCTGCGACAGAGTAACGTGAACGTGAGAATGCCGTTATTTCCTCTATGTCTTATGCCCTCTCCCCCTCACCCCCACAGACCGACTCAGAATGATGAGAAGAATGCCAGCGAACACGTGGACAGGCACTACTGTGAGCCTTACGTGCATTAACAATGTCGGCACTATTATTATTCCTATTTTAGATGAGGAAGCAAGCACAGAGAGGCCCCCTGGCTGGCCCCCTCACACTGCCGGTCCTTGGAGCTCCAGGAGCTCCTAATGTATGTCCACCAGGCCCTTCACCAGGTGCTGGGTGGAGGGAAGGGAGGTGGGGGGTAAGGGTGGTTGAGGGGGATCTCCCAGGACTAGTTTTCTGGGCTTGGCAAGCCCTGGAACTGGACTTGGACCTGGAGCTACTGGAACCACTAGGTCCAGAGTGGGCCACCAGGGGGCAGCAGGGACCAAGGAGCTGGCCTCCAGCCAAGCCAGCCACATGGCCTCTCTCTGCTGGCCAGCTGCCTGTGATGTGTGGGAAAGGTGGGGTGTTGAGGAAGCCTGGCGCCTTCCTGCTGCTGCCAGGGGCCTCAGGCAAGTTCATCACAAGAGCACTGGCACCGCCTGGCCTTCGCCCATCGTGACATCTGTCCTCACCCACCGCGGCCGCTGCAGGTGCCTCTCTTATCTGTGCTTGATGGGGACCAAACGGAGGCCCAGAGAGGCCAAGCGCCTGGCCCGTGGTCACACAGCTCCCCTGGCAAAGGCAGGGTCAGACAGAGGCAGGATGAGGCAGAGCCTCGCTTCTCTGTCTGTCCGTGTTTGTTCTCCCTGGAAAGGGGTGTAAGACTGTAGGGGAGGGTGGTTAGGAGTCAGGGTGCATCATGGGTAAGTCCCACCCGCGGTCTCCCCCGCTGTGAGGAGCCGGTGAGGTCACGCCTCCCTTGCAGTGGGGGCTCAGAAAACCCTGATGTCTTCTTAATTAATAGCTTTTGTAGGAAAATAACATCAGAAAATGTATTCAACAGGAAGCTAACAGATAGATACGATGCCCACCAGCCGCCAGGTGCCAGGGTGGGCATAGATACGATGCCCACCAGCCGCCAGTTCCAGGGCTTGCCAAGCCCAGAAAACTAGTCCTGGGAGATCCCCCTCAACCACCCTTACCCCCCACCTCCCTTCCCTCCACCCAGGGCCGGTGGCTTTCACTTTCCTATTTATACCTTCAGGGTTTCTCTGAACCGGAGGAGGCTGGCACGTGCCAGTTTAATAGCCAGGGGAAAAAGTAGGTTCTTTGTTTAAAAAATAAAAAATAAAGCAGATGCACCTAGGAAAAACCTCTGTAAAATTAAGTGTGCAGAGCAAAATCAATGGCTCTGGAGGCCTCCTGGGGCCAGCTAAGGTCTTCCTCAGGCCTGCTACCCACACCCAGACCACGCCCAGACCCCTGGGCTGCGCCACCTCAGGTCCAGCCTCCGGGGGGCGCTGGGAAACTCTGCAGCCAGCATCCCTTGGCCGCACCAGCAGCCTGCTTCCAGCTCCTTAGGGGGATGGGAGGTGGGATGAGCTGGGCCCACCGGACCCTCTGACCCCGCCCCCCTCGAGTCACATTCGGTGCAGTGGGCTATCCCTCTTCTCTCTCCCGCTGTCTCTCTGGGTCTGTACCCCCTCCAGGCTGAGAAAACTGAGTTGTACGTGGACTAACATGACCTGCTAGCCCTGCTCTGTCCCACATGGACTCACCACCACAGGTGGCTGTTTAATGTACCGGCTGGTCTGTAACATCTGAACCCATGTCCTTAGCCTCACAGCCTCCTTCCAGTGCCCACCAGCCCGGCGTAATAACCATCTGGAATCCTGTAACAGAGAGGAATAGACAGAAGTGCTCCAGCCATGAAGACAGAAGAGACACAATTCAGAGATGGAAGATGCTGACGACGCCTCGCCACACCAGCAGACAGCAGCTGCGTGTTGCTGAAGGATGCCCAGGACCAAACCAGAGACGGGCGGACCTGCACCACCACCGTTTGGCCACCAACGAGATCTGAACTATCATGGCTGACATGTACACATAGGAACTATCTGACATTGAAATTGGAATGCAAAAGAACTGTTGGCCCAGAAAGGAACTCACTACAGACTGATTCATTTGCCTCTCAGCATAACCATTATGGCTTGTCGCAGTTTAGGTTCTTACAAGGGTATTTCTTGAATCACATGATCTCACACATCTAGAGCAAATAATGAACATGAACTGATGAACAAAAACAGACCCAGAGAAAGAGAAGCAGTGATCAGTCTCTCAAACCTCAGAGGGAAGGTAGGGGATGGTGGGGATAAGGGGAAGAGATCAACCAAAGGACTTGTGTGCATGCCTATGGGCCTAGCCAGTGGCCATGGACAACAGGGAGTGGGGGCATATGTAGGGAGGGGGTTGGGATGGGAATGGGGGTATAAGGACAATTATGTGAGTCCATAATCAATAAAATAAATCATTTTAAAAATTAAAATAATTTTTAAAAAGTAAAACAAATAATAAGTAAGTAAATAAATAAATACCATGTTCTCAGCCTTACAGCCTCCGTCCAATGCCCACGAGCCCGGTGTAATGTCCACTAGTTCCCACCATAAGAAGTTCTGTGGGACAGTTCTGACCACTCTCCGCCGTCTGGCTATAAGGCACTGCCTAAGGTCGTGCACGGAACCTGAGTTCTCTCTTCTTTTCTTATTCCTTTCTGTAAATTTAAAATAAAACTGTGATCCATGCTCATATCTTAGATGTATTTTTGGTTTAACCATTGCCTGTCAGGGAGTCCTATTCGAATGAAGGTGTGGATCCCAGGCCTGGTGTGGGCAGTCCGACCCAGGAGGGTAGGCATAAGCCAGAGAGTGTGGAGGGTTGGGGGGTGGGGAGAGAGAAGCTGGGGCTCCCCTGTCAGGCTTAACCAAGGGCAGTGGCAGCGGAAGTGGGAGCCCGCAGAGACTCACAGGGAAGTTCAGAGGAGCCTGGAGCAGTGGGCAGGGCTGAGAAGTCTGGATTTCTGTGCTGTTTATACCTTTAATTCTGGTCACCTGTGCCCCGGCCAGGCTGGAGGAAATCCGAGACATGGCTAAGATGATTGTGTGGAGACTGTGCTCAGGAAAACTCTTGACACAGGTTTTATTATCCTTCTGTGACCGGACAGCCACTGGGTCCGGCTGCCTGTCACTGCTGGAGCCCATGAAGCAGAGACGGGCTTGAATCATGTGGGAGCGTTTATTCCAGTCCTGCCGGCGGCATGGGAGAGCAGCAGAGGGACAGAGATGGCGTGGGGAGCAGGAGTGACAGGCGTGGGGAAGTGGGTGCGCTGTAACGGTTTGAGGGCACAGGCAATGTGGGCCGGCAGGGGCGGGGGTGTCTAAGAGAGCGGGTACTCCTGGCGCCTCCGAAATAGACTGTTGAGTCTTTCCGTGACTGGCAGTTCTCAGAAAAGCAGGACGGACTGCATTCTGACGTCAGCGCCCATGTGCCAGGGCATACAACTCACAGCCAGCTTAGGATGTGCTTCTTTGCCGAAACCAGTTTGGCTCGGTGGATAGAGCATTGGCCTGAGGACTGAAGGGTCCCAGGTTCGATTCCAGTCAAGGGCATGTACCTTGGTTGCGGACACATCCCTGGTGGGGGTGTGCAGGAGGCAGCTGATCAATGTTTTTCTCTCATCATTGTTTCTAGCTCTCTATCCCTCTCACTTCCTCTCTGTAAAAAATCAATAAATAATATATATTAAAAAAAAAAAAAAAAGAATGTGCTTCCTCTGTCAGAATAGGGCAATCACGGTTAATGGAGCGTGGTCAGTGTTTCTTATAACTAAAGCCAGTCCCCACTATTCTATTTCTGCCCCCACACTCTCTGTTTCCCAATGAGAAAACCAAGGCGCAGGCAGGATAAAGGGGACCTGGAAAGCAGCGAAGGGGTCTAGGGCTTTCGCCCCAAAGACCCTCGGGGCATCCTGCCTGGGAGGCCAAGGGCCAGATTTTAAGGGGACTTGAAAAAATATTTTGTCAAGAAAATACCAAGGAAGGCCCTAGCTGCCAGCCATTCCTCTGTGCACATCCACTCACTCCTGGTGGGAGGGCCCTTATCCCTGCGTGAGAAATACCAGCAATGATGTTAGCCAGCGCTGCTGTCAGGGAGCCTCAGGCCTCTGCAAGGTGAGAGGGAGCCCCATTGGAGGACGTCCGGGGCTCCGTGTCCTCTCATTGGCTCCTGCTTGTGGGCGGGTTACCTTTGGCGATTGGGGAGATGAAAGACAGACGGGTGGCTATTGGGCCATGTTTCTCAGGGGGTGGGGCTAATGTTCATTTAGGCCAAATATAAATTCCTCACTCCATCCTCCACTGTGCCTACCTTCCTCCCCCCTGTCCCTGGCTCACTGCTGCAGCTGGTCTTTCTGTGGGTGCCTCAGGGCCTTTGTGCCTGCTCTGTGCTCTGCTCAGGCTGCTCCTCACCTAGTCCATCCTGACTTCTAGTCACCGAGGGCTCAGCTCAGGTCACCCCGTTAGAGACCTCCCTGTAGCTCCCGTGTCTCAGACCCTGTTTGCTGCAGAGCACTGTCAACTGGTGGTTGTTGGCACCAATTGAACAGCCACAAGGAACCCCCAGTGTGGGGTGTGGTGAAGAAGGAGACTTTATTCAGTGCAAACAGCTCCGTTACAGCTCAGCACGCCCAGACGCTCTGCTCCTGATGCTCCACTCTTCCAGGGAGACAGCTTCCGTGTTCCAGCTCAGCCAGGCAGGCTCAGTCTTCAGTGGGAAATGTCTTCTCAGAGCCAGAGGGGAGCTGCTTTATATGCACAGAAGTCCCTGC
Source organism: Pipistrellus nathusii (assembly GCA_963693515.1). Taxonomy (NCBI): domain Eukaryota; kingdom Metazoa; phylum Chordata; class Mammalia; order Chiroptera; family Vespertilionidae; genus Pipistrellus; species Pipistrellus nathusii. The sequence continues at coordinate 93,075,558 of OY882861.1, forward strand.
CCTTGATCCCTGATTGTTCTATCCACATGTAAATGAGAACTTCAGGGCCTTACAATTTGATTAGTCCAAAAGGCACTGTCTTGATTGGTCAGGATAGAACCACTCTGGTTGGTTGGAGCTGCACAGCTCCAATGGGATGGCGAAAAACCTCCATCTAATTGGTTGAAATAGGATCCCAGGAATCCTATAGGTTAATATCCAGATCAACTGAACGGTGGACCAGCCAGTCACTATGATGTGCACTGACCATCAGGGGACAGACGTTTAACACAGGTGCTGCCCCTGGTAGTCAGTGCGCTCCCACAGGGAGTGCAGAGTGGTGGTGGGAGTCTCCCCTGTCTCCATGGCAACGCTAAGGATGTCCAACTGCTGGACTGCAAGAGGGAGCAGGCTGAGCTGAGGGACCTCCCCCACCCCCACCCCCAAGTGCACAAATCTCCTGCACCAGGCCTCTAGTTCCTGTGTAAGGCTGGCTCAGATGGCAGGAACACAGTGCAGGCAGGCAGTTCAGTGCAGGCTTCTCCCTGAGGTGCAGTTTGCATGAGAGATCTGTGCATGGCTATTGCTGCTAGGGTCGGGTGGGGGTGGGGGGTAAATTTGAGCCCAGTTAGCCACCAGGAGCCCTTCTTAGTCTTCTTTCTTACGGTGCACAGCACCCATCGGTGTTTGAAATTTTTCCCTTTGTCTGTCTCATGTCTGTCTCCCCGACTGAACTATAAGGTCAAAGAGGGAAGCAGCTCCTCTCACTGTCTCCTCAGCACCCAGCACAGCACCCAGCACAGTAGGCGCTCAGTAAATATGGGTGGGTGTGGGCTTTCCTGGTACCGATTTCCTGCTCTGCTTCCTCCTAAGCTGGAGAAGGGGGCTGGGGAACCAAGAACGGTGGCCTTTCTCCAGCTCCCGGGAGCCTGGGAGGTGGGTTAAAGGCAGGGAAGAGACGGAGGTTCTCTATCTAATTCCCCACCCCAGCCCCAAGCCCAGTTATTTCTGTCACATCAGCCTCAGCCCACCAGCTGGGTCTCCTTATAAAATCCTGAGGAGAGAACAGTGACTCCTGCCTCCATTCTGCTGCACCTCAACCCTACTGCCCCTCCACCACTCACACTAATGTATTTTTCCTGTTTGCTGCTTAATTTTTAAATTGGGTTTTCTGAGACCATGCTCAGACAGAGTGGATTAGAGCTGACATGTGGATGGATGGGTGCCGTGCGGTACAGGAGAGGCACCCATGGGGCTGGAGCTCTGCAGGCAGGCCTGGCTCCGGGACTCGCTCGCTGTGGGACCCGAGGCCAGACCTCAGCCTCTCAGGGCTGCTTCCTCAGCTGTGAAACCGGGGTAACTGGACCTGCCTGCTAGAGCTGGCACAGGGGACATACAGCACCTAGCATACTGCTTGGCGCTAAGTAGCTATTTTTATTTTTAATTCTTTCATTTTGTTAGAAAGCTCCTGAAGGCAAAGTCCAGAGTTAGTTCAGGCTCTGCCATTCACTGCTGACCTTAGCAAACCCCTTTTCCTCCATGGAGCTAAGTTTCCCACCTGCAAACGGTGTGTGTGTGTGTGTGTGTGTGTGTGTGTGTGTGCGCGCGCGTGCGCGTTTTGACTCCAGCAGCTGAGATAGTTTTGGGCTTAGTACCAAGGAGATGCTTGGACAAACATCAGGCTGCATATAAGGCAATGAGCCTTTAGCGCACTGTGTAGAATGCCAGAGCAGGAAGGAACCTCAAACGGCCAAGCCTCCCATTTGAAAGTGTGACAGACACAGTCACAGACCTAGGAGCTTACGCTCCCTGCCTGCCCGCCGGAGGCCCAGTCCCTCAGGCCACCCACCTGGGTGTGCAGAACCATCACCGGCAGAGCCTGGGTGACAGACACGCGGGGTCAGCTGTGGGCCTGCCAACGAGCTGTGAGCCTTGGCAAAGCGTGGAGCTGCTGCCAGTACCCCTGCCCGTGGCCTCCACCGGTGGCAGAGGGGAGTGGGCGGACCAACACCCCAGCCCCCACCCCACTTTGCAGGGACACCTCTAGGCTTACATGGTGCATGGCTTTCCAAAGCTCCCGGCAGGATCAGGCAGCAGCAGCCCAGCTGGCGCTGTTTATAACACTCCCTCCTCTACTGCCTCCTGCCCCTTCCTGCCTCCCTGCCTGCTCCCCATGGGGCTTCCTGGGAACTTGAGTCCCTGTGTGGAGTCAATGAGTTAATAAAGATAAAGTACTCACAGTGGCAGCATGCTTGTTTCATAAGTAAAAAAAGAGAGAAAGAACCTTTACTTCTATAAAACCCCACCCCCTCCCATCCCAGCCTCCTCAGCAAATACAAATATTAGGTTTAAACAATCTCTCTCTCTCTCTCTCTCTCTTTCTCACACACACACACACACACACACACACACAAACACACACACACACGTTACTCAGCGGGAGGTCCGGGCGGGCGGGCAGGTGAAACGTGCCTGGTGTTGGCATCTGAACACCCAGCTCAGCCGGCTCTCAGGGCGGAGCTCTCCCTCTGGTCTGTGGCTGCAGCCACGGTGTCTGCACGGCACCGACTGGCCCCAAGGCAGCTGGGTGTGTTTATTCCCAGGATCCCACAAACTGTCACTGTGTGGTAACCACCGTTTTTCATGAGCTTCTGTTTCCCCTGCTTGACTGAGCGCCCTCCACTGCCTGATCCTGCTCCGTGTGGGCCTAACGGAGCCGTTGAATGATGGCACCTCTGGGCTCATCACCAAGCTCCAGGCCCCGGGCTTCCCATCAGCCCCAAAGCCTCCGATGCGCTCCCCGTTGCTTGGTTAGTGTCTAGGCTCAGCGTCCAGTCCAGTGACGTGGCAGCAGCGAGGCCCGGGACTGGGCAAGACGTGGGCAACCGAGTGAGCAGGTGGACAAACAGGCCGTGGGCGGCGTGGCAGGGGCAGTGCGCTGGCGAAGGGTGGACCGGTCAGGTGGCTGACAGGTCGCTCACAAGCCAAGGTGCCCGGAGCCCCCGGTCCCTGCAGGAGGCTCTGTGGGCCCCGCTCCCGCCTTCCCACCCGTGGCACCCGCTGAGCTCCTCAGTGTGAGAACAGGTCCGGCCTCCGTAGCCGGGGTCAGACACCCTCACTTCACACGGCTTCTCCGAGTCTCTCAGCCACACCAGCCTGGATGTGGGGGATGGGGGTGGTGGAAAGGGGTTCGCAGACAGGGCTGAGGCACACACAGCAACGAGGGTGCACTCCTAGGACGCACTCATGCCTGGGGGCCCGTCGAGAGCATGGCCACTATCTGGGTGGTCTGGCTTGAGCCCTGAGCATTGCTGGGGCCAGGCTGGAAGGACAGGGGGGCCTTGCCCTCCTCTGAGACACCCAGGGGTGCCAGGGAGGCCGGAGAGAAGCTGGTCTCCAGCAGAACCCCACCTGGCAGGGGGCTCCCCGGGCTCAGAGCCATCTCCACAGCCGCAGCCACAGCAGCGGGGGCCTCGCCATGGGCCAGGCCTGGCTCCTCCCGGCCGTGGCACTGCTTCAGGCGGCCGCACAGGTGGCAGGTGAGGGCCGAGTAGACGATGCCGCTGCCCAGGTCGTCCCCGAGGGGGTCTGTGGCCTGCTCCGGGGTGAGCGGGCGCTTCTGGCTGTCCTTTCCCCGTGTCCCTGGCTCCAGACCGGGGCGCTCCGGGGATCCAGTGAGGAGAAGCGAGTTCTGAGGGCCGGGCGGTAGCCCCGTGTCCAGGCCAAAGGTGAACAGGGGGACAGGGGCAGGGACTCCAGGGCTGCCAGCAGTGAGGTCCTGGAAGGGCCTGTAGCCCCCCTGCTCGCTGCTGGCCTCAGCCCCAGGAGGCCCTGGGCATGCAGCCCCGCTGGCCAGCAGGCTGGAGAAGGCCTTGTACCCAGCGTCTCCGGGGGGGCCGCCCGACTCGCCGCCCTGGGCGCCGCCCTGCCACACCGCTGGCGTGAACTGCCGGTAGCCGCCGGGGGCCGAGGGGGCGGCCGCCCGGTGCTGGAGGACGCTCTGCTGGAGGCCCTGCTCCCAGGTCTCCGGCTCAGGCTGGAGTGCAGCGGGCGGCCCGCAGGGCCGGGGGGCAGGGAGGATGCTGGGGTCCCTGTTTCCCTGGTCCTTGGCCAGCTGCGGGTCCGAGGGCGGGCGCAGCAAGCTGCTGAAGCTGCGGTATGTGGGGTTGTCGGCGATGACGGTGACAGCCAGGCCAGCAGGGCTTTGTGTCCCGGTGGCCAGGGGGCGCTCTGGGTCATAAGGCTGCTCCCTGCCCTGAAGGGGGGCCTCCAGAAACGCCTCACCTGGCAACGCAGCCCCAGGCACCTGAGCACTGGCACCTGCAGAGGGTGAGAGGAGGCAGGACTGCCCCCAGCCTGGCGGGCAGGAGCCCCCTCCGCGCCCCCGAGGAGGTCCAGGAGCAGGTGCTCTGTCATTCGGGCCTCGATGCCCGCCCTGCCCTCCTGGAAGCCGCCCCTGCTGCTCTCCAGCGAGGGGCAGAAGCTCCCTCCGTCTTCCTCCTCCTGCTGCTCCTCCTCACTCTGCAGAGGGGCCTCCAGCAGCTCCAGGCACGTCACCGCTGATGCTCTCCGGCCAGAGCACCACGCTGCTGCCCTCCGCGGGGCGCCAGGCTGGCTGTCCAGGGCCCTGGGCAGGCCCGCTCCCGGCCGCCTGGGAGGAACCGTCACCCCTCTCCACTCCGGGCTCCAGCCAGCAGGGCAGGAGCTTCGTCAGACACGTCTTCCAGTATCTGCAGAAGCAGTTTGGTCAGGTCAGTCTCCACTTGAAAAACTCCTACTCATCCCTCAAAACCCAGCCTATGAAGCCACCCTGGACTGATGCCTACCTATTGCAGGCGGGCCTCCTGGCTTTACTGCCACTGACTCTCAGTCTGCCCCGCTCCTGCCCTGGGAGCCCCAGAAAGGAGGGCCCTGTCTGCCTTGGGGATGTCTGGAGCTCAGCCCATAACCCGGACCCACTACCAGCTCAGACTATTGAATGAATCCGTCTTCGTCAGGGATGATGGGATTTAAAACAGGCAGCACAGGGAACGCCCACTGAGGACAGCTGCCGGGGGCAGGGCTCCCATGTCCAGAAGGCCCCTCAGGGCCAGGTCTAACCTCCGGCTCCTGCACAGGGGGAGGCCCAGAGGCCTGGGGGAGGCGCTAAGGAGGCTAAGGTGCTGGTGGCATCTTCAGGGTTTAGGATAGTGGTGTTTGCCAACCAGTATGCAGTGATGTCAACACTTTACAGCGGGCACCGCTGCCCGGGTACAGACTCCACAGCCTTGCTCAGGCCAGAGTGCACCCCAAAGGGGACCCTGCACCTGCCCGACCCCCCCAGGGAAATTCGGGGGCCCAGCCAGCAGCTCCCCAGCCCATTCCTCCCCCTCCCACCCTGCAAAGGAACAGTGCTGAACGCCAAGGAAAAGGCAGGCATGCAGGGCGAGGGACCCCACTCTCAAGACGGGCCCACTGCGCCAATTCCACCGCTTCCAGATCCACCGGGCCTAGAGCCAAGCTCATATACGTACGGGCACTTGGCCGGCTCCTGGCCCCCAGGGCTCTTCCCCCACATCGGCACCTGGAACACAGAGACGCCGGTGAGCAGAGCGGAGAGGCCGCAGGGAGCTGTGGGAGGGCTGTGGGCCCTGCCTCACCTGCTGGAGGTCAGACCAGCCACTGCGGCTCCCGGAGCCTCAGCCCCTGGGACAGAGTGAGGCCGCCATGAAGCTAAGCTGCTGAGGCTGAAGGCAAAGTGGCCGCTGTCGCCTGCAGCTCCTCCACCCCGTGGGTCTGGCCCGGCCTGTGACTTGCTTGGGGCACAGAAAGGGGCACAAGTGGCACTGTGCCAGCGGGCCAGCCCGCGGGAGGAGGACACGGCTCAGTCACTCCAGGGCCCGGCGAGAGCCAGACCACCGCGGAGCTGTGCGCGAAGCTGCGGGGACGAGCCTGGCCAGGGAGCGCCCTGCCCGGCCCAGACCCCCCTCTGACCCACCGCTGAGCGACTGCAGAAGCAGGAGCTACAGATGGGGCTTGTTTCAACCAAGTTTAGGATCGTTTGCTGCACAGCAAAGCTGACTGACACGTGGACGAGGCTGGCTGTGTGCAGGGCCCGGTGACACACACTTCACAGGCACCGTCTCGGTGAATTCCAACCGTTCCATAAACACCACACAACCCACCCAGAACACCGGGCTCGGGGAGGTTAGCCGCTCACTCAAACCCAGGCCGCTCTGCAGGTGAGCGGCAGAGCCCGGGCTCACAGTGAGCACCGACTCCACAGCCTGCCGGAGGGCGCCGGAGACCTGAGGACCGGCTCCCGCCCCCCTTCACAGAGAGCCATGAGCTCAGGCAGACCACACGCGGCCACGCTCAGGCTGGCACCGGCTGGCCCGCCGGTATCCCCGCTCCTGGCAGGTGAAGGGTTAGGAACAAGCATGGGCTACAACCCAGGCCAGTGAGAAAGGAGGGGATTGGCTGGTGCTTTGTGGCAATCTCCCGCTCATAAGAGGAACACACAGGCCCTAACCGGTTTGGCTCAGTGGATAGAGCGTCAGCCTGCAGTCTGAATGGTCCCGGGTTCGATTCCGGTCAAGGGCATGTACCTTGTTTGCGGGCACATCCCCAGTAGGGGGTGTGCAAGAGGCGGCTGGTTGATGTTTCTCTCCCATCGATGTTTCTAACTCTATCCCTCTCCCTTCCTTTCTGTAAAAAATCAATAAAATTTATGTATTTTTTAAAAGCCCCGCCCTCATGCTGCTGACCTCCTAGAAGAGGAGTCAGACAGAAATAACTACTGGACGTTAGTTACTGCATCCAGCGCCATGAGAGAAGATGAAGGAGTAGAGAGGAATGGGGGTGGTCCAGGAGGGCCCCTGAGGAGGCGGCCTCTGAGTGGGACTGAGAGTGGAAGAGGAGGGAGCCAGGGCGATGCCGGGGAAAGGGCTTCCGGGCAGGGGCACAGCGAGTGCCAAGGTTTGGAGGGAAGTGGCTTGGTGTGTTCACAGAACAGCAAGAGGCTGGAGTGCTGGTCAGCAAGAGGGGCTGGCAGGACAGGTGATGGGAAACCGAGGCTCCAAGGAGGGGAAAGACCAGCCCACGGTGGCTGGGAGGTGTCAGTGACAAGACCCGGAGAGGAAAGCCTGCATCCCCTGCCCACTCACTGTGCGCCCAGTCAATCCTCGGCCGTCACCAATCCTCACACGGCGAGGGAGGACTCGCTAGTCCCATTTCAGAGATGGGAGGACGGAGGCTCTGAGACACCATGTTTCCTGAAAACCAGGCTCCTTCTGCCCCACCCCACTGTGATCCAAGACTCTTTCAGACTCTTAAGACGGACAGAACACGTTCCCGCTCTGTCAGCCCACAGAGGAGGAGCCAGTCACACAGCTGCCAGCGCCAGCGCCAGACTGGTGCCCAGGTCTCCTGACTGTCAGGGCAATGGGCTAGAATTCCTCAGTCTATTGTCAGCCCCAACTGTCTGGACCACACCCGGGGCAGATCCACCTCCCTCTCCCAAGGGAAGGCCCCTCCCAGCCCCTCCCTGGCCAGCTCCTTCCCCAGGCAGGCCTCAGCTCCAATCTCCTCTCCTCCCCCCATCCCCACCCCTGACACAGCGCCCTGGACATCTGGGCCTGCGCCAGCTCAGCTCCTTCAGCGCTGGGGCTGCGGGGAAACGCCGGGCTCTCTGCAGGCCTGACATGGGGCTCCCACAGGCGCACAGAGGCCGTGGGTTGGTTTCAGCCGCTGCCTCAGAGCCTTGCTCCATAAACACTTATGGTTGAAGAGGACTGCAAGCCAGCAGGTGAGAGGAGGGACTCCCGCCCGCTCCCTGCCCCGGGGGCCGGCCCAGGACTCACTTGAGGATGCTGAAGTAGCAGGACAGGCAGATGGCCATGATGATGACGCAGGAGATGCCCACGGCCAGGGGGAGGCGCTGCTCCCAGGGCCGCTGGTAGTCTGGAAGGGGGAGGGAAGCTGGGAGCCTGCATTGCGCTGGGTACAGCCTGGTCTCCATTTCCCCTGACAGAGACCTGAGCCTCAGCCAGTGGCTCCCAGATCCCACATGATCAGCCACCCCTAGCCCTCCCGCCCCAGCCCCTGCTGCCCTCCCCTCGCACCCTGAGCCCTTGCCACACCGGCCCCCTTGCTGCCCCTGCTCCTACACGCTCAGTGCCAGCTCAGGATCTTGAAATGCTGCTCTTTCCTGAAGCACAGAGGTCAAGGGCAGTGACTCTGGCCCTGGACGACCTGAGTTCAAAGCCTGGGTCTCTCGTACCCTCACTGGTGACACAGGACACCTCCCTCACCCTCTCGGTGCCTCGATTTCCTCACCGGCACAATGGGGTTAACAACAGTGCTCATCTCATGGGGAGATGTGAGGGTTACACGACTTACCACCCACCGCACTCAGAACAGCGCCTGCACCCCATGCTGCTATCCCCTTCGCATGGGCTCCTCTCCTCCCTCACTGCACCCTCGCCAGCTCCCAAACTCCCCCACGCCCTCTCTGCCATCACTCCGCCCCCTTCCCAGCTTTACTGCCTCCAGACCCACTGCCCCTGGGTCTGGGTTGATCTGACTTCCTCTTTTCTGGATGTTTATTTTCTCTCCCCCTCCCCCGAGGGCCGGTTCCAGAAGGCAAGGATTTCTGTCCTTTTGTTCCCTGAGCTGCCATATGAACCTGGGAAGGTCTACGTGTAAGACTCCATTTTATGTGAGATATTCAACATTTCTACTGCAAAAGCCACGTGACAGAGTTGCAAAGAGTTGCTTTGGGGAATGCAGCTACAGTGATGGCTACATTCCCCAGAATCCCTTGCAGCTACGTGTGGCCATGTGGCCAGTTTCACCAATAGAACTTGTGAAGGAATGATGTGTCACTTCAGGCTAAGGCTTTTTTTTTTTTTTTTTTTTAAGTATAGGTTTTAATTGATTTTAGAAGGAGATGGAGAGAAAAAGAGACAGAAACACTGATGTGAGAGACATTGATCAATTGGCCACCTTCTGCACGTCCCCCACTAGGGATTGAGCCCACAATTGGGCTTGCATGCAGGACAGGAATTGAGCCAGTGACCTCCCGGTGCATGGTACAATGTTCAACCAGCCAGGCTTTTAAGAAGCAGGGAGGTCTCCCTGCTCTCCTCCCCCTTCTGGCTGGATGCAGACAATGGCAGGGCCCTTAGAGATCCTTCCCTTGGGGTCCACAGACCTCCACCGAAGTTGCAGACAGAATTCAGAGGCCTGGGACTTGGATGGGGAAGAAATGGCATCTTCACTTTCACTCACTTCTGACACCTCGCATTTCCTCCCGTTAGGCGTGGAGGGAGCATCAGCAGTCACCCAGCTGCCCACAGACATCACAGCTGCTCTCCGACCACATGCTGCTGCCAGATCACAGAACGTCACTTACCTCATCCGCTTACTGGGGACAGTGTTTATGAGAACTGCCCTCGCTCCTGTTTCTACTGTGTTAACGGAGAAGCAGATATCCCCAGATCACAACCATATTTAAGATATTTTATAATTGCATCTCAGTAAAACTAGTTTCCCCTGTAACCCTCTGTGCTTTATTTTATGCCTGTAGAAACGTTGTTCTGAATGGGTCCTCAGGCCCACCTCACTGCCAAAGGGCCCAGGACACACAGGTCAATCATCTCTGTCCTAGAGAGAGATGAGCACGAGAGGAAGACCACCCACAGGCCAGCACAGTCACACTGGACTGTCACACACACAGAAGCACGTTTCCACATGGGAAAGCTCGGGCCCCGTGGGCACCTGTCACTCAGCCCCGCCTGCCCGCCTGGGACAGTGGCCATGCCAGCCGCTCATCTGTTACCTGCATGGAGGTGTCCTTGGACAGAGACCCGGGTGCTCGGCCAGGGCAGTGTCTGGGCCCAGCGTGAAGAGGGGAGGACTAACCGCTCAGCACTCACCCAGATACCGAGAAGCCACTTGACAGGGGGCTCCACTCGCTCCACAGGATGTTGTAGCTCGGGCCCAGGCCCGCACCTGTGTGCTGTAGCTGGCCCCAGCTGTCAGGGCGCTGGCCGGGAAGCAGAGGGTGGGCTCCTGGTAGGTCACATTGCGGACTAGGAACTGGGGGAGGAAAGGAAGACATCACCGCACAGCTGGGGCCAGGGTACCATCCCTGACCTTGGCTGACCCCACGGCATGTAAGAGCCACCAGCCTGGTATCTGGTCATTCCGCCAGCCCAGGCAGTTTGGCACCTCCATGGCTGTGACCGGGCTCCAGTGAGACGGGTCAGAACACCAGCTCACCCCACCCCCACTGACCAGGCCTATGACAGGACTGGGGCAAGTTGGAACCTTTCTGAGCTTTAGTTTCCTCATCTGAAGTTGAGACATGGGGATGGGTGTCTCAGCAGCCTCTGCCCCACCAACAAGAAGCTGGACCTGACTTCTGAGGCCTGGGGCAGCCCTAGCCCCTATGTGCCCATGAGCTCCAGCCCAGGCACACTGACCAACTCTGTCCACTGCCAGAGCCCGGCCAGGCCTTTTCCCATCCCCAGTCTCCTTTGGGGAGCCACCCCCAACCCCCACCCGCTTCCCTACCCTCTGGTTCATACCCAGCCCATCAGGCCTGGATGAGGCTGACCCTACCTGCAGCTCCAGAGGTGAGCATGTGACCAAATCTCTCATGTTTAGCCTAGGAGGGTGCCTTATTTTCAGGGAATGCCTTATATTTCACTCAGAAGGAAACCTGCAAGTAGGTCTTATTTTCGGAGGATGTTTTATTTTCAGGGAAACATGGTAGTGCCAAGACAACACTAAAGAGACACTTGCAGAGTCCAGTGCTAAGTTTTAAATGAATTTACTGAGAAAAGTAGAAGAGCCTGGAAGTAACAAAATACTCTGAAAACAATTTCTATTGCTATCTATTATTTTATAGTTTATTTGTATTGAGATGACTAGAGTCATATTGGTTACAAAATATAAGTGTTAAGGGTACAATTCCATAACACATCATCTCTACACCCAAGTGCAGTCTCTTTCCACCACTATTTACACTAGTGTGCTGGAGATACCATGTTTCCCCGAAAATAAAACATCCTCCGAAAACAAGACCTACTTACAGGTTTCCGTCTGAGTGAAATATAAGGCATCTCCCCGAAAATAAGGCCCCCCCTAGGCTTTGTCTCAGAAACTTTGTGAAACCTAAACTGCAAGAAGTTGTGACTTGGGTGAAGAATTCATGAGAGAAAATCACTGACAGTTGCATTGCAAATGCACTGTGAGCAGGCTACCTTGACATGAAGTACTCATTTAAAGACAGTGCTATTGCTAAACATGAGAGATTTGGTCCACTGATTCTGAAAGCAATGGAGTCACAAGAAATTCACCAGGAAATTCAGGAATTGGACTGTTATGATGATGTTCCAGAAGATGATGACATGATTGTCATTGAATAAATGAGTAAATTCTTGATACTGTAGGATTCACAGTTTGTCTGGTTTGTGTTGACAACTACCGTACTACCATACCATATACAGGTAATAAATTTCCTTTATTTTCATTTAACAATAAATGTGTACCATATTCTTTTTCATGGAAAAATAAGACATCCCCTGAAAATAAGACCTAGTGCATCTTTGGGAGCAAAAATTAATATACGACATTGTCTTATTTTTGGGGAAACAGGGTAGCATTGGAAAATAGTGCCCATCGTTGCCTGAAACCAATCATTGTCTCATTAATAGAAAGATGTAAAAGGCTGGTCAACCTTGAAGCTCTGAAAGGTTGGAGCCAACCTCTCCCTACCTAACTGAGACAATGGTAACTAACCTAGGCAACTTCCCCATCTTGTAATCATGTAAATCCTTACTGATATGATGATTCACTTATTACCTGTCTAAGGGCTATGGGTGTCTCCCAAACCTGCTTAAGGGTAATGGGTGTATCCCATAGCCTCAATAAAAGGGATAGCAAGACCAGAGCCTAGTGGTAGTCTTCCCACTAGAGGTGGACTCCTGCCTGGTCCCCCATTTTCCTAAATTAACTCTTTTCCAGTCTCTCTCTTTATGTTAGTGTGCAGCCTTCTCCAGAAACCGGACCCTGAGTGGGCCCTGAACGTGGTTCGTGTGAAGGGATCCCACACATGGTTACATGAGGAAAGACCCAGAGGCTGGGCCTACTGGGCATAAAGAAGACTGAGAAGGCTAAATCATGGCCAGACTCTAACGTAACTGCTAAGGTTTGGAAGTAAATACATATTATTCTTAATGGAGGAGGCATAGTCTGTGGTGGGTGGGATGTAGAATGGAAAAAGCCTATAGAGTTCAAACCCTGTCGAGAGCCCAGCTGTTTCCAGAAGATATAGCTGGGGTCTTACAACAAACCTGGAAAAGAGGCCTTCTGGCTTGACAGGAGCAGGATTCATGACAAAGGCCAGAGGCTCCCTCTTTTCCCAAGCCTCTGGGGACATAATAAGGAAAAGCATAGCGAAAGAGGAACTGGCTTGTTGTAAAAATGCAGGAGACAATTCCCCATAATGGAGGGTACTCGATAAATGATACAGAGTTGTGTGCAATTTTCAAATCCACATACATGCACCAATATATACCTCACATATAACTTATGTTTACACACCAGTTAAATAGGACTGCCAATAACACATATATAAACAATACCGCTTTCTGTAAGATGTAAATGTGAGCCAAGACCGGTTTGGCTCAGTAGATAGAGCATCAGCCTGCAGACTAAAAGGTCCCGGGTTCGATTCCGGTCAAGGGCATGTACCTTGGTTGCGGGCACATCCCCATTAGGGGGTGTGCAAGAGGCAGCTGATCGATGATTCTCTCTCATCAATGTTTCTAACTCTCTATCCCTCTCTCTTCCTCTCTGTAAAAAATCAATAAAATATATTAAAAAAAAGATGTAAATGTGAGCCTCTTACGTGAAATGTAAGCCTGATTCTATCTAAGCCTAATTTTCTCAGTTATTGCTTAGCCTCACCACTGGAGAGTATTAGGAATGTGCTTATTCTAAACATAAAATCATTGCCTTTTTCATTCAAGTCACCTAACCTCTAGTGTTGATATGAAGTAAACAACTTAAAAAATTCAAGTTAATGGTGGTGTTTCCATTGGATAAAGGGGTCACTCTGGCCAGTGTGTGTGGTGGCCCTGCAGTCCTGTGAACACTCTCTGGTGCAGGGGGTGCGCTGATGTCACGCACTGGTCATAGAACACCACTGAAACCATGGCGACAACTCGCATCATAACTGCCCTGGTGGTGTCCTAAGCCCTGGTCAGAACAGTGAGTTGGTGAGAGAGGAGAGGTCTCTCAAGTGTCTTGTTATTGATAGTGATTTGTTCATATTGATTGTATTTGTTAATTTGATTCTTTGTCATCACCATCTGACACACTGAGAGCAGAGTTTTGGGGGGGAAAGGTATCTGATTTCAGTGACTCTTTAAAGAGTTGAATCATGAAGCATAAAAAAAAGCAGAAACATTTCGAAGACAAGTATTCCATCAAAACTGCAAGAATGTCAAGAGGTATGTGTTATACACATTCAGGTATTGTTTTCTAAAGAAAGAGAGAGAGAGAATTCCTAGTTTTGATGATGGAGGGAAAGAGTGAGCAAGTGAGGAAGGAAGAGGGAGGATGGGAAGAAAGAGGAAGAGGAGTGAGGGGTGGGTGGGAGAGAGAAGAAAAGAGAGAATGAAAGAGAGAGAAGGGGAAGAGAGAGTGGGTGGTGGAAGGGAGGGAGGAAAGAAGGGAAAAGAAAAGAAGGAAAGGAGGGAGGTTGGAAGGGAAAGAGGAAGAGAGGAAGGGAAGGAGGGAGGAAGGGAGGGAGGGAGGGAAGGAGGGAGGGAGGGAGACAATAAGAGACTGAGATGGATGTTTGCATGTTGAGGGCCCAGGGAGTCTGAGAGTAAACTCAGATGCCCGAGTCCTTGACACTGTGGTTTAGGACGTGTGCTACCTAAACCTTGTCCCTCTGGGTTACTCTGTTAGAGACATAGTGGTTGATTAGTATAATATTTCTTAGAAAATGTATTTCCCTGTATTTGATTTCTGCCTAAAGGCACTGGTAAAGTAAGTGTTGTTGCTAGTTTTCTAATAGTATATTCTCCTGTTAATAAAGAAGAAAGTCTGGCTCTTAGAGGTGAGGAATAAATTGGGGGGTGGGGTGGGCTTTGAACACTTAAACTCATTGTGTAGGGATGAGAGTTTAAGGTCAGAAATTATTTACACAGAAGTAAAAAAAAATTTGTTTTAGATTATGAAGATGTAAATGTGGGCCTCTTATGTATAATGTAAGAAAAAAATGGTATATACACACACGCAACACACACACACACACACACACACACACACACACACACACACAAATAAAGCAACCATTAACAATGATGGTTAAATTAAGGAGAAAGTTTGGCTCTTCCTGAAAAATGGAAAACTGGAATATTTTAGTTACTATGGAGATACAAGTAAACAATTAACCAGTATATGGAAGAACCGTTGGGCAGAGGTGGGAGGGGGACGGAGGGGAGCCAGCCCCAAAGTTCCAATGGTAGCTCACATTACTCAAGAGGACTGATATTTCCAACTTTGGGATTTATGCATTCTCTAGGGAACTTTTGAAAAAGGCTGATTTCATTTCACTTTCAAAAAAATAATTGAACATATTTAGAAATGTTATTGAGCATATACTATGAGACAAGCAAATGTACATTCACACCTTTTCACACACACAAACGCACATATAATATAAATAAGCCAGGGAAAATATAAATAAGAATGGGGCGGGACGGGGGTTTCCCTCAGCCCAGCCTTCTCCCTCTCCAATCTGGGACCCCTCGAGGGATGTTAAACTGCCTGTTTAGCTGTTAAACTGTCCAAATGGGCAGTTGGACACCCCTCTCACAATCCATTACTGTTGGCTCCCAACTACTTGCCTGCATGCCTTCCTAATTGCCCCTAACCGCTTCTGCCTGCCAGCCTGATCACCCCCTAACCACTCCCCTGCCAGCCTGATTGCTGTCTAACTGCTCCCCTGCCAGCCTGTTTGCCCCTAACTTTCCTCCTCTGCCCTCCTGGCCACCCCTCCAGAGTGATTGCCCCTAACTGCCCTCCCTTGCAGACCTGGTCCCTCACAACTGCCATCCCTGCTGGCCATCTTGTGGTGGCCTCTTGGGTCCACATAGGGGCAGGATCTTTGACCACATTGGGGAAGCCATCTTGTGTGTTGGAGTGATGGTCAATCTGCATATTACTCTTTTATTAGATAGGATAGAGGCCTGGTGTTCGGGTGGGGCCAGCTGGTTTGCCCTGAAGGGTGTCCTGGATCAGGGTGGGGGTTCCCTTGGAGTGTTGGGTGGCCTGGGTGAGGGGCCTATGGTGGTTTGCAAGCCGACCATGCACCCCTGGCAACTCAAGTGGAGGCCCTGGTATCTGGAATTTATTTATCTTCTACAATTGAAACTTTGTAGCCTGGACCAGAGCCAAGCCTCCTGCTTGCTCCATGGCTGCAGCCATTTCTTTTTGGATTTCTTAATTGAAACTTTGTATCCTTGAGTGGGCCAGCCAGGGCAGGTAGAAAGCTTGGGTTCTGTTGCCAGGGGCAACCCTAGTTTCTCAACTGCTGTCTGTGGCCACAGCCATCTTGTTTGAGGTTAATTTGCATACTCACTCTAATTGGCTGGTGGGCGTGGCTGCTGGGTGTGGCTTTGGGAAGGGTTATGGTTAATTTGAATATTAATCTTTTATTATGTAGAATTGTGTATACTTACCACATAGTTTTTTAATTCACCTGTTGATGTGAACTTGGGATGTTTCCAGATCTAGGCTATTGTGAATGATGCTGCAGTGAACAATAGTGCATCAGGGTGCCCTTTTCTCCACATCCTCACCAGCACTGGTTGTTTGTTGATTTATTAATGGTGGTCATTATGGCAGGTATGAGGTGATACCTCATTGAGGTTTTTTAAAATTGATTTTTAAACAAAGGAAGAGAGAGAGAGAGAGAGAGAGAGAGAGAGAGAGAGAGAGAGAGAGAGAAAAGAAACATTGATAAACTGCCTGCTACTTGAGCTCAAACCAGCATGAAACCCCCAACATGGGTATGTTTCTTACCAGGAATCAAATCCAGCCAACTGAGCCACACCAGCCAGGACTCCTTGTGGCGACTGTGCATTTCTCTGATGATTAGTGATGTTGAGCATTTTTTAATCTGTTCCCGGTAACATGACATGCCCTTGTCTGGCTCATAGGGACATACTCTTCTATGTTTTTTGTTTTGTTTTGTTTTGTTTTTCTTTCTTAAATTGGGTGGTTCTTCTCCTAGTGCTGAGTTTTATAACTTCTTTATATATCTTGGAAACTAAATCTTTTATGATGTATCATTGGCAGATAAATTCTCCAAGAGAGTGAATATATGTCTTCATTTTGCTGTTGTTTCTTTTGCTATGCAGAACCTTTGTGTTTGGTTAATGGGCAGATAAATAAACAAATAACAAACGTGGACCACACCTCTATTATGTTTAATTTTTCAGCAAAGTTGAATTTACTAGAAGATGCTTTGCAGCATAGAAATAAGGCAGTGGCTCTAACTGAGGGCCAGAAAGCGTGGGAGTCTTCTTCTTCCTCTGATGATTTATCCTGCATCCCACCCAAGGACAAGCTAAATGGTGCTATCAGGGGGCGGAGCGGGGGGGACTACTGAATAGGATACGAAGGGAGGGTGGGATCTAGACAAACTCCGAGTTGAGTTAAGTGCTTCTACCCCTTAGTGGACATAGAGCTGCTCAGTACAAACCTCAAATGCTTCTGCATCTCCTTTAATGTAATCATCAGGGGGAGGAATATATTCCAAGGGAAAAACACTGAATAAGAATGGAACAAGTCCAAGGAGGTCACTGGAGAACAGTGTTCTGTTTGAGGGTATAATGGGAGAGGGGCTAAGTGAAGAGAGGTTTAATCAGAGAAACATAGAAGAATATGCCCCTATGAGCCAGACAAGGGCATGTCATGTTACCAGGAACATGTGAAAGCACCAACAACTTAAAACTCACCAAAAATGGTAGGATCCCCCGAAACTGAACTTTGGATGGAGTAGAGATATCTAGTTGAAGACGCCATCACGTCCATATATTTTCATAGCCCTTGCTTTCACATTTGGACCCCTTTGCACTCACTGTCCTATCATTCATTTCATTGAAATCATCCACATGCATCTGAGTTCTCCACACTCTCTACCATGCAAAGAGTTATAATTTATCTGACTCCTAACCCGCTAGATTGGTATCCCCGTTTTTAAATTTTAGGTAAACAGAAGTGCACAATATATACTTTGTGTCTGGTTCCTTTCCCTCTTTGTTATAATTGTGATATTCATCCATGTAGCATCTGACTTTAGTTTTTTAATTCTCAGTATCTGTATATCTGTATAGCATTGCATGAATATGATTTCTTCATTGATTATACTTCTCTGAGTATTTTGAATTACATGAAAAGGCAATGTTCTGGGCATTCGATTGTAAGTATTTTTCAGTAAGGACACATTTCTACTTGGTGAATGCTGAAGAGCTGGACCACTGGGCCTAAGGTGCCATATTCTACCTTAACCTCTTCATAACTCAATCTTTCATACTTTTAACTTCTAAGGCAATTACATGTTATTGGCCTCCTAATTTACACACTCTATTTTTATACTCTTTGCAATCTTTTTAACGGCAAAGGTATTCTTTCTCTTATACACCTTCATTTTCACATCTTCACATTCTTTAATTATGCCCTCATATTTTGCAATTCCACTAGTTACATAGAGAACATTCTCAGTAATATTTATGTGTGTATACTTCATTTTCTATAATGAAGGATGTGTGTGTTTTTCATATCATAAACCACATGATATGAAAAACATACACATCCTTCATTATAGAAAATGCAATATACACACATAAAATATGTGCTGAATTAGCACACAAAGTGCATATATTCCCTCCTCAGTCACACAAAGCCCAACCCATATTCAGATTTGCAAATGCCAAATCAATCACACATTAAACCTTAACCCAGAGTTAACCATCACATTATAAACTTAAACACCACACATATTACCATCACCTTAGCATTTTGCTACAAATATGAGTAATACACATAGCATACATATTCATGAGACATGGTGATAATAATGAGAATTAGGCGTGGCTGACATTGAAACTGGAACAGTGACATAATTATATAAAATAAGTTCTTCAAAAATAAAAAATTCATCTTATGTATCTCTGTGTGTATAGCAACATCACTATAGGTAGCAATATACGATATGTGGGTACATGCAGAATGTTTCATGAAACTCACACCACAAACTTCCAAATTGTACACTTTTTCATGAGGAAATTGGGTTGATACCCAACGTTTAGTTCCTGCAAACTGTCTTTCAGACATGATATTAAGTTGTTGATAATCCATATAGATCTCCAGAAATATCCCATGCAAAATACCCAATCCCATTGACATCCACCAAACATACCATATAACAACTATTCACTAATAGTTTGGAGTACATGGAATTTTAAGTGTGATAGTCACTTTAATTTCTGTGAGAGCAAGTGTCATTTGAATTGATCATGTCTGACAAGTAATATCCACTCAACATGTAGTTGTTGAATTGACACAGACCCCATAAAATGCCACATGTCAATGTTCTGCTTTATTCCATTGCCCAGGAACATGCAACACCCAAGAGGACACACCTCAGCATCAGTCACCTGCGGAGGCCGCAGCTCCCAGTCAGGCAGCAGGAGAGAGTCCTGACTTCTCTCAATGTGTCATCCTTGCCTTTCCCCCACTGAAGCATCCCGGTCTTGATAAGAAAGGTGAGAAATACACAAAGATGGGAACTGAGCTTGGTCATGAGATGTAGCTCAATTCTTCAGGCTATTCTCTACTTAGTTCACTTTCCTCTCAAAAACAGGAAAGGGCTTCAGGGCTGAAGGACTATTACTAATTCTTCTGTAGAGGAATGAGTAGGGAGTGTGCCTTCCAGAACTGGGCAAAGTCCTTCAGCATAAATCCCCAACAAACCTCACTGGGACAGCTGGGGCTAAGGTAGAGGACTATGCCAAGAGGTATAAGAAAGTTCACATAGAACCTAAGAATCAAATGAGTATAAAGATTCTCACAAACTCACATTTCTGTCCTCTTTCATACCCAGCTAGGCCCCATGCCCTTTCCCCCCCCCCGTAGTTCTCTCATATACACAGGCCTTCGTTGCTCAGCTATCTTCCCCACTCTCTAGCAGCATTACCTAGATACACTCTTCATTCCTTCAAACAATCATTTTCAGACTCACTCATTTGCACATTAATTCCATAAACTATCAACACAGGTAACCTAACATGCCCTGAAGGAAATGAAATTTCATCTGCTGTGTCTCTAACCATAAGGCCTTTAGGCCTTCATGGAGCTGAACTTTCTGAGAATGCACACACATGTCCTCTAACACGCTCCCTCTCAAAATCTCAAGTAAGATCAGGTACCACTCAAGCACATGTTTACATGTGCTGTCATACAACATAGCAAAGATGCACACCCTCAGTCAACATCCCCTTTTACCGACATGGAAAACACCCTCAGATAAGTCCCAGAATATGCATACCACGCGGCAAAAACTTGCACACAAACTACATTCTCATCCACACATTGTTATACCATGTAATCACATCAAACAAAGAAACCCACCCACAGGATTCTGAAGTAAAATATATATATGAACTTTCACTCCACATGCTCACGTAGGTCATGGCCATCTTAACTCCTACCATCTTCAAACACATCTTTCAGTTTTCTTATGTTTGAAAATTTCTTTGAGCATTCCAACAATCACAGCGAAATATTACCTGTCCTGGACCTTTAGCATGCCTGCATCCCAGTCAGGTAGGAAGCAGAAGAGCCCGGAGGAGCAAAAAGGAGGATTGTCTGGTGATGTCTGGAAGGGTAACCTGTTATTTCCCACCATCTCCTTTTTTAGAAATGTAATCTCATGGTCAGAACTACCTGCAAGGGAAGCTCATAAATACAGCATAGTAGTATGTCCAGGTTGAAAGGAGACAGCAGTTTCTGTCCATTTTCAAAGAACTCTTGGTGCAAACTCAGTGCCCCATGACATATATCAACACAATAAATATTTCTGTGCATTTAATAGTTTTATAGGAATCATATTACACTATCAATGAAGATGAAGTCCATATGTCTCACTGAACATGGGGCATAGTAGAGTCTCCTTGTTTGTTAAGTGGACAGATAAATACTCGAATACCAAACATCAACTACATCTCTATTATTTTTATTTAATTTCTCAGCAAAGCTGAACATACATACGAGAAGATGCTTCACAGCACAGAACAAGGCCGTGGCCCTGACTCAAGGCCAGAAAGCAGGCAAGGCCTCCTCTTCAGACAGTTTTCCTGCAGCTCTTCTAAGACAAGCTCAATGGTGCTGCTAAGGAGGGACTGTCCAGTAGGAAGCAAAGGGAGGTTGGGATCTAGACAGAATCCAGGGTTGAGCTGAATAGTTCTGCCTATTAGTCCACCAAGGATGCCAGGGGCAAAAACAGGAATGCTTCTGCATCGCCTTCCATAGGATCAACAGTGGGAGCAATACATTCCAAGGGAAAAGCAAGTAATAGGACTGGAACAAGCCCAAGCAGATCGGTGGAGAACAGTGTTCTATTTGAGGAAAGAGTAGGAAGGGCCTGTCAGAGAAACATGGAAGAATATTTTTATATGAGCTGGACAAGGGCACATTCTGCTACCAGAAACATGTGAAGCACTAATAATTTGACACAGGTCCAAAGTGGTAGGATCCTCCAGAACTGAACTTGAGGTGGAGTGTAGAGATAAAGAAGCAAAGACCCCATCACATTTATATGCTTTTATAGACAATCTTTTCCATTCCCATTCATTCCATATCAAACTTTCCCCACCATCTATTTCATTGTAATATTCCACAAAGATCAAAATTTCATACCATGAGAGGGGTCTTGACAAAAGTGGGGCCTGTTGAGTTTGTGTCTTGTGCGATTTCAAGGCACAAGAAGGTAGATGGGGATTTGACTCTGGGTCCCAGGGAAAGCCCCAGACTCTGACAGGAGGGAGATTTGCATGTACATTTTACTAATTTTCTTTCATCTCTGACAATTCTATTATAGAGAAGGGCAAATAGAAATATTAAAATGTTTACTCTAATTAATTCCCTTTTAATGTGCATGCATTTGTGAACTGGGCCAATAGTATTACGAAACATTCTCTGCATTCTCTGCCATTATTTTCAAAGCATAGCTATTCTTTCTCTTATATACCTTCATTTGCATATCCCCACAGTCTACACTTATTCTCTCACATTTTGGAAATACAGTAACTGCTCTAGTCTCAAAGAGAATATTTTTAGCAATAACATTACTTATCTAAACAACTTAAGATGTAAAGCAGATAAGTCCATTATTATTGACAATGCAATGCACACACATAAATATATGCTGAACTAAAATGGAGACAAAAAGCACACATAACCTCCTTAGTCACACAAAGCTCATTACACATTTACATTTGCAGCAATAAATAATAACACATTATACCTCAACCCGGTTTTAACCAACACATTATAAACTTAAACACCAAGTACATTTCATTCACCATGGCATTATGCTAAAAATGTGAATAATTTGATAGCACACACAATTATGAGGCATGATAATCTTAAACAGTGAATTAAGGAGCAGTGAGCTTTGCTAAGATTGAAACAGACAGTGACACAATAGTGAATAATTTTTTCAAAAATAAAAATTTATCCTTTTGCAGTTATGTCTGTATATCTATATCAGTATAGATAGCAATGTAAATATGTGGATATTCATTAAGAACTTCATGAAAGTCACACCATATATCTCCTAAATGCATAATTTTTCATGAAGAAATTGAGTTGATATCCACCTTTTAATCCTTGCATACTGTCTTTCAAGCATAATTCAAAGTTGTTGATAATCTATTTCGATAGAGTTCCAGAAATATCACATGCAAAATGCCCAATCCCATTGACATCCACCAAACATACCATATAACAACTATTCACTAATAGTTTGGAGTACATGGAATTTTAAGTGTGATTGTCACTTTAATTTCTGTGTGAGCAAGTGTCATTTGAATTTATCATGTCTGACAAGTAATATCCACTCAACGTGTAGTTGTTGAATTGACACAGACCCCAGAAAATGCCTCATGTCAATGTTCTACTCTATTCCATTTCCCAGGAACATGCAACACCCAAGAGGACACGCCTCAGCATCAGTCACCTGCGGAGGCCGCAGCCCCCAGTAAGGCAGCAGAAGAGAGTCCTGACTTCTCTCAATGTCCCATCCTTGTCTTCCCTCCACTGAAGCGTCCCGGTCTTGATAAGAAAGGTGAGAAATACACAAAGATGGGAACTGAGCTTGGTCATGAGATGTAGCTCAATTCTTCAGGCTATTCTCTACTTAGTTCACTTTCCTCTCCAAACAGGAAAGGGCTTCAGGGCAGAAGGACTACTACTAATTCCTCTGTAGGGGGACAAGTACGGAGTGTGCCTTCCAGAACTGAGCAAAATTCTTCAGCATAAATCCCCAACAAATAGCACTGGTACATGCCAAGAGGTATAAGAAAGTTCACTTAGAACCTAAGAATCAAATGAGTATAAAGATTCTCACAAACTCACATTTCTGTCCTCTTTCATACCCAGCTAGGCCCCATGCCCTTTCCCCACCTAGTTCTCTCATATACACAGGCCTTCGCTGCTCATCTATCTTCCCCACTCTCTAGCAGCATTACCTAGATACACTCTTCATTCCTTCAAACAATCATTTTCAGACTCACTTATTTGCACATTAATTCCGTAAACTATCCACACACGTACCTTAACATGCCCTGAATGAAATGAAATTTCATCTGCGGTGTCTCTAACAATATGGCTCTTCAGTGACCAGGCCTTCATAGAGCTGAATATTCTGAGAGTGCACACACATGTCCTCTAACACCCTCCCTCTCAAAATCACAAGTAAGAACAGGTACCACTCCTGCACATGTTCACATGTGCTGTTATACAACATAGCAAAGATGCACACCCTCAGTCAACATCCCCTTTTACAGACATAGAAAATACCCTCAGATAAGTCCCAGAATATGCATACCACTCGGCAAAAACTTGCACACAAACTACATTCTCATTCGCACATTGTTATACCATGTAATCACATCAAACAAAGTAACCCACACACAGGATTCTGAAATCAAACATATACATGCTCATGTAGGTCATGGCCATCTTAACTCCTACCACCTTCACACGCATCTTTCGGTTTTCTTATGATTGAAAATTTCTTTGAGCATTCCAACAATCAAGTCAAAATATTGCCTGTCCTGGAACCTTTAACATGCCTGCATCCCAGTCAGCTAGGAAGCAGAAGAGCCTGGAGGAACACAAAGGAGGAATGTATGGTGATGTCTGGAAGGGGAACCTGTTATTTCCCACCATCTCCTTTTTTAGAAATGTAATCTCATGGTCAGAACTACCTGCAAGGGAAGCTCATAAATACCATATAGTAGTATGTCCAGGTTGAAAGGAGACGGCAGTTTCTGTCCATTTTCAAAGAACTCTTGGTGCAAACTCAGTGGCCCATGACATATATCAACACAATAAATATTTCTGTGCATTTAATAGTTTTATAGGAATCATATTACACTATCAATGAAGATGAAGGCCGTGTGTGCTCACTGAACATGGCACATAGTAGAGTCTCCTTGTTTGTTAAATGGACAGATACACACACGAATAACAAACATCAACTACCCTGTTTCCCCAAAAATGAAGCAGTGTCTTATATTAATTTTTTCTCCCAAAGTTGTGCTAGATCTTATTTTCAGGGGATGTCTTATCTTTTCAAGCACTAGGTCTTATTTTCGGGGAAACACGGTACATCTCTATTATTTTTATTTAATTTTTCAGCAAAGCTAAATATACATACGAGAAGTTTTCACAGCACAGAACAAGGCTGTGGCTCTGACTCAAGGCCAGAAAGCAGGCGAGGCCTCCTCTTCAGACAGTTTGTCCTACACGTTTTCTAAGACAAGCTCAATGGTGCTGCTAAGGAGGGACTGTCCAGTAGGATGCAAAGGGAGGTTGGGATCTAGACAGAATCCAGGGTTGAGCTGTATAGTTCTGCCTATTAGTCCACCAAGGATGCCAAGGGCAAAAACAGGAATGCTTCTGCATCGCCTTCCATAGGATCAACAGTGGGAGTAATACATTCCAAGGGAAAAGCAAGTAATAGGACTGGAGCAAGCCCAAGTAGATCGGTGGAGAACAGTGTTCTATTTGAGGAAATAGTAGGAAGGGCCTGTAGAGAAACATGGAAGAATATCTTTATATGAACTGGAAAAGGGCACTTTGAGCTACCAGAAATGTGTGAAGCACTTATAACTTAAGACACGTCCAAAGTGTTAACAGAACTGAACTTGAGGTGGAGTGTAGAGATAAATAAGCAAAGACCCCATCACATCTATATATTTTCATAGACAATCTTAACCATTCCCATTCATTCCATATCAAACTTCTATGAACTATTTCTTATAATATTCCACAAGATCAAAATTTTATACCATAAGAGGGGTCTTGATGTGGGTGGGGCCGGTCGAGGTTGGGTCTTGAGTGATTTCAAGGCACAAGAAGGTAGGTCGGGACTTGATTCTGGGTCTGAGAGCACACCCCAGACTCTAACAGGAGGGAAATTTTCATATACATTTTACTAATTTTCTTTCAACTCTGACACTTCTTTGTAGAGAAAGAGTAAATAGCAATATTAAAATATTTCCTGCCAAAACCCATTTGGCTCAGTGGATAGAGTGTTGGACTGAAAGGTCCCAGGATCGATTCCATTAAAGGGCATGTACATTGGTTGCTGGCACATCTCCAGTAGGGGTATGCAGGAGGCAGCTCGTCATTATTTCTCTCTCATTGATGTTTCTTGCTCTCTATCCCTCTCTCTTCCTCTCTGTAAAAAATCAATAAAATATATCTTTTAAAAAAACAAGTCCTTCATAAAAGAAGGATTAGAACTAAGGCTCTTGCAGAGGGATCAGTAGGCAGTGTGTCTTCAAGGACAAGGCCAGATCGGTCGCTCAGCACAAATTTCCAAAATAGCAGGCCAGGGACAGCTGGAACTGAGGCAATGGACAGTGCTGACCAGTGTGTATAATATTTGTTTCAGACCTTACCCTCAGAGAAGCACGAACTGAGATCCTCACACACTGACTCAAACTTCCGTCCTCCTTCATACCTGCTAGGGCTCTGTATGTCCTGCATTTCTGTTGTTCTCTCTAATGTACACAGCTTACACTCTTCATCTGTCTTTCCCATTCCCTAACAGCATTGCAGAGTATATGCTTACTTTCATTTCATCACATAATCATTATCAGATTCACCCATGCAGATGCATTAATTCCATGAATAATCCACATCCCCTCACACAGATAACCTTTTTAGGTCCAATTCTAATAAAGTTATATGCCCTGAAGAAAATTTGCTTTCATCTGTTGCCTTCCTAATCTATATGGCACATCAGATAACAGGCCTTCAGATCTTCACTGAACTGAACATTCTGAGTCTCATAAACACCTCCCATAATACTCTCAGTCTCACGGTCTTACAGTAAGATCAAGGGCCAGTCCTGCACCATTTACCAGAAATATATGCTGTCATACCACATGGCAAACATGCAGATAATTTTCCTTATTCCATATTCCCCTTATCAACATGATAAACACTCACCAGAATTATTCTAATACATACAAACAACTCCAAAAATACTTGCATACAAAACTACATCTGCATTCATATATTCTTATACCATGTAAACACCTCAAAGTATCCCACACACTGAACTCTGAAGTATAATGTGTACATGAACTTTCACTCCAAATTCTCATGTGGGTCATGGACATCTTAACACCTATAGCCTTCACAGACCTCATCTATCTTTCTTATGTTAGAAATTTTATTTCCCAGTATCACAACAATCAGATGGAAAAGTTTCCGGTACTGGAGCCTTTGAGAAACCTGCAAGCCAGTCAGTTAGGAAACAGAAGTTCACCAAGGGACACTTACGAGGTTTGTATGGCAAAGCCTGAAATGGCACATGTCATTTCCATTCATTTTCCAGTGTAGAAATGTAATCTCATGGTCAGACTGTCTGCAAGGGAAGCTCACAAAGATAAGAGAGTTGTATGTCCACATTGAATGAAGACAGCAATCTCTGTCCCATTTTCAAAGAAACCACTTTGAACAAACCCAGTTACCCAGGACATATACTGGCACAGTAACTACTTCAGTGCACTTAATAGTTTCATAGGAACCACATTACACTATCCATCCAGGCCGCATGTGCTCAATGAATATGGTACATAGTAGACTCTTTGATTAAAGGATAGATGAATACACAAATTACAGTCATGGACTGCATATCTGTTATTTTAATTTCTCAGCAAAGCTGGATTCACCAGAAGGTGCTTTGCAGCACAGACACAAGGCAGTGGCCATAACTCAACCCGAGAAAGAATCGAAGGCGTCTTCTTCAGACAGTGTAATCTCCATCTCATCCGAAGACACGGGGAATGGTGCTGGTAAGGAGGGCCTAGAGAGTAGGATGCAAAGGGAGGTGGGATCTAGACAGAAACCACACTTGAACTGAACATTTCTGCCCTTTAATGGACAACTGGCTGCCCACTATAAACAGATACTCCAATGATTCTCATCTTCTTAGTGGGGTCAGCGTGGAAACAATACTTTCCGAGAGAAAACACTGAAAACAGCTGGATGAGCCAAAGGAGATCAGTGGAGGACAGTGTCCTATTTGAGGAAATATGGGAGTGCCTAAGGGGATGAGAGTTTTATCAAAGAAACATGGAAGGATATGTTCCTGTGAGATGGCCAAGGGCATGTCTTATTACTAGGAATGCATGAAACACTAACTTATCAATGGCCCAAAGTGGTAGAATCCTCAAGAATTGAACTTGAGGTAGAGTGCAGAGATAACCAGACAAGGACACCATCACATCCATATGTTTTCATAGCCAGTTTCCCACTCACTTTCATCCCATATAAAACCCCTTTGCTGTCACTGTCCCATCATTCATTTCCCTATAATCTTCCACATGCATCTAAATTCTCCATGCTGGATTTTTGTCCATACCATGCAAACAGGTCTAATTTCTCTGACTCCTAAGACCCTAGATTAGTATCTTTTTTTAATATATTGTATGGAAATACAAGGGCATAATATAAACTTTATGTCTAGCTCCTATCACTAATCACTATATTTCTGGAATTTATCCACGTTATGTTTGACCTAAAAAGATTATCTGTATGAGGGAATGTGGATTATTTATGGGGAAAGTGAACTAACTAGAGAGTGGGATGAGCCATTGAGCTACATCTCCTGATTAAGTTCAGATCCCAGCTGTGCATTCCTGGGATCTGAACTTAATCAAGAGATGTAACTCAATGGCTCAACCTTACATTAAACTTAACCCATTTTTAACCAACACAGCAAGCACATTACATTCAAATAACACTTTGATACCCAATCCCACTGATATTCACATAACAAACCATTCAGCTACTTTATTTATAATTTGGAGCTAATGGAATTTGAAATGGAAAACTCGTATTAATTTCTATGAGAAGAGGTGTCATGTGTAGTAAGGATGCCTCACATGTCATGTGTTCTCAACATGTAATTTTTGACACAGGCCTTGGCAAATGCCTCATCTCAATGTTCTATTTTATTCCATTGCCCAGAACACTGCATCAGCCAAGACAATGTGCCTCAGCCTGACTCAATCGTCGAGGCCCCAGCCTGTCGTTGGGCAACAGGAGCAGAAGAGTCTGGCTCCTCAGAACATCTTACCGGTGTCTCCATCACAATCAAGCGTCCCGGTCTTGATGAGGATGGTAAGGAATGCACAGCTGGGATCCGAACTTAATCAAGAGATGTAGCTCAATGGCATTAATTTTGTATTTTGTTCTTTTTTAGTACACATATATCACTGCATGGATATTATATTTTCATTGACTGTAATTACCTGATCAATAGGGTTGCTTTCAGCCTGAATGGCCCGAAAAAGTGATATTGTGGGTATTCTCCTGCATATATTTTTCACATATTTCTTTTTGGTGAATGCTTAAGAGTTAGACTGCTAGGCCATAGTTCCCATATTTTATCTTAATCAATACAGAAGTCAATCTTCATATTTTTTGATTTCTAATGCCATCACCTGTTACCACACATCTAATGTTACACAAACTTATCTGAACTCTATGCCATTTTTTTTCAAAGCACAGGTATTATTTCTTTTATTTGCCTTCATTTTCACATCCCCTTTAATTGTTCCCTCACATTTTGCAAATACACTAACTGCTCTTAGTCTCAAAGAGTATATTCTCAGCAATAACATTCCTTATCTAAACAACATAATATATAAAACACATAAATGTATCATTATTGATAATGTAATCAACATACATAAATGTGTGCTGAACAAACAGACAGAAAGCACACACAACCTTAAACTTTTCAGTCACATAATGTTCATCCCATATTCACATTAGCAAATACCAAATCAACCTTACTTTAAACCTTAACCCAGTCTTAACCAACACAGCAAGCACATTACCTTCAAATAACACTTTGATACCCAATCCCACTCATATTCACAAAACACACCATTTAGCAAGTTCATTTATAATTTGGAGTTAATGGAATTTGAAATGGAAAACTCGTATTAATTTCTATGAGAAGGGGTGTCATGTGTAGTAATGATGCCTCACATGTCATGTGCTCTCAACATGTAATTTTTGAATTGACACA
This sequence comes from Pipistrellus nathusii, assembly GCA_963693515.1. Classification (NCBI taxonomy): domain Eukaryota; kingdom Metazoa; phylum Chordata; class Mammalia; order Chiroptera; family Vespertilionidae; genus Pipistrellus; species Pipistrellus nathusii. The sequence goes on from OY882861.1 coordinate 93,104,446, forward strand.
GGCCTTGGCAAATGCCTCATCTCAATGTTCTATTTTATCCCATTGCCCAGAACACTGCATCAGCCAAGACAACGTGCCTCAGCCTGACTCAACCGTGGAGGTCCCAGCCTATAGTTGGGCAACAGGAGCAGAAGAGTCTGGCTCCTCAGAACATCTTATTGGTGCCTTTACCATAATGAAGCGTCTCCTTCTGGATGAGGATGGTAAGGAATGCACAGCTGGGATCTGAACTTAATCAAGAGATGTAGCTCAATGGCTCATCCCACTCTCTACTTAGTTCACTTTCCCCTCAAAAACCTACAAATGGCTTCAGGAAAGAAGGACTAGAACTAAGGCTCTGCAGAGGGATAAGTAGGCAGTGTGTCTTCAAGGACAGGGTCAAGTTGCTCAGCACAAATTTCCAAAATAGCAGGCCGGGGAAAGCTGAACCTGAGGCAATCAACAGTGCTGACATGTGTGTGTTTGATATTTTACTCAGATATTACCCTCAGAGACGCACAAATTGACATCCTACACACTCACTCACACATCCGTCCTCCTTCATACCAGCTAGGGCTCTGTATGTCCTGCATATCCCTTCTTCTCTCATGTACACAGCTTTCACTCTTCATCTGTCTTTCCCATTCTCTAACAGCATTATGGAGTATAGGCTTACCTTTATTTCATCACATAATCATCATCAGATTCACCCATGCACATGCTAATTCCATAAATAATGCAAATTTCCTCTTAAGATCTAGACTGCTAGGCCATAGTTCCCATATTTTATCTTAATCAATATAAACAGTTTTAAGACCAAGTCTAATAAAGTTATATGCCCTAAAGAAAATTAGCTTTCATCTGTTGCCTTTCTAATCTATATGGCACGTCACATATCAGACATCAGATCTTTACTGAACTGAACATTCTGAGCTCTCATAAACACCTCCTCTAACACACTCAGTCTCACGGTCTTACAGTAAGATCAAGGACCAGCCTGCACCATTTAAATGTGCTGTCATACCACAGGGCAAACATGCACATACTCATTCCCTTTTCCCCCTCATCAACATGGAAAACACACATCAGAATTATTCTAATACATACATACAATTCCAAGAACACTTGCATACAACTAAATCTGCATTCCCACATTGTTATACTATGCAAACACCTCAAAGTATCCCACACACTTTTTGTGAAATACAATATGTATATGGACTATCACTACAAATTATAATGTGGGTCATTGACATCTTAACCCCTATAGCCTTCACATACCTCATCTACCTTTCTTATGTTAGAAATTTATTTCCTAGTGTCCCAACAACCAGATGGCAAAGTTTCCGGTACTGGAGCCTTTGAGAAATCTGCAAGCCAGTCAGTTAGGAAACTTAATAGCACCAAGGGACACTTACGAGGTTTGTATGGCAAAATCTGAAATGGCACATGTCATTTCTATTCATTTTCCAGTGTAGAAATGTAATCTCATGGTCAGAACTGCCTGCAAGGGAAGCTCACAAAGATAAGAGAGTTCTATGTCCACATTGAATGAAGACAGCAATCTCTGTCCCATTTTCAAAGAAACCACTTTGAACAAACCCAGTTACCCAGGACATATACTGGCACAGTAACTACTTCAGTGCACTTAATAGTTTCATAGGAACCACATTACACTATCCATCCAGGCCACGTGTGCTCAATGAATATGGTACATAGTAGACTCTTTGATTAAAGGATAGATGAATACACAAATTACAGTCATGGACTGCATATCTGTTATTTTAATTTCTCAGCAAAGCTGGATTCACCAGAAGGTGCTTTGCAGCACAGACACAAGGCAGTGGCCATAACTCAACCCGAGAAAGAATCGAAGGCGTCTTCTTCAGACAGTGTAATCTCCATCTCATCCGAAGACACGGGGAATGGTGCTGGTAAGGAGGGCCTAGAGAGTAGGATGCAAAGGGAGGTGGGATCTAGACAGAAACCACACTTGAACTGAACATTTCTGCCCTTTAATGGACAACTGGCTGCCCACTATAAACAGATACTCCAATGATTCTCATCTTCTTAGTGGGGTCAGCGTGGAAACAATACTTTCCGAGAGAAAACACTGAAAACAGCTGGATGAGCCCAAGGAGATCAGTGAAGAACAGTGTCCTATTTGAGGAAATACCGGAGTGCCTAAGGGGATGAGAGTTTTATCAAAGAAACATGGAAGGATATGTTCCTGTGAGCTGGCCAAGGATTTGTCATATTACCAGGAATGCCTGAAGCACTAACTTATCAAAGGCCCAATGTGGTAGGATCCTCAAGAACTGAACTTGAGGTAGAGTGCAGAGATACCCAGACAAAGACACCATCACATCCATATGTTTTCATAGCCAGTTTCCCACTCACTTTCATCCCATATAAGACCCCTTTGCTATCACTGTCCCATCATTCATTTCCCTATAAGCTTCCACATGCATCTAAATTCTCCATGCTGGATTTTTGTCCATACCATGCAAACAGGTCTAATTTCTCTGACTCCTAAGACCCTAGATTAGTATTTTTTTTTAACATTGTATGGAAATACAAGGGCATAATATATACTTTGTGTCTAGCTCCTATCACTAATCACTATATTTGTGGAATTTATCCATGTTATGTATGCTGTTAATTTTGTTCCTTTTTGGTACAAGTATATCATTGCATGAATATTATATTTTCATTGACTATAATTACCTAATCAATAGGGTTGCTTTCAGTCTGAACTGATTGAAAAAGTGATGTTGTGGGTATTCTATTGCATGTATTTTTCACTATGGACACATTTCTACTTGCTGAAAGCTTAAGCGTTAGACTGCTAGGACATAGTTCTCATATTCAATCTTAATCCCTTCAGAACTCAATCTTTCATACTTTTGATTTCTAAGACAATCACATGTTACCACACACCTAATGTTATACATCCTTCTCTGAACTCTATGCCATTTTTTCAAAGCACAGATATTATTTCTTTTATAAGCCTTCATTTTCAATCCCCTTTAATTATTCCCTCACATTTTGCAAATACACTAACTGCTCTTAGTTTCAAAGAGTATATTCTCAGTAATAATATTCCTTATCTAATAATATTCCTTATCTAAAACACATAAATGTATCATTACTGATATTGCAATCTACATACATTAATGTGTACTAAACTAACACACAGACAGAAAGCACATACAACCTTAACCTTTTCAGTCACACAAAGTTCATCCATATTCACATTAGCAAATACCACACCAACCTTCCATCAAACCTTAACCCAGTTTTAACCATCACAGCAAGCACATTACATTCAAATAACACTATGATACCCAATCCCACTAATATTCACAAAACACACCATTTAGCAAGTTTACTTATAGTTTGGAGTTAATGAAATTTGAAATAGAAAACTCGTATTAATTTCTATGAGAAGAGGTGTCCTGTGTATTTATGATGCCTCACATGTCATGTGCACTGAAGAAGTAATTTTTGAATTGACACAGACTTTGGCAAATGCCTCATCTCAATGTTCTATTTTATTCCATTGCCCAGAACACTGCATTAGCCAAGACAAGGTGCCTCAGCCTGAGTCACCTGTGGAGGCCCCAGCCTATAGTCACCCAGCTGGAGAAAAGTCTGACATCTCAGAACATCTTATCGGTGTCTCCACTTCATCCAAGCGTCCCCGTCTTGATGATGATGGTAAGGAATACACAGGTGGTATCTGAGTTTGGTCAAGAGATGTAGGTCAGTTCCTCAGTCTACTCTCTGTTAGTTCACTTTCCCCTCAAAGACAGCAAGGGGCTTTAGGGGCAGAAGGACCAGTACTAAGGCTTCTGCAGAGGGACAAGGAGGTAGTGTGCCTTCCAGAACTCAGCTAAGTCCTTCAGCACAAATCCCCAACACAGCAGCACTGCACCGGCCCAGTTGTGCCTGAGGTAGAGAACAGTGCTGACATACGCATGGGAGTTTACTCAGAGCCTTCCCCTCAGATGAGCACAAACTCAGATCCTCACACTCTCTCACACATCTGTCCTCCTCCATACCAGGTAAGGCTCCATTTCTGCTGCTTTCCCCTAGTTCTCTCTTATACACAGGCCTTCCCTCCTCATCTATCTTGCCCATTCTCTAGCAGCATTACCTAGATACAGTCTTACTTTTATTTCTTCACCCAGTCATTTTCAGACTCTCCCATTTATACATTCATTATATAAATAATCCCCGTACCCTCAGACAGATAACCTCTTTAGGTCAAACTCACATGCCCTAAAGGAAAGGAACTTTTATGTCTTGTGCCCCTAAATAACCATATGTCACTTCATGCACCAGGCCCGAGACCTTCATAGAACTGCACACTCTGAGAGCTCAGACCCCCCCCCCCCCCCCCCCCCCGGCAATGCTCTCAATCGCACTGTCTCACAGTAAGAACAGGCACCACTCCTGCACTGTTCGCATGCGCTGTCACTCCACATAACAAGCATGTACTTACCCATTTGCCATCCTCTTTTAGCAACATGGAAACACTTCCTAGCTCTGTCCAAAAGTCTACATGAATGTGCTAATCATCCTCATTCTTACATACTTCTACCATATCAATACCTCAGATACAGCACACCACACATAGAATTCTGAAATATCACATATATATCTATTTTTACTTCACATGGTCATATACTGCATGGGTACCTTAAATCTTTAAATCCTGCATATATTTTCTAATCATTTTATATTTCAAATTTTCTTTCCTAGAAATCAAGGAGATGCCTGTGTCCCAAGTCTCAGAGCAAACCGAGGACTCCTCTGATTATTCAAATAGTGAAATTCCTTCCCGTGCTCTTAGTAATACCCAGCCAGTTATGTCCCCAGTACCTGGGACAAAGCAAAGGCTCAAGAAAATTTACTACATGCCTGTACAATTGAAAAGGGGTGTGGTCGTCTCATACCATACAAAGGAAGGGTGGATGCCTCCCTCAAAAAAGATCAAAATGGAAGAAATGTTCTATATTGGAAAGGTCCATAAAAATGTCCCCGTTTCTCATATGTCTGAGGATACACACCTAATTGCCCCTGAGCCGATGTTAGACAGCAGAGCCCAGGAGAAAAGGGGGCAGGCTGACAGTCCAGCACAGCCTCCCGCTCAGAGCTGGTATCCCAGCGCTAAGACGCCTGAGTGGCTGGTGGCCCAGGACAGTGGCTTCAGGTGCATGGCCTGCTGCCGGGTGTTCCTGAGCTTAGAAGTCCTCCAGGATCATGTGGAATGCGGGGTCAGGGAGGGCTTTAGCTGCCACGTTTACCATGAGGCCATGACTATTCTAAAGTCCAAAGAGCGTCAGAGGAAGAAGAGAAGAGAATAAAGCAAGGTTTAGATGATGCCAGAAGGAAAAACATTTTGGCACAAAGACAAACTAGTACAACTAAGTAGGCTGTTTTTCAGCCCTTACAAGAGAGGAAGTGAAGGTTAGACTCCATTCTCTTCAAGCAGACCTAGTATCCAACCTTTTTACTCAGACCTACCACCATCATCTCTACACCCCACCACCTGTCTCAGCAGACAGCCCCTTGTAATAACACCTACCACTTTCCTGAGGGGCAAGAAGGCAGAACACACCATCCAAATACTGTCTTTTCTCTATCCTAGTTTATTATATACCATCCTTGATGCAAAAGAGTGTAAACACCCTACCACCTGTCTCAGCAGACAGCCCCTTGTAATACCACCTACCACTTTCCTGAGGGGCAAGAAGGCAGCACACACCATCCAGATACTGCCTTTCCTCTATCCAAGTTTATTATATACCATCCTTGACACGTGCTTGATGCAAAAGACTATAAACACCATAAAATTTTGATAGTACAGATTGAAATTCCCCTCCTCTATACCCACCTCCACTTTTTCATGAAATTGGCCTTTGTTAAAAAAATTTACATATTTTCCTGTATCCCTTTCTTTATATGAAGATATACGTTTTTTTCCAGTATCTCTCTGTAATGTATTCACCTTCACAATTATTTGGCTGGAAGACAGACATTATGGAGGTACAAAAAGGTACTGCATGGGTGAAAGCAAAAGCAACTCTAACCCACCTCTAACCTCCTGTGAACTTGTGGAAACTCAGGTGCATATACACTTCTTAAACATACATATCCATGGGGAAGCATGCAGCACACAATGAACAATTACAAGATACTCTAATATTTATATTAATGTATGTGTATAAATATAAATATTTATATAAATATTTATACACATACGTTACAGGTTTCCAAAATGTCATAGTGCATATTTCAGGTTAATGTAATTTTAGAAGGGTGACAGCTACCAACTTGAAAAACACTATTTCCATTTTTATTTACATGCATGTCATTTATAATTGACTTTGTACATTTTTAACTGTCAGTGTTAATATTTCTCTCCCTACCATCTTCAGAGGGTAAGAAAAAAAATGAAAATTCAAAAATTATCATTTCTAATTCCCAAAATTATAGGGAGAATGGAAATTAAAATAGATCCACGTTTAAATGATCTTTATAATTTGTAGCTTTTACCCTTCTGAAATTATTAAACCTTAAACCTGTACTATGACAATTTGGATACCCTTATGTATTCATATTAGATTGTCTTGTAACTTTTCATTTTGTGCTGCATCCTTCCCCATAAAAACACATGTATGAGAACTATATATCCACCGTGTGTCCACAAGTGCATAGAAGCTAAGAGATGGATTACAGTTGCTGCTGTTTTTTTCTGATTATTTTCTACTTTTTCCGTTAAAAACAGAGTCTGTTTTCTGCCAAAAATGTGGGCAAGTCAGACCAGTCAAGTGAAGTCATTATTTCTCTGCCTTCCTGTCATCATCCGACCCAGTTACCCCCAGTGAACATCTATCCCTGACCAATCTGTACTGATAACTAGGAAGGCAAAACAGGAGAGACATCGGGGTGGTAGTGGTGGTGGTGGTAGTGATGAGTTATCCCTTGTCTGCAACTCAAATGAAAGTTTTCCACTCTTCACTTCCTCTCTTTTGGAAGATCGGGCTGTTTAAACTGTTACTTTAAGCCATTGATACTCAGCTCTAGCTCTTCAATAAGTTCTTAGATTGTTTTTCCTCGATTAGCCTAAGCCATTGCCTATTGTTTATAACATGTTCTCTAACTAATGCAAATTAGCTTCAACATAATAATTTCTTCCATTTTAATAGCTGAAATGACATAACCTAGAAAGGACCACATTATATTCCTCTGACATCATATTGAAACACTAAGGGATATACTGGTAGCCAGTACATACAGTACATCCTTGATTAATTAGAAAAGTGCTTTAGCATAGTAGCCAATATTTTTATGCACATCTACCACCACAATCACTACAACCATCCCAGCAATGTGAGCAAACGGCCCCCTTTAATACCACCTAGCACTTTCCTGAGGAAGAAGGCAGACCACACATTCCAGATACTGTGCTACATCTATCCCACTTTATTATACCCCAACATATGCCATTTATGAATACATTCATGGTGCAAAATACTAAGAAACTTAGAAATTTAATAATATAGATTGGTTTTAATATTGGCTTTAATATACCCCTCCCCTTTACTCAGCCCTCAAATTTCAATGAAAGTGCTTTGTTAGGATAGCATGTCCTGGAGTCTAGAATGTATTTATACCACCTAGCACTGTCCTGAGGAAGAAGGCAGACCACACATCCCAGATAATGTCTTACCCTCTATCCAACTTTATTATATCTCCTACATATAAATCTATGAATACATGCATGATGCAAAAGGCCGTAAGCACTTCAGAAATTTAATATTATAGATTGGTTTTAATATTGATTTTAATATACTCCTCCCATTTACTCAGCCCTCATATTTCAATGAAAGTGCTTTGTTAGAATAGCAAGTACTGGAGTCTAGAATGTGTTTAATACCACCTAGCACTGTCCTGAGGAAGGAGGCAGGCCGCACATCCCAGATACTGTCTTACCCTCTATCCAACTTTATTATACCTCCTGCATATGCCATCTATGAATACATGCCTGATGCAAAAGACCGTAAGCACCTTAGAAATTTAATAATACAGATTGTAATACCCCTACCCTGTACTCAGCCCTCATATTTCAATGAACGTGTTTTGTTAAGAGAGCATGTACTGGAGTCTAGAATGTATTTGCAAAGTAACATATATTCATCTGTTCCTTTGGGAATTTTGTTAAATGGGTAAAGCAAATAAAATTTCTTACATGCTACCAATGCTATTTTTAGAATTCACTATGTGTCCTTATTTTCTATATGATGGCTAATAAGTTTATTATTTATGTATGTTACATTAAGTTATTTTCTCCATTTTCTAAAAAAAAAAATACAAGTATATATCCTGTTGAGATTCAAAATCCTCTCTATGCTCCTCATCATTTTCTGCCTCATTCCAGTACATCTAATACTAAGTACACTATAAAATACATCTTAAAAAGTCTAGTACTTTCTACAGTCTCTACCCAAGAGTGATTCAGTATCTAAAATTAAGTTTTGTATTATAAGATAGCTTTTAATTTTCTACAGGTTAAAAATTGAGGACACTGAAAAAACCCCCATTTTCCCTTATTAATGAGTTGTGCCTTTGTTTTAAATTCATAGTAATTTTATATTGTATAACTTTTATTTAATCATAGTATCGTAATGTTTTAAAAGTTTTCTCTTGAAGATAAGAGTGACTTAGAAAGTTTGTGATTTTTATTAATTTTTTAAAAATTATATTTTTATTGATTTTCAGAGAGGAAGGGAGATAGATGAAGACAGAATGACTTGGAAAGAGTTTGCTATTTTTTATTATTTTTTAAAAAAATATTGATTTCAGAGAGGAAGGGAGAGGGAGAGATAGAAATGTTAAAGATCAGAGAGAATCCTAGATCAGTTGCTTGCTGCACCTCCTGCCTTCCTGGGTAGGGAGCCTGCAACCGGGTCATGTGCCCTGACCAGGAATGGAACAGTGACCTCATGTCCACAGGTCAACACTCAAAGACCAAGCCACACATGCGAGGCAGAAATGAGTTTCTTTTGTTTTGGTGTTTTGTTTTGTTTTTTGTAATTTTTTAGTATTTTTATTGAATTTCTTGGTTTGACAATGGTTAATAAAATAATACAGGTTTCAAGTGTTCTATAACTCAATAAAACATCATCTGCATATTGATCACCCAAACTAAAGTTATTTAAATCGCCATTTATTCCTACCTTACTACTTTCAATCTCCCCCTTATTCCACACATCTCATTTAATCCGGCCCCAACCACCCAGCCGTCAATCTGATCTATACAGCTGTGCTTCTCTTGCTATTTTGTTTGCTTAAATGTTCTGTTCGTTAGACTCCACATCTAAGTGAGATCCTATGGCATTTGTTTTCCTCTGATGGGCTTATTACACTTAGTGTAATAATCTCCATTTCCATCCATGTTGTTGCAAAAGGTAAGATTTTCTTCTTTTCTATGCCTGAGTGGCATCTCATTGTGTAAATGTACCAAAGGTTTTCTATCTGCTCATCTACTGAGGGGCACTTGGGCTGCTTCCAAATCTTGGCTATTGTTAATAACACTGCAATGAAGATGGGGGTGCATATATTCTTTTGAATCAGTGTTTCAGGTTTCCTCGGATATATCACCAGAAGTGGAATTGCTGGTTCATAAGGCAGAATGCTCAAGAGAGTGGGAATAGTGGGAATATACATCAATATAATAATGACCATATATGATAGCTCACATCCTACTCAATGTGCAAAAACGAAGTGTTTCCCTTAATATCAGGAATAAGAGAGTGATGTCTGCTTTCACCACTCTTTTTTGGCACAGCCTTGGAAGTTCTAGCCACAGCAATCAGACTAGTAAAAGAAATAAAAGGCATCCAAATTGGAAGGAAACAAAGTAAAGCTATTATTTGTAGATGACAAGATACTATCTTCTGAAAACCATAGACACCACCAAAAAACTAGAAGTGATAAAGGAATTCAATAAATTAGCAGGTTACAAAATTAATATTCAGAAATTTTGGCATTTTTATAGACCATTAATAAACTATCAGAAAGAGAAATTAAGAAGCAATCCCAGCCGAAACCAGTTGGGCTCAGTGGATAGAGCATCAGCCTGCGGACTGAAAGGTCCCAGGTTCGATTCCCGTCAGGGGCATGTACCTTGGTTGAGGGTTCATCCCCAGTAGGGGGTACGCAAGAGGCAGCTGATGGATGATTCTCATCGATGTTTCTAACTATCTCTCTCTCTTCTTCTCTGTAATGATCAATAAAATGTATGTTTTTAAAAAGAAAAGAAATTGAGGGAGATACAAATAATACATCTATTTTAAATTTGAAACCTAGAAGTCTGGGGAACCTTGGCCTTTGGAAAGAAAGGAAATTTCTCCTCCAGCCACAAAGATTAAGATATGCACCCAATCAATGAAAGAGAAACACCACATAACATCACTCATTTATGGGTAATAAAAAACATTATAAACTGATGAACAAAATATAGATATGTAGACAGTAAAGCAACTAGCAGACTGTCAGGGAGGGTAGGGAGATATGGAGGAGATAAGAGATCAACCGAAGGACTTGTATGCATACCTATAAGTATAATCAATGGACACAAAACTCTGGGCAGGGAGGGCATGTATGGGAGCTGGGGTTGGTAATAGTAATATATGTACACATATAATTTAATTAAATAAAAAATAAAAATGAATTAATCAAAAAAGATATGCACCCAATAGTCCTGGCTGGTGTGTTCAGTGATTATAGTATCGGCACACCCACCCAAGGGTAATCGGTGGATTATCAGTCAAGAGCATGTGTCTGGGCTGTGGGTTCCCTCCTTTCCTTCCACTTCTGTAAAAAGCAATGAAAAAATTATATAATCAGGTGATCATTAAAAAATAGAAAGTATATGCACCTATACATAACAAAATGAGATGGCTGTTAGGTATGTTTTTATTATTTGAAATGTATTGGGGTGGCATTGGTTAAAAACATCATAGAGGATTCAATGTACATTTCTATAATACATGATCATTGTATGCCCACCACCCAAGCTGCCACCATATACTTGACCTCCTTTATCCTTTACTACCCCCTGCCCCACTTCTCTTCCCTCTGAAAACCATCATACTGTTGACTGTATCTGCGAGTTTTTGTTTTTCTTATTTGCTTATTTGTTGCTTTAAGTTTTATATCCCACACACGTGTAAAAATCATGTGGCTCTTAACTTTTTCTGTCTGACTTATCTTACTTAAGCATGATATTCTGAAGGCCCACCCATGATGTCACTAATGGCAGTTTTTAATAAAAGTGTAAATTAAGAATGACCTTAAAAACAAACCAAAAGGAGACTGTGTTTCTGTGAAACAGGCGGGAGCACATGATTGAAATGACATAGCTAGGAGAGGGAAAGACAGGAGAAACACTTTTGAAGTTCCTCAGTAGATCAGAATAATTGCTTTTGAGTAGCCTTAAACTAAGTTTCCATGTAATGGGTCAATTGTAATTATGAAAACTAATGAAATATCAAAAGTGTGATTAAAGCAGATACTCCCCCCACCCCTGGACTGCCAGACACATTTATTTTCATCCAAAAAGACAATTCAAATGTTACCTCCTCAGAGAAGTTCTGTAAGGCGGAAGCTCAGGAGAGTGGCGAAAGGCAGAGCCCTGGAGTCACACACATTGTGTACAGAGGACTGACTGTTGATTCTGCTGCTAGATTGCCCTAACGGGAAGGAGGCAAAAGCTCTGGACTGTGCTAAGCCCCAGTTCCGACAGCACTGAACCTCAGTTCTTGACAAGACCCTCGGGCCCTAGGCTCATACAGAGGGAATCTGGGCTTTAAGGAGGAATCTCAGGGGAGCAGCGAAAGGCAGAGCCCCTGAGTCATGCACATTTCGCGCAGAGGACAGACTGTTGATTGAGCCACTGGATTGCCCTAGTTGGAAGGAGACATAAGCTCCGGACTGCTCTTAACCTCACTTCCAACTGCACAAACCACCTTTATCTTTGAGCCCAGATAGACAGAATTTTTATTATGTATTATCATTAATTTACCTAATCTGAATACATATTTCAGAGTATTCTATTTTGCCCATCAAGTGGTAAATTAATGTACCCCTCCCATTTACTCAGCCCTCATATTTCAATGAAAGTGCTTTGTTAGAATAGCAAGTACTGGATCTAGAATGTGTTTAATACCACCTAGCACTGTCCTGAGGAAGAAGGCAGGCCGCACATCCCAGATACTGTCTTACCCTCTATCCAACTTTATTATACCTCCTGCATATGCCATCTATGAATACATGCCTGATGCAAAAGACCGTAAGGGACTTGCTGGGGACTGCTCTTAACCTCACTTCCAACTGCACAGAACCCCAGTTTTGGGCTCGTTGGGGGAGAGACTAGACTGTCTGTTAGTGGGCGAAACTCTAAGGCACCTTTCTCTCAGAGGTGCTTGCAGCTAGTACCAAAGGACACTGAAGAACACTGAGACTCAGGAACCTCATAGGGTGGGGCTAACCTGTAGGCAAGACTGTAGGCTCCACCCTGAAACCCCGCCCCATCCAAGCTGAGCACAGAGGCTCTTGCAGTTTTCCAAGTCTAGTCTAATAAGGCTGTCTCCTGGCATAGATACAGCTGATCCTCCCACCCTACCAATTCAGGGAAGCAGCGAAATGCTGAGACAAGGAAATAGGTCACAATGGAAAGAAATGGAGGACAAAAAGCGACTGCATATAGATTTCAAAACCATGCTTATAAGGTTTTTCAAGAATCTCCTAGAAAAGGCCAAAAAAATAAACAAGACCTATGAAGATATGAAAAGGAATCAACTAGAAATAATAAAAGATCAACTAGAAATAATAAAGGATCAACAAGAAATAATAAAGGATCAATAAGAAATAGAGAATACATTCTCTGAAATAAAAAATATGATACAGATTCCTAAAAACAGAATGGAAGATTGCAAGAATGAAGTCAAAGACTTGGAACACAAAGAGCCAGAGGACATTCTTCCGCAGAAGCAAGAAGACAAGAGAATCCAGAAAGTTGAAGACAGTGTAAGAAACCTCTGGGACAACTTCAAGCGAATCAACATCAGAATTATGGGGTTCCCAGAAGATGACAGAGAGCAAGATACTGAAAACATAGTGAAAGAAATAGTGACAGAAAACTTCCCCCACCTGGTGAAAGAAATAGACTTACAAGTCCAGGAAGCACACAGAACCCAAAACAAAAGGAATCCAAAAAGGACCACACCAAGACACATCATAATTAAAATTCCAAGAGCAAAAGACAAAGAGAGAATATTAGAAACAGCAAGAGAAAAGCTGGTGGTTACCTATAAAAGAGCACCCATACGATTTCTAGCTGATTTCTCAACAGAAACTATGCAGGCCAGATGGGAATGGCAAGAAATATTCAAGGTGATGAATAACAAGAATCTACAGCCAAAAATACTCTACCCAGCAAAGCTATCACTCAGAATCAAAGGCCAGATAAAGAACTTCACAAATAAAACAAAAGTGAAAGGAGTTCATCACTGCCAAACCAGAATTATATGAATTGCTGAAGGGGGTTCTTTAGGAAAAGGAAGAAAATAAAGGTAAAATTTATGAACAACAAATATGTAACTATCAACAAGTGAATCTAAAACCAAGGGAATTAAAAAACCTGATGAACAATATAATTCTCGGGGAAAAGAGGAGAGGGGAGTGAAGGAAGAGACTGAACATAAACTGTGCACTTATGGATGAGGACAATGGGGGGTGGGGAAAGGGCAGAGGGTGGGGTGGGAACCTGGTGGAGGGGAGCAATGGAGGGAGGAGGGAAAGAGGAACATTTGTAATAATATGAACAATAAAGATTTATTTAAAAAAAAATTAAAAACCACACCATGAAACATCACCAAGAAAACATGGCAGAATAAGGAACTCTAAGAATCAGTTCTTCCACTGAAGCAATCATTACATGACAGAAACTGTCAGAATAAACTTTTCTGAAATCAAATCAAACCTTTAGAGATGAAAAGAATAAAGAGACTGGTAATCTTTAGGTAAGAAAGTGCTGTGGCATTTTTGTTTACTTGATTGCCATCCCCCACTCTGCAGGTCAGTGGCGGCTGTGAGATCAGTGGTCTTGGTGTCCCTTGCCAGGATTTGAAAGGGCAAAGAGACCTAGCTATCAAATAACTATGAATGTACAGTTTGGTCTGCCTTGTAATCCCTGAGGGGTTGGTTCAGGAATGTTCTCTTGTTTTGCTGCCCTTGAAACTCTCAGGGCTGGAGCAACTTCCTACACAGTGTCTTTTGAAAGAATTTAAAGATGTATATTATCCAATTGTGGGAGGGATAATGGACAGGGTAAACTGCAGACAGACCGAAAACCTGGGGAGGAGAAGGCTGAGGATGACAATACATGGCTGTGAAAGTCTCCATCATATACCAGGGAGTCAGAGTGCAATGCCTAATCCAGGCCTGAATGCACTCACAGAAAAAACCTGAACCACACCCCCTGGCTGGCCTTAAGCTCTGCACAACCAGGTGAAGGCTAATACAGAGTTGGGGTCAGTCTAGCTAAACACTAAAGACGTATCTCAACTCAGAGACAATCTACAAAGACTGAGGACATGTTTTCTGTTTTGTATTGCTCTTCTTTTTGGCTCAAGGTGTTTAAGAAAATCTCTCTCAGATCGCTGACTGCTGAGATGATGGAACAGAGACTTCAGTGAACATGCGTGACAAAGAATACAATATTTGCAAAAATAAGTTGAAAAAGTCACGAAACAAATGGATGACTACAGGCCACAACAAACAACAATGAAAGCCTGTTAAGGTGAAAGGGTGGGGAGAATCTTATTTTTAGAGTTCTCACATTATACTATTCAAAATGTTTAGTTTTCAACAAAAACTTATAAAGCTGACAAAGAAATAGCAAAGCTTGACCCATTTGTGACGGGGGAAAATAAACAGAAACTATCCCTGGGGAAGTCTAGACATTAGAATTACTAAACCAAGTTTTAAAATCAATTGTCTTAAGCATGCTCAAAGTGTTGAAGGAAATCATAAATGAAGAATTAGGGGAAACTAGAGTAACATATGAATACTTGGAGACTATTAGTAAATTGAAATTGTAAAAGAGAACCAAATATAAACTCTGGAGCTGAAAGGTGTAATACTGAAATGAGAAACTTTCAAGAGGGGTTCAATGTCAGATTTAAAGTAGGCGGAAGAAATAACAAGTGACTTAAAGATAAGCAGACTGAAATTATGCAGTGTGTGGTGCATTTTTAAAAAAGCAAAGAAAAATGAACAGACATAAGGGACACAATTAAGTGTATCAACATTTTAAGAATTTCAGAGAAGAGGAGAGAAAGGGCAAAAATAATATTTGAAGAAATAATTGCCAATAATTTCCCAAATTTAAGAAAGCTATGAATCTAATAAATTGTTCAGAAAATTCAACTAGGATAAATGCAAATAAATCTACATCAAGACACATTATAGTCAAACTGTTGCAAATAATCTTGAAAACCAGAGAGACTTATGACATGTCATGTACAAGGGATCCTCAATAAGATTAACAGCTGATTTTTCTTTGGAAGCCATAGAGGCCAGAAGGCAATGGGATGAATGTTTAAAGTGCTGAAAGAAAAAACTGTCAACCAAGAATTCTATACCTGGCAAAATTATCCATCCAACATGAAGGAGAAATTAAGGCATTTAAGATAAACTGAGGGAATTAATCTCTAGTAGATAGAGTTTTTGTATGCTATGAAGCTAAATTGGTATCAGTTCAAACTAGATTATTATAAATTGAGTATAATTGTAATCCCTACAATAACTAAAAATATACAAATAAGGAAATGAAAAGAGAATAAAAATGGTACATTAAGGAAAGTCAATCAAACACAAAAGAAGGCAGTAACAGAAGAAATGAATAACAAGGAGATATGACATATATAAAACAGGCAGCAAAATGGCAGACATAAGCCTATTATAAGTCAAAACTTTAAATGCAAATGTATTAAAATCACTGGTTAAAACACAGATGTTGACAGAATAAACAACAACAACAACAAAAAATAACCCAACTATCTACTGTCTACAAGAGAGTTATTTATTTTTATGTATTTCTTATTGATTTCAGAGAGAAACGGAAAGGAAGAGACAGATAGAAACATCAATGATGAGAGAGAATCATTGGCTGCCTCCTGCACTCTACCTACTGGGGATCAAGCCTGCAACCCGGGCATGTGCATTTGACTGGGGTCGAACCTGGGACCCTTTAGTCCGTAGGCCAATGCTCTATCCACTGAGCCAAACCAGGTAGGGCCAAGAGAATTATTTTAGATCCAAAGACACAAATAGGTTAATAATGAAAAAATGGGGCACATCCCCAGTAGGAGTATACAGAGAAAAGAGCTGGAGAGGCTATAATAATATCAGTAAAATTGGCTTTATGCCAAGAATTGTTAAAAGAGACAACGAAGAACATTATATGTTGATAAAAGGGTTAATTTATCAAGAAGACATAATAAATATATGCCTTAAATAGCTGAGCCCCCAAATAAATAAAGCAAATGTGGACAGAATCGAATGGGGAAATAGTCAGCTTTATAATGTTTGGAGACTTCAATATTCTTCTTTCAATAATGAATAGACAATCTCAATAGAAGACTAATAAGGAAACTGAAAACTTGAACAACTTCATAAATCAACTGGACCTACCAGACTTATATAGAGCATTCAGCCCTCAGCAGCAGTGACCTTCCAGGGTACATATAACATTCTCTATGACAGAGCATATTTCAGGCCACAAACCAAGTCCAAAAAATTTTATTTAAATCCTCACTTGAGTGAGGATATTTCTTCCATGATTTGAGAGAGAGTGGAAGGGAGAGGAGGAAGAGAGAAAGAGAGAGATAGAGAGACATCAATTGACTGCCTCCTGCACTTGCCCCAACTGGGGGTGGGGATCAGACCTGGGACCCAGGTGTGCGCCTTTGACCTTATGGAGCACTGGGCAGCCTTAGACACCTCCCTCTACACTGTGACATGGGAGAGAGAGAAACCTTCCTTCTTGAAGCCACTGTCAGCCTGGGTTTCTGTTGTAGGCAGCAGGACTAATACCCCGGTATATATTTAGATATGGCTATGGACATAGACATGGAAGTATTTGCACACAGAATCCTGAGGGGCAGATGCCTGTCAGGGTTTGTCACTGAGGAAGGGAAGCAACATTTAATTAAATGTCAGTGTGTGGGAAGTGATGGGTTCGGCTGAAGCATGTCCCCCACCCCCTTCGCACAAAAACATGGCGAGAGCGCCATCCCGGGGCGAGTGTTTCCCCAAGACGTCGGTCCGCCAACCAGCCAACGGGGACCAGCGTCTCCGTGTCTCGGCCCTTGTTCACATTTTGCTTTGTTTTCTGTTATTTAGTTTTTTCACTGGGCACTTCACATGTGCCAGGCTGGGAGAAGAAATAGATGATAGCTCCTGCCCTCAAGGAGTCTAAGAGGAGAGAGCACACGTAGTGACTTGTTGTATGTTCCAATGATTCCATTATCAGAAACTAAAACCAAAATGAGATGGTACAGTAAAGGAGCATGCACAAGGGAAGGAGAAATGGTGTCCTGTGCCGGGGGAAGGTTCACAGAGAAATGCCTGCTCCAGGGAACGGGAGGAGAGGGGTTAGATGTCACTGCTAAGCGGTGAAGGGTCTTCTGGAAAGGGTGGTGGTGGGTGATAATGGAAATAGATGATGGTGTTGAAATATACTAAAACCCACCAAATTGCCTATTTTAATGATTAAAAAGGAAATTTTTATGTCATACGAATTCTATCTCCATTTTTTAAAAAAAGATATTTCAACCAGGAACCTTGTGGTTGCAAATGACAGATTAGCTTTCATAATGGGTTTCCTGGCTCAAAAAAAAAAAAAAAGTTTTAAGTTTAAGAACGTAGTTTCAGACATGGATGAATGAAGGTGCACAGATGGGTTTTTTCAGACTGGAAGGCTCCACCTCTGGGCTCTGCTTTCCTCTGGGTGGGTTTCAGTCTGAGTGAGACTCAGCCATGGGGAAGAGGCTCTGAGAAGCTCAGGTGTATGACATACCAGCGTGGAAGCACTGAGGGAAGCACAGATCTTTCCCCCAGGGGTCCCGATGACCATTCTATGAAAGGCTCTTATTGGTCTGTTTGGATCATATGCCTGTCCCTAAACCAACGACAATATAAATAGGGGGATATTCCAAGCCTGAGTCATGTGACCTATTGTAAAGCGGGGAGTGGTTGACTTCCATGAAAACAACCTGAGATAAAAGTAGGAAGACCAGGTACTGTTATCAGAAGAAGAAGGAGTGGATGGTGGGTAGGCACAACCGGAGTCCCTCTGCTGACCACACAGTGCCTGATGGAGAAGGGGGGCGTGTATGCTTAGTGTGGGAAGGGCATGAGGAAAGGCTTGGGGTTTACAAAGGGTGGACAGGAGGATGCTCAGTCCCAAGTATGTGCCCCTCCCTCCAGGGAAATCAAAGATCCTGCGGACCTGAGGGTGCAGCGGCGGGAGCAGCACGTCTATTACCGGGACAAGCTGCTGCCCGTCAACTGGATCATCGTGCACCCCAACTACTATGATGTCGTGGACGGGTTTGACATCGCCCTGATGGAGCTGGAGGATCCTGTGAATATCTCCTGCAATGTCCAGCTGGTCGCTCTGCCCTCTGCCTCGGAAACCTTTCCACCAGGGACTCAGTGCTGGGTGACAGGCTGGGGAAATGTGGGCAATGGAGGTGAGTTGTAGGGCTTAGGCATGGGGCAGGGGAGAAATGGAGGAGGGTCTTGGGCTCCTTATTGAATGGACATGCAGCTTCTTTCTCCAGATTGCTGAGACCTTCGTAATGCTGGGGTATGTATCCTGGCATTAATGGACACCCACCCAGAGGCTCCAATATTAATGGCACCCAACATGGGGCCCAAACATTAATGGCGTCCAACGTGATGTGCCAATAGGCCAGCTTAGGGAGTGGGAGTTAGGTGAGCCCTGCCAGGGAGAGCTGGCAGGGGCAGGGTGTACCAAGAGAAGGGACTAGTTGCCTGGGCAAGGAAGTCACTTAGGGCCACCATGCCTCAGTTTCTCCTGGTATTTCATGGAAGGGATGTAGGAAGGAGAGAAAAGACAAACACATGCATTCTTACTAATAAGGGGAAATGACCAGTGCCAGCCTCTGCAGGCTGGCCTGCTCTTCTCTCTGTGCCCCCACAAGGAGCCAGAAGCAGGCGCCAGGGGGCAGCTGGATGAGCTCGGTCTGACCCTCCAGCACCATCATCTTCTCTCCCTGAGCCCACAATCCAGAGCAAAGCCTTGGGGACACTGAGCATGAGCAGGCGCCCTGCGTGAGGCACATGCTCTGGGCCTCCCACAAGGGACCTGATTGTGGCATCACTCAGGCACCAGTGGAGACAAAACATCCAATCCATCCAGCCCCGAAAACTGAGTCCTGGGGCCAGGCTGGCCTGGAGGCAGAGCTGGGAGGAATCCAGACCTGGATCCCACCCCTTCCTTTTCCTTCCTCAAAGGGACATAGGTGAGGTCAAGGAGGAGGCCCGCCTTAGGGGAGAAGACGGCAGCCCATGTGCCTGAGCTCAGGCCTGGCACCAAGGAGGTAGCAGCAGCCCCCTGCTGCCATCCCTGCCCCTGTGCCATCCCTGTCCCTGTGCCATTGGTTGGCAGGTTTCAAAGCCTCCCAGCCCAGCCTGCTTCATCCTCCTCCTCTCACCCCACAGAATCTCTACCCCTGCCGTTCCCCCTGAAGGAGGTGAGGGTCCCCATCATGGAAAACAGCAAATGTGACGCAGAATACCATACTGGCCTGTACATGGGGGACAACATCCATATTGTCAAGGACAACGTGATCTGTGCGGGGGACGAGGAGAGTGACGCCTGCCAGGTGCGTCCGTGTCCTCCCCCAAGGCCCACCCCTCAGCCTCTGCAGCCATTTACTGACCGCTCTCCTCCCCAGGGCGACTCTGGAGGGCCCCTGGTCTGCAAGGTCAACGGCACCTGGATGCAGGCGGGTGTGGTCAGCTGGGGTTTAGGCTGTGCCCGACCCAATAGGCCCGGCATCTACACCCGTGTCACCTCCTACCTGCACTGGATCCACCAGTACGTCCCCAAGGAGCCCTGAGCCCTTCCCTCAGGCTGCCACCTGGGGCTGAGGAGAATCCAGCCCTCTCCTGTCCCCAGACCACTGCTTCCTGCCCAGTGTCTGCCCTTTCCACCTCTCTGCACCCTGCCCTTAGCCATCCCAGCCAACCCCTTCTCAGCCCAGGGGGTGGTGGTGGGCACTGCCCCTCATTAAAGTGTATGAAGAACACATGTGGTTGTGGCCGTGTGTCCCGCTGTGGGCCTCACCGAGGGGGAGGGAGGGCTCCAGGGGCAGCCACGCAGCCACTGTGTGTCACTGTGGGGACCCGGCCCTAAGCACTGGCCTGGCTGTGGGGACATCCCCTCCCCATGCCCTGGTGCCTGGGACTATGTCTCCCCGGGGAGCAGTCATGGGAATTCAGGACACAGAAAGCAACACAGAGCATTTAAAAGATGAATCTAGCCCAGCCAGAAAGTCTCAGTGGTTGAGCATTGACCTATGAACCAGAAGGTCACGACTTGTTTCCTGGTCTGGGCACATGCCCAGGATGTGGGCTCAGTTCCCAGAAGAAGAATGAGCAGGAGGCAGCCGTCGATGACTCTCTCATGGATGTTTCTCTCTCCTTCTCTCTGAAATGAATAAAACGTTTTTAAAAAGAAGATTCTAAGGGCAGCCAGGTAAGCTGCATCGGAGTCACAATGTAGATAAACCCTGGGCCCCACACCCTGGGGCCCTCCGACCACGCAGTGCCCGCCCTCCCAGCCCCGTCCTCAGCCTCAGGCAGCACTGCGCATGCACATGTAGACATCGGGAGACTCTCATGGGGCAGGTGTCCACCTGCAACACTGACGGCCCCAGGCCCTAGTCCACTGTGTACACCTCGTGGATGAGCGGTCGCTGAGTGAGCTTCCTGTCACCGCTCATGTCCCAGGGCCGCTGGTTCTGTGCCTCCGGCTGCTGTGCGTGCGGCTTGCCTCCTGGGCACAGCGTCCATGCCCGAGCTCTGCTGCCCACAGTGCAGACTGGCAGGTCCGTGTGGGAGGGCCTCTGCCCACTCCCCTGAGCCTCCCCGCTGTGGACACCGTGGTGGGGAGCTCACCTCCTCCTTCCCTGTCACCCTTAACCACCTGATTGCAGCCAGAATTCTGCCCTTCCTCCATATGAGAGCAGAGAGGGGCCGGCCAGCGTCCTCCCCCCTCCCTCTCCGGCCCACACTCTTGGGGCTGCCTCTGTGGTCAGTGGGCTGAGCTCCCTGGATTGCTCACCTTACACCAGCGCATCTACACGTTCCCAGTGCAGGCTGTGCGGGGACACCGGGGGACAAGGGCTCCGGAGGGGGGTGCAAGGAAGGAAAGGGACATGGGGGGCCTGGGGCTGAGACGCCCACACTGGGGGAGCAGATAGGATGCCAGGCACCTCGCTTCCCCTTGTCTGGCCCTGGGATCTCCAGGCGCTCAGCCAGCGGCAGTGACAGACACAGTGAGTGCTGGCTTATCAGGGAGGCTCAGCGGGCCTTCTGCTGGGCCAAAGGGGCTGCGAGGGGACAGCCCTTCCTTTGTGCCCACATGGGTCCTCCTGAGGGCGCTCCATGCAGGCCCATGGTCACTGGCTGCTGGTGACCCGCACCCCAGGTCCAGTCGGGGGTGGCACTCTGGCGTGCGCCAACCCTCCCTGTGCTCCCCTGGAAAATGGGCACAGAACCCAGTCCCGTCAGAGTCATCGAGGGGCCACACCTATGGTGACTGGGTTTCTTGTTGGAGAGCAGGCCTGCAATCTGGGGGTGTGGGGGTCCTGCAGGAAACCATGTATGTGGTGCCGGTGGAATGAGGGGGTCTCAATGCTGGAGGCAAATGAGGTAAAACAGGTGACGGCCCTGAAGGCCCATCGTGTGGGGACCAGGGAAGGCGCTGGTGGTCCAGGGGGCAGAGGACTGGGTCCTTCCCGACCTGCAGCGCCCCACACTGGGCAGCATCCGGCCTCCCCGGGCCAGGCAGGGCCAGCCTGGACTTGAGCCCCACTTCCTGGGCTGGACAGAAAGGGCACTTTCCCCTTTCCAGAGGTCACCTCCTGTGTGCGGCTGCCACCTGTTCACACAGGCCTTGCACCCAGAGGTGGTGCCACTCAGGTACGTGTTCACCAGAGCCACGTGGCTCCCGCACCTCCGATCTGAGGCTCTGGGCCGGGTGCTGGCGGGAAGGAGTCCAGGCTGTTCCTGGAGCAGCTTGGTCCTGGTGGGTCATCAGGCAGCCTGCCCCGTGCCTCAGTTTCCACATCTCATAGAGGACGCTCCCATCGGGTCCATGATTTGGAGCTAGGCAGGGAGTTGGGGGTTGGGTCCAGAAAGTCTTAGCCCTTCCCAGAGGCCTCTAATCAGCTCGGCCACCGGGTGCTGGCCAGACTGCGGACTGTTTGGGAGGGCCGCCCGAAGCTGAGCAGCTGGAGCTGTGTCCGGCTGGTCTTTGGTGGGCTTCACAGGACCTGAGGGTGGGGATGGGGAGAGGGACACTGGGGAAGGCAGGGCATGGAGGGTCTGGAACAGGACCTGAACTGTCTCTGTTGGGTTCAAGCTGGGCCTTGACCTGGGACCCTTGTGAGGACCCCAAGACCAGGCTCCAGGAGGACAGAGGAGGCAATGTGCCTGGGAACTGCGGTGAGCTTCCAGGAGGGGGCAGCACTGACATCACCTGTGCCAGGCGAGGAGGAAAGGCACAGGTTTGCAGCCTGGTGTCTGGGGTGATGATGGGTCCTGCTGGGGTATTTCCCCCCAAAAGACTATTTTTTTTATTGATTTCAAAGAGGAAGGAAGAGAGAGATAGAAACATCAATGATGAGAGAGAATAATGAATTGGCTGCCCCCTGCATGCTCCACACTGAGATCCAGCCTACAATCCTGGGCATGTGCCCTGAGAGGGAATTGAACCTTGACCTCTTTGTTCATAGGTCGATGCTGGACCCCTGAGCCACACCGGCCAGGCCTGCTGTGGTCTGGATAGTTGGTGAGAAAAACAGAGCCTCAGGTGTTTAGTGATGATTCCCCTCACTGTTGATAAGAGTTTCCTTACAGACCCTGGGGAACGGGAGGAGGAGACAAGGCTGTAAGAAGATCAGATGCCTGGGTGGGTCCGTGACTCAGAAAAGAACTACATTTGAGAACAGACCAAGGACAGGACGCGCTTTGGTTTGGTGGCTGTGCCTGGACCCTGACCCCCTCTGCGAGTTTGCCTCAGGAACGCTGACCATTCTCCGGCCCCCGGAGCGGACTATCTTTGTACGTCACAGAAGGCTGGCCACCTTGTAATGGGACTTTGAGCTCCTGAAGGCCGGACTGCAGACCCTGCCCACCCCTTTCCCTGTTATACTTGTAGCTGCACATAGCTAGCTTCTCCCTGTGTGTCTATAACCAGCCAACTGGTCAGAGCAGAATTCCCAGGGTGACTGACTGCTCTCCCCACACTACTGGCATCCTATCTAATAAAGAGGGAATATGCTAATTGACCCTCATGCTGTGGAAAAGATGTCAGACACACCTACAGCCAATAAGGAGGGACTATGCTAATTGACGGCCCCACCCTCAAAGATGGGGTTACCCACAGCCACAAGATGGTGGTGTTTAGTCTCCACAGCCCCAGCTGCCCAAGGCCTGCCCGAGGCGCAGGCAAGCCTTGGTTGGCAGCTGCCCAGCCACCCATGGCTGCCCAAGGCTCCACTAGCATGGCAGCAGCAGAAGTATGATGGGGGTGTCACCTTCCCCTGATTGCTGGCTCGCCTCCCGACCCTGAGGGCTCCCAGACTGTGAGAGGGGGCAGGCCAGGCTGAGAGACCAGCCCTATAGTGCATGAATTTTCATACTCTGAGCCTCTAGTTATTGGAATGAACACTTACATATGATTCAACTGTGTCTCTGCTGAATTTGGCTCAAGTAGTGACAGGCGGTCTCAGACCCATTGTGCCTGGTTTCAGTTGGACTGTGTGCCCCTGAGACAGCCACTGGCTGCCTGGACTGCAGGGTCCCTGTGGGGCAAATGGAGGCGATAAGCCCTCACTTCAGGATGTACACAAGGAACAGCTGGGCCTGACCTCAGCTCCTCCTCCTCCTCCCTCCTGGGTCTTTCCTGCCCCTCCCCAGCGGGCATGTGAGGCTGATTGCAAAGGGGTGGTGGAAGGTTGTCTAGTTGGCCTATGGTGGTGCTTATGGGACTGTATTATGCATTGGTCCAACTCAAATTGTAGACTTAATATTGGCTCATTTAATTATGTGCGCATGCAAGATAAAGCTCATTTAAAATTTTTCATCATGGAAGTCTTTTCTTTTTTGTTTCTCATCCTCACCTGTTGATATGTTTATTGATTTAGAGAGAGGGAAAAGGAGAGAGAGACAT
Organism: Pipistrellus nathusii; assembly: GCA_963693515.1. NCBI lineage: Eukaryota > Metazoa > Chordata > Mammalia > Chiroptera > Vespertilionidae > Pipistrellus > Pipistrellus nathusii. The sequence continues at coordinate 93,128,993 of OY882861.1, forward strand.
CGATGTGAGAGAGAACATCGGTTCCCTTCTGTACAGGCACTGACCAGGAACTGAACCCCCAACCTTTCCTTACACAGGACAATGCTCCAACCAACTGAGCCACACTGGCAAGGGCTAGAAGTCTTTTCTTAAAGATATTTGCCTTGAAAGATCTGAGCATCAACCCATTTTTCTGCCAGAAAAACAGGAATTCAGTGTGGCCAAGCTTTGGAGCACACAGATCTTTAGCTAATGAAGATAATGAAACCTGTGGTTATTATTCCCCCTGTGGGGAATCTCCCTAAACCCTCAGCAGGTGGCATCTACACACAGGTTCCTCCTTGGGAGTGTGGCCAAGGGCTGTCTGCACACAGAGGTCTGAGTGGTGGGACACCTCCAGATGGTGGGGTCCCTTCCTCCTTCCTCGTTTCTGGACTTTTACTCCTGGGCTGGTCTTCTGCATCCCTGGCCATACCCAATAGAAGCCCTCCAGTGGCCCAAGCCATCCCCCCCTCCCTTCTGGATTGTTCCTGGGTCTCTCCCAGACCACCCCCCCACAGCCCTTCCCATCTCCCCTTCCTTCCAGCCCCTGCCCACCTCACAGCAGCAATGTGTTCCCCAGGAGGGTGTAGCTAAGATCCCGGGAGACAACCCATGTGCCCTGAGCCTCCATTCAGTGCTGACACAGGCATGCGGTCCTGAAGGGGGCCTAACCGGTATAAGCAGGATGCGCTTGACAGGAACCAGCTAGGTAAGTGTAGCCAGCTGCAAAGCTGAAGTCAATGTGTAGTTAACCACATACTGTATATGAGCAACAGCTAAGCCTTCCTTCAGGGAGGCAGGCCTTTGTATGAGAATCCTGTCTCCTTTTCTTGTTGCAAGTCAATAAAACTACCTGACTGCACCCACACTTCCTCCTTGTGGAGAACACTCATGAGGAGCCCTGTGGTCTGGGAATGCTTGCATCAATGGGCACCGGGAGGGGGGAAGGGCAGTGGGTGGAGTTGGGGCAGTACCTTCCCGAGGCCATACAGATGACAGGGGAAGCAGGGGTGGTGGTGCTCAGAATCCATACCCTCCCTCCCTTCTGAGCCCCCATTCTCACAGACAACCAGCGAAGTATGTGCAGGACCCTCCTCCTTGGGGACTTCCTCTGTGACACCAGGTCAGGCCTGCTATTCAGGCCCCTGCCTCCTTCCTCTCCACAACCTATAGGTGTGGGGTCAGAGGGCGATGGGGTCCCAGGGAGCCTTCAGTAAAGATTCTGGATTCTCCCAGCAGGCCGCTGGTTTGGCGCCTGCCTCTGTGGAGGGGTCAGGGCCCTGGTGGGGAGATAAGGCCCAGGAAGAAGGCAGGAGGAGCCTCCCGTTCCAAGAGGCCATTCAAGTCCACTTGTCCCCACATCAGGACCTTTCAGCCTTGCCTGTACCCAGGGTCTGGTGACCTCGACTGTCACCCCTCCCCCGGGATTTAGGAAAGTCAGGAGGCAGAATAGAAGGAATTCAGGGGACACTCCCTACAGGTGGGATAAAGAAGTAGGAGCAGACATCACCGGCCAATAAGCTTCCAGGTCCTCACACCAGAGCCAGCCCCCTCCACACAGGATCAAAGATGGGGAGCCTTGACCAGACTGTTCCAGAGACTACAGGCCCAGCAGCCATGCCTGAAGGCAGTGACACAGCAGTATTACTGTTAAGGCCATTTGTCATCTGCATGCAGAAGGGCCATGACTCAGCAGTAGCACTACAGGTGCTGTGCAGGTGTGCTCTCACGTAACCTGCTATGTTAATGAGCACAGGTGTCACTAACTGGCCTGAGGCCGCTGCTCTTTGAGTGAGTATATAAGGTGCCACTGGCCAGCCGGTTGTGGCTGCTTCGTTTGCAATAAAGCATGACCCACCTTCCTATGGCCACTCCTATTTTCTTCCAGTTCCCACATCCAAAGAGGTCAGGTCCCTGGCTGAGGAACTCGGACCCAACAAAACGGAAACAGCCCTAGCAGTTTGGCTCAGTGGATAGAGTCAGCTGAGGACCAAACGGTCCCAGGTTTGATTCCAGTCAAGGGCATGTACCTCGGTTGCAGCCTCGTCCCAGACGTGGGCCCTGGTCAGGACATATGCAGGAGGCAACTGGTCGACATGTTTCTCTCTGTCTTCCCCTCTCTCTTCAATGGAAAAATACCCTCAGGTGAGGATTAATAAAGCAAAAAGCAAACAGAAAAGTGGGGGAAACAGTTTATGGCAGGAACCCCTGATATGGTCAACAAAATCAGATCAATCTAAGATAGAGGAAAAATTGACCAGAGAACAACTCCAAATCTCATCTATATAATACATATAAAAGCCTAAGGGACCATATGACCATTCTACTGATCTCCATGATGATGCACTGACCACCAGGGGAAGATGCTCAACGCAGGAGTTGCCCCCTGGTGGTCAGTGCAGTCCCACAGCCAACCTTCTGCAGTCAGCCAACCTCTCTTGGTCCCTCTCCTCTGCTGGCCAGCCCCGATGAGCCCCAATTGACAGCCAGGCCAAGGGACTCCAGCCATGCACAAATTCACGCCCTGTGCCTCTAGTTCAATCACAATAATGAAATTCACCATGTGTAGAGGGGGGACAAATGCCTTGGCACTTCTGGAATGGACCGTATTAGGAACAAGGCTCCTACCCAAACTGAGACAGAATCTGGTACTACAAAGTTTAAAAACTGGGGTCACGTAAAATTCTGGCAACTGACTGCGAAAACTACTCACTTGCGAGTCAGCCCTCCTCCACTAGGATGTGTGCTTTCACTTCCTTCAAAGTGGCTCCCTGTGAGATCTGCAAGGAGGGGTGGCATCCAGCCGCTCAAGCCCTGATCTGTCTACAGGAACCCGTGTCCTTACCTTTTTTTCTCTACCTGAATAAAAGTTGCTTTTGCTCTCACTCAGACTGGTTCCTGAATTCTTTCCTGCACAAGCCAAGAGCCTGGAGGTCAGGGACCATGCCAGGCCAGGTCCAGCCCCCAGCCCTGAATTAGTTCAATGACATTCTTCCAAGGCAAGCCAGCCAGGAAGCCTCACTTTTTTTTCTGTTTTGGTCCTTTTTCCTGACACTTTGTTGGTGGGAGTAAGTCTCCTGCCTAGGAGAATTAGTCCATTGGAGAAGCTAGCCACTGCCACCACTGTCAGTAAGTCTGCCCTCAGGGCGTGGGGTAAGTGCATCCATATGATTGTTCCCGGGTGGCTCCCAGGTACCAGGAGTCCACGAGAGCTGGGACTGAGCCCCTAGCACCAAATGGACCCACCCGGTTTGCTTCGGCTTTCTACAGCACACTTTCTGTTTTGACCTCTCTCTCTTCTTTTGGGGATTGGATATTCTTGACCTTGTTCAGCACTTAGCTTCCTGTTTAAACAACTCTTGTGGGTGTGACATATGTAATTCCTTGAGTTGTAGCACACTTTCTTTGTTTCCACCACTCATTTGAAACTTTGTTTCCATCTTTGAAACTTGCATTCTCATCTTCCACATCTTGTCTCTTGTCATTCTTTGTGTTTTTTCCTGACTCTCTGAGGACCCGGGCATCTCAGTCTTACCTGGTCACCACAGTTTTCTTTCCCCTGATCGGTCTCTAGGGCAATAACTGGCACTTCTAAAAAGCACAAGCAGAGGATTCTGAAGATGGCAACTGGCAGGAAGGTAGGGAGGGAGAGAGTGTGAGAGATAGACGGGTGTGTGGATGTGTGTGGTGTGTGAGTGTGTGTATGAGCAAGGGAGAGTTATATCATGCAGGTCTTCCAAGGGGCTACCAAGCCAGGCAGTCTTAGACAATGGAAGCCTGCTGCCACTGCAGACACTCCTGGAATGGCCAGCACAAGCGCAGAGACCATGCCATCTTGAAAAACAGAGCTGCTTGAGACTAGGATCTTGACCTCAGCACCACCTAGTCTGGCATCAGATGTAAACCGGGACCCTCCAGCCAACTGGGGACAGAGACTTATGACCACAGCTGCAGAACCATATACACCAAGAATCCAAACATCCCAGCTGCGGATTTCTGTGAGTCACAGAGCCCACCCCCTCCCTGCAGTCTTTTGGAAGCACCATAGAACTGCTACACTTGCCCCTTGCACAGGACCACAGGGCCACTACAGGAATTTGAACCTGGGAGCCTGCAGACGCTGGAATCTGTTCCTGCAATGCAATCAGGCAAACAAACCCCATGCCCACACTGGGCAGCAGTGCCACCTGACTTTGATTCTGTGCAAGCTCACACGGAAGTCTATTTTCCCCGGTGCAGGAATGGACCGCCTGCCAACACAGTGCTACTATGCAACATGGTGCCCCAAGCAGACTGGGACGACGACAAGAGGCGAGAGGCAGCACTGAGCACCAGGACTTGACTGTGTTTCTCATGGAGGGCACCTGGAATCCCTGATTCTCAGGACATTCACACTAAGAGCCAGTGACTCCTATTTTTGATGCATGTACACACCGGAAACCTGATTCTCAGTGAGAGGCCACAACAAGCAACAGAGACTCTGATAATTGACTCTTGGTGTGGATACAGGGGAATTCTGACTTCTGGCACGTGCCAGGGGACTCCGATTTCTGGCACACACCAGTGTGGTCTCTGTTTCAGCATGGCACAGGTGGGGTCCCTGATTCTAGGTGCATGCATAAAGCCACATTGAGTGCTGGTGACTGATCCTAGGCGAGCATGGCTCCCACCAACCCATGGCAGCCACACGTATCAGAGCTCTTCAGTGACACTCGGGTGGTGCGATGCTCCCACTGCACATGGCCCAAGCCCACGTAACTCAATGTTTGAACCTTCTGGTGATAGTCAGAATGGGGGGACGACACAATCCCCAGAGGAAAGAAAATAAAGAGTCACCAAGAAAGAAAATAAGTGAAATGGGAGCATGCAACATACAGAAAAAGAAGTCAGAGTAATGATTGTACACTTTATACACTGGATGGATAAGAAAATCAACAACCTATGCAAAAATCAGGAAGAAATCAAAAGTGATATAGCTACAATCAAAAACACTACGGAAGGTTTCAACAGTAGACTAGAAGAAGCAGAGGACCGAATTAGTGAGTTAGAAGATAAGATAGTGAAACAAGCTCAATCTGAACAGCAACTGGCGAAAACAATTAAAACGCAGAAGGAGAGCCTAAGGGAGCTTTGGGACAGCACCAAACAAAGTAATATATGTATAATAGGACTGTCAGAAGGACAAGATGAGCAGCAAGAATTAGAAAATTTATTTGAAGAAATAATGACAGAAAACTTCCTGGATATGGGGAAGAAAATTGTTACACAAGTACAGAGAGCTCCAAATAAGATGAATCCCAAAAGACCCACAACAAGACATGTCATAATTACAATGGCAGATGTTAACAACGAAGACAGAATCTTTTTTTTTTTTTTTTAATATATTTTATTGATTTTCCACAGAGAGGAAGGAAGAGGTAGAAACATCTATGAGAGAGAAACATTGACCAGCTGCCTCCTGTACACCGCCTACCGGGGATGTGACCACAACCAATGTACATGCCCTTGACTGGAATCGAACCTGGCACCTTTCATTCCACAGACCGATGCTCTATCCACTGAGCCAAACCGGTTTCGGCCAAAGAGAGAATCTTAAAGGCTGTAAGAGATAGTGACCTACAAAGGAACTCCCATCAGATTATCAAAGGATCTCTCAACAGAAACATATCAAGCTAGAAGGGAATGGAAGGAGGTATACAAAGTGATGCAAAGCAAAGGACTGAATCCAAGAATACTCTATCCAGCAAGACTATCAATCAAAATGGAAGGGGAAATCAGGAGCTTTACAGACAAAAAAGGCTAAGGGAGTTTATCACTACCAAGCCAGCAATGCAAGAAATGCTAAAGAGAATGGTATAAAAAGAAGAAATAGAAAGGGAGGAAGGGACACAGGCATAAAGTACAGGAATGGCTACAAACAGCTACCTATCAATAATAGCATCAAACATAAATGGATTAAATGCTCCAGTCAAAAGGCAACAAGTGAATGAATGGATAAGAAAACATGACCCATATATATGCTGTCTTCAGAAGACCCACCTCAAAACAAGGGACTCACACAGATTGAAAGTTAAGGGACACAAAAATGTCTATCAGGCAAATGGAAATGAAAAAAAAACAAAAAACAAAAACTGGGGTAGCAATACTTATATCTGACAAAATAGACCTCAAAGTGAAGACCATAACAAGAGACAATAAAGGCCACTTCATAATTCTAAAGGGATCGATACAACAAGAGTATATACCACTGGTAAACATTTATGCACCCAATTCAGGAGCACTGAAATACATTAAAAAAAAAAAAAACTTCTGAAAGATATTAGGGGAGAGAGTAACAGCAACACAATCATACTAGGACACTTTAATACCAGGAGCCAATTCCAGCATGTCATAACTGCAAGAATTTCATCAAAAAGTTGATGAAACTTGGGGCCTCAACAAGCGCTGAGTCACATATGTAATCACCTGTTGGAATGGCTGAAAGGCACTTCCCCCAAACCTGAATAGGATGATTGTTTGCAGCCAGACACCTCAGGGCATCTCAGTCTTCATGTCATTGCCTCCTGTTGGCCAAACACCAGAACAGCTGTAGGCTATTCCCCAATCTGACAATGCTCCTGTACGCTACCCTTTGAAGTAGTATCTCCACCTTGCCTTAGGACAAATTGGGTTAGTAAAAAGCAAGGGTCCTGTGGAGAAACCAAGATGGCAGCATAGGTAAACACCTGAACTTACTGCCTTGCATAACCACTTCAAAAGTGGTTGTGCACAACTAAAAGAGAAAAATGAACATCATCCAGAACCACAGGATGACTGGCCGAGTGAAAATTCTACAACTAGAAGGAAAGAGAAAAGCACACTGAAATTCAAGGAGCAGTGGAAATAAAGTGCAGAGGTATGAAGCACGCACATAGAGAGGGCTGGCAACTGAGGAAGTGACTGTCTTTTTCCATCAGGAGGGAGACACAAGCTCCTGACTGCTCTGAACTCCAGTTCCAGGCGAGACTCTGGGGACCCAGACCCATAGGGGAAGAAACTGGACTGTCAGGCATCGGGTGGAACTTGAGGGTGGTTTGCTCTCAGAGGTGCTTGCAGTGATTACCATGGGACACTGAGACTTGGGAGCCTCTTAGGGCAGGACTGACGGAAGGCCATTGCTGTTTGCTTCACCCTGAGTCCCTGCCCCACAAAAGCTGTGGGTAGAGGCTTTTGCATATGAATGGCCTGGTCCTTTGAACTCTAAAGTTAACTGACAAACCTCAGCTGAGTCAGAGAGACTCAGAACATCCTAAAGAAAGCCCAAGTTCCCATAGAAGCCTGCATTGCTTCACAGCTGGGCCTCATCTGGTCATCTCCAAAACCCAAACAGAGAAAATGAATCTGCAGATCTCTCCTTAGCTCCTGCTGGGTGGCCTAGGCAGAGGCTAAATTAGCACCTCCTTGGAGATCCAAGAGCTAGTGTATCCCGTGGTCAGAGTGGGACCATCCAGATTACAACTCCTCAGATACATAAGGGACACACTCAGGAGACAGACTCAGTGAGCATTAAAGCCCCAGTGAAGCAAGACTTTTCTGATAAGTGTCTCTCCAGCACAGAAGTTCTCCCATTGTAGACACAGCTGATTCTCACAGCCAATTAGCCTGGAGATCAATTCCTCCCAGGGATATCAACAACAATCAAGGCTTAACTACAACAAGACTGTGCACACAGCCCATAAAAGGGTGCACCAAGAGTGTCTACCTCAAGTAACTGGGGAGACTGAGACACTGGGCCCTATAGGACACCTAGCACACAAAGCCACTCTTGCAACACAGGGAAGCAGCCAAAATGTAGAAACAAAGAAACAGATCACAAATGAAAGAAATGGAGGAAAGCAAAATCCTGGATATAGAGTTCAAAACCACTGTTATAAAGTTTTTCAAGAATTTCTAAAAAAGGTCGATAAATTTAATGAAACCCTCGAGGATATGAAAAAGGACCAACTAGAAATTAAGCATACACTGAGTAAAATAAAGAATAATATACAGAGATCCAAAAACAGGCTAGAGTAAGGTGACCAGACATCCCACTTTTGGTGGGACAGTCCTGATTTTTAACAATTTATCCCGCGTCCCACGGCATTTTAAAAAATCTTTTTTAAAGAGTCTTCCAAAAAATTGGGACTCTTTTAAAATGCCTTGGGACATGAGACAAATTGTTAAAAATGGGGACTGTCCCGCCAAAGTGGGACGTCTGGTCACCTTAGACTAGAGGATCACAAGAATCAAGTCAAAGATTTGAAATACAATAAAGCATAAAACACCCAACTGGAAAAGCAAAAAGAAAAAGAATCCAAAATGTGAAGATAGTGTAAGGAGCCTCTGGGACAACTTCAAGCATACCAACATCCGAATTATGAGGGTGCCAGAAGAAAGAGAGCAAGATATTGAAAACCTATTTGAAGAAATAATGACAGAAAACTTCCTTCACATGTGGTGAAAGAAATAGACTTACAAGTCCAGGAATTGCACAGAATCCCAAACAAAAGTAATCAAAAGAGGACCACATCATAATTAAAGTGCCAAGAGCAAAAAAAAAAGAGAGAAAATATTAAAAGCAGCAAGACAAAAACAGTGTGTGAGTGATGCAGGAAGAGATGGGGCAAAAATTGTACACCTATGGATGAGGACGTGGTGGGGGGAGGGAGTAAAGACATGGGGGTGGGGTGGGACCTGGGTGGAGAGGAGCCAAGGGCGGGGGTGGCGGGAAGAGGAACAACTGTAATAATCTGAACAACAAACATTTATTTTTTAAAAAGTAAGGGTCCTGAAACAAGGAAAACTTTAGCTCCTTTAACTGAAGTTCCTCAGACTCCCAATGCATTTCAAAATTATCTTTTGTCTTTGGACTCTTATTTAATCAACACACAGCCTTTCTCCAGATTGCTGAATGCTTTTTAATGCTAGAACAAGAACCCTGGCACTTTAATACCCCATTAACATTACTAGATAAATCCTCTAGACAAAAAATTAGCAAAGATACATAAATTTTGAATGACTCACTAGATCAGATGGACTTAATTGACATCTTTTGACCATTCCATTCCCAAACTTCAAAATATACATTCTTCTCAAGTGCACATGGGACATTGTCAAAGATAGACCACATATTGGGACACAGACAAAGTCTCTCCAAATTCAAGAGGATTGAAATCATATTAAGCATCTTCTCAGATCACAACAGCATAAACTTATAAATCAATTATAATAAAAACAATCACAAAAATTCAGGCTGAATAGCATACTATTAAACAATGAGCAGGTTACCAAAGACATCAGAGAAGAAATAAATCACATCCTGGAAACAAACAACAATGAAAACACAACAATCCAAAATCTTTGGGACAAGGTAAAAACTGTCCTGAGAGGGAAGTTTGTAGAATTACAGGCCCACATCAAAAAACAAGAAAAACTGGCAATAAACCACCTAACTCTGCAACTTGAAGAATTAGAAAGAGAGCAACAAGAAAATCCCAGTGTGATCAGAAGGAAGGAAATAAAATCAGAGCAACAATAATTGACATAGAGACCAAAAAAAAGCAATAAAAAAGATTAATGAAACCAAGAGCTGGTTCAAAAAGGATAAACAAGATTGATTAAACTCTACCCAGGCTCACCAAGAGAGTACCCAAATAAACAAAATCAGAAATGAAAGAGGTGAAATAGCAACAAACCCCACATAAAAATGAAGAATCAGCCGAAACAGGTTTGGCTCAGTGGTAGAGCATTGGTCTGCGGACTGAAAGGTCCCGGGTTCGATTGCGATCAAGGGCATGTACCTTGGTTGCGGGCACATCCCCGGTAGAGGGTGTGCAAGAGGCAGCTGGTCAATGTTTCTCTCTCATCGATGTTTCTAGCTCTTTATCTCTCTCCCTTCCTTTCTGTAAAAAATCAATAAAATATATTTAAAAAAAAGAAAAAGAAAAATGAAGAATCATAAAAAAAAATTCTATGAGCAACTGTACTCCAAAAAACTGGTCAACCTAGAAGAAACGGACATATTCCTAATAAAATACGATCTCCCAAAACTCAACCAGGAGGAATCAAAAAAATCTGAATAGGCCGATAACTATGGAGGAAATTGAAGCAGTAATAATAATGATAATAATAATAATAATAAAAACTTCCAACAAACAAACGTCCTGGACTAGACGGCTTCACAGGTGAATTTTACCAAAAGTTCAAAGAAGAAATAAAACTATCTTCTTCAGGCTATTAAAAAAAAAATTCAAGAGGAAAAAGCACTTCCAAGCTGTTTCTACAAAGCCAGCATTACCCTAATCTCAAAACCAGATAAAGACAATACAAAGAAAGAGAATTACAGGCCAATATCCCTCATGATCATAGATGCTAAAATCCTCAACAAATTTCTAGCAAATCTAATCCAGCATTTCATTAGAAAGATCATAGACCATGATCAAGTGGGTCTTATCCCAGGGATGCAAGGATGGTACAACATCCACTAATCAATAAATGTGATATAACACCTAAACAAACTGAGAGATAAAAACCAGATAATCAGGTCCATTGATACAGAAAAAGCTTTTGACAAAATCCAACACCCTTCTTGATAAAAACTCAAAGCAAGGTGGAAATATAAGGATCATACATTAACATAATAAAAGCCATATATGGCCGAAACCGGTTTGGCTCAGCAGTAGAGCATCGGTCTGTGGAGTGAAAGGTCCCAGGTTCGATTCCAGTCAAGGGCATGTACATTGGTTGCAAGCACATCCCCGGTGAGGAGTGTGCAGGAGGCAGCTGGTCGATGTTGTTTCTAGCTCTCTATCTCTCTTCCTTCCTCTCTGTAGAAGGTCAATAAAATATATATTTTTTAAAAAAGCCATATATGACAAACCCAGAGCCAACATCATACTCAATGGGCAAAAACTAAAACCATTTCCCTTAAGAACAGGAACAAAACAGGGATGTCCCCGCTCACCAAACCTCTTCGACATAGTACTGGAAGTACTAGCCATTGCAATCAGACAAGAAGAAAAAATAAAGTGAATCCAAATTGGAAAAGAAGAAGTAAAACTGTCCTAATTTGCAAATGACATGATATTGTAATAGAAAACCCCAAAGACTCCATCAAAAAATTATTAGACATAATAAATGAATTAAGCAATGTAGCAGGATACAAAATTAACACCCAGAAATCTATGGCTTTTCAATATACCAATAATGAACTCACAGAAAGAGAAATTTAAAAAGCAACCCCATTTACAATTGCAACAAAAAAATTAAGACACCTAGGAATAAACTTAACCAAGGAGACAAAGGACCTGCACTCAGAAAATTTCAGGACACTAAAAAAAAGATATAAAGGAAGACATGAACAAATAGAAGAATATACCATTTCATGGATTTGCAGAATCAGCATCATTAAAATGTCCATACTACCCAAAGCAATTTATAAATTCAATGCAATCCCCATTAAAATACCAATGGCATACTTCAAAGACCTAGAACAAATTCTCCAAAAATTCATCTGGAATAAAAAAAAAAAAGACCCCGAATAGCTGCAGCAATCTTGAGAAAGAATGACAATGTTGGAGTGACCACAATACCAGATATCAAGCTATACTACAAAGCCACTGTTCTCAAAACTGTCTGGTACTGGCACAAGAACAGGCATATAGATCTATGGAATAGAACAGAGAACCCAGAGATCTACACAAGCTGGTATGCTCAATTAATATTTGACAAAGGAGGCAAGAGCATACAGTGGAGACAAGACAGTCTCTTCAATAAATGGTGTTAGGAAAACTGGACAGATACTTACAAAAAAAAAAATGAAACTAGAACCACCAATTTGGACCACACACAAGAATAAACTAAAAATAAATAAAGGAATTAAATGGAAGATGGGAAAACATAAAAATCTCAGAAGAAGCCATAGGCAACGAAATAGCAGACATTTGTCATAGCAATATCTTTACCAATACAGCTCCTAGGGCACTGTAAACTAAAGAGAAAAGAAACAAATGGAACTACATCAAAATAAAAAGCTTCTGCATGGCTAAAGAAACCATCAACAAAACAATAAGAAAGCCCACTGCATGGGAGAATATATTTACCATTGTTATCTCTGGTAAGGGTTTAATCTCCAACATTTACAGGGAACTCAGACAACTTTACAAAAGGAAGATAAACAATCATATCAAAAAATGGGCAAAGGACATAAATAGACACTTTTTGAAAGAAGACATTTAGAAAGCAAAGAGGCACATGAAATCATGCTAAAAGTCACTAATCATCCGAGAGATGCAAATCAAAACAACAATGAAGTACCATCTCACACCTTTCAGAACGGCTATCATCAACAAATCAACAAATGACAAGTGCTGGTGAGGAGGTGGAGAAAAAGGAAACCTCGTGCACTGCTGATGGGAATGCAGACTGGTGCAGCCACTGTGAAGAAAAGTATGGAGTTTCCTCTAAAAACTAAAAATGGAACTGATATATGACCCAGGAATCCCACTCCTAGGAATATATCCCCCAAAAACAGAAACACCAATCAGAAAGGATGTATGCACCCCTATGTTCATAGCAGCACAATTTACCATAGCTAAGATTTAGAAACAGCCTTAGTGCCCATCAGCAGATGCGTGGATTAGAAAACTGTGGTACATCTACACAATGGAATACTATGCTGCTGTAAAAAAGAAGAAACTCTTACCATTTGCAACAGCATGGATGGATCTGGAGAGCATTATGCTAAGCGAAATAAGCCAGTCGGTGAAAGAAAAATACCACATGATCTCACTCATTTATGGGTAATAAAGAACATTACACACTGTTGAGCAAAATTAGACAGAGGGGGAAAAGCATTGAACAGACTATCAAACTATAGCAGGAAGGTAGGGGAGGGTTGGGAAGGATTAGAAGATCAACTGAAGGACTTGTATGTATGCATATAAGCACAACCAACAGACTCAAGACATTGGGGGTGGAGGGATGAGGGCAAGTGCCAGGGGATAAGGGAGGCCAGGGGGAGGTCTTTGGAGGGCAGTGGAGAGAGACATATACTACAATTTATAATATCCTAAATAATAATTTTAAAAACTAATAAATATCTTTTTTAAAAAGAAAGAATGTAAATGGATCCTGGCCAGTGGTTAGAACATTGGTCCCTGCACCAGAGTTGTGGGTTTGATTCCTGGGCAAGGGCATGTACCTGGGTTGCAGGTTTGTTCCTCAGCCCTGGTCAGGATGTGTGCTGGAGCCAATTAATTGATGTGTCTCCCTCACACTGATCTCTCTCTCTCTCTCTCTCTCTCTCTCTCTCTCTCTCTCTCTCTCTCTCTCTCTCTCTCTCTTTCTCTCTCTCTGTCTCTCCTCTTCCCCTCCCCTCCACTCTTTCTAAAAAACCAGCAGAAAAAATACCTTGGGTTTAGGATTAATAAAAAAAGATAAGATGAGGGACACTGAGATAACGTGTTCGTGGGCGGGAGGGTGGGCAGTGCCCTGTCTTCTGCTCTGAGCAGGGGTCCTTCTGGCCTCAGGCCTCCATTGGAGGGCCCAGGGTGCTGGGTCTGGGTGCGAGGAATGGATGCCCAGAGTGAAGGTGGAGCTGGTGGGTGTTTGGTGTTTCTGTTTTCTGATTGTTGTTTCTGTTTTCTTGAAATATATTCGTAGACGTGGTGAAAGGGCAGTGTGGGGCTAACTCCTGAGCCTCCATTTTGCATGTCATTGTGTAACTAGACCCTAACCTTCCCCAACCAATCGGGGTCAGCCAAAATAGTGACATCACCACCCCTATAAAACACTTTGATCTGTTGAAGCTAGCTCTCTTCTCCCATGCAGCTATCAACTTGGACAGAGCCCATCTGGCATGGAATATGGGCTTTCTGCTATTGCATTGGACTCGGCTTCCTGGTGGTCTTTGGGGATCATGAAATCTGTGGGTTTACTGGGTCTTATGGCAGCTCCATTTTTAGTTTTTTAAGGAAACTCCATACTGTTTTCAACAGTGGCTGCACCAGATTCCCACCAGCAGTGCATGAGGATTCTTTGATCAGGGACAGGACCAAAGCCGGAACTGTGATGAGGATGTCTGAGCCCTGATAGGGGAAGGCTGAGGGCAGGTGGGCAAAAGGCACAGCTTCTGTTACCTAACAGCCCCGCTGTGCAGCACCTCAGTGGAAGCTGGTCAGCGAGGGTGGGTGGGGTGCTGTGGGGGCAGCACTGTGCCAGTGTCCATGGGTCCTCTCCTGTCACAGTGGAGGTTTTGAACTCGGGGCAGGGAGGCTCATTGAGGCTCTCATTCATGTCACTGGCTGTCCCAATGGGGCCCCACCAAACCTCAGGACAACTGTGAGCACACAGACAAGGACACTGAATCTCCCTCACTCTGCCCCACTGCTCAGAGGAACACAGGCCCCAGCGCAGCTTTGTGTCCACATGACAGCTTTGCTCCTCACAGAGGGTAGCACCTGGGATGGCTTCCAGGCAGCATCCCTCTCCACAGTGCCTGCCGGGGCTCTGACCAAGGCCCCCGAGTTCTGTGTGCTGCTCCCTGACTCCTTTCCTGGTGGCTGTCTGCCCACAGCCAGGCATCTGTCCTAGACGTGTGGGTGCCAGCCTGTGACACTCAGATTGACAAGGCTCCCCGTCCACCATCTCCTCCTTCCTCCTGCTGGCTCCCAACTCTCTATTCTCCCTCCTCATGAGGCCTAGGCACCATGGGACCCACCGTGTTCTAATGGGTAGGAGTTTTGACTGGCATCACCCGGATCCCTAGGGTTTGCCTACTGGGCTGCTACCACACAGGCCCCACAGCTGGAGGTTCCAGCAGACTCTCTGAGGGATGTTCCCAGTGTCTTGGTTGGTAGTTGGATTGCTTTCCCCTGAGGTGATCCGTTTTGCCAGAAGAGGGGCCAGGTGCTGTGGCCTGGCTGCTCCCCTTGGCTCCAGAGCAGGCTGTGAAAGAAGGCTGGAAGCCCAGATCCCCGCAGACAGACTGCCACCCATGACTGGGTTCTCAGCCCCAGGCTGGTCCCCCTGCACCTGGAGCCTCCTAGGGCCTCTCTCCACGTGTGCCGATGCACCATCTTCTGCATGTATGTGACCATATGTGTGTGGGAAGCTGCCCATTGTCTTCACTAGCAGAGAGGTGTGGTCAAGGAGTCAGGAAGGCTGGTGACCCTTGAGCTCTGGCAAAGGTCAGAGCTGTACACCCACTGTATAGTTCAGTCAACAGTAGCTGAAGCAACTTTCCCACCAGACAGTCATGTACATCCTTGCAGATAAGATAGTCTGTCTGTTATTGGAAATTGCCTTCCTAAGGGCTATAGATGTATCCCAAACTGAATAAAAGGAAGGCAAGGCCCGAGCAGAGTTCTTCCTCTTGATCTGGGCTCTCGCCTGGTTCTCCAATATTTCCAAATTATTGTTTCTTTTCCCCCCACCCGCAGGTGTTTCTAAAAACAAGTTTCGTTTAAATAACATTAAAACTACATGACTGACATTTCAGTTTGAAATTTGTTCCCTTGTCAAAAGTTTAACTCAGAAGATTGTCCTCAAATTATGGCGTTTGGACACATATAAAAGATGGGCACAAGCCCTCCTACATATGAGCTAGGATATGTCAGGTCAAAAAGACCTTGGTGGCAAGCCAGAAGTCCTAACACTTCCTGGAGGGAAGGTGGCAGGCTGCTCTGAGCTCCATCCACCTGGTCAGGGGGAGACCTTGGGCTACGGAAGGCTCCCTCTAGTGGTGCACATGGCGCTGCTGCCTGACCCCTCTCCTCTCAGCTTCACTGAAGGCTGTTCATGCGGAAACATTCTCTGAGGGCAAGGAACTCTGGTGAGGAGCTTTGGCCAGACATGGGCTTGGCTGAAACCTCACAGTGTTGCTGTTTCAGTCTAGACACTGCTAGGCTTGACCTATGTTTAAACGAGGGACTTCAAGACTTGAGAGCATGGCTCTTTTCAGTTTCCTGCATGAAGGAGCCACACTAGTCCAAGCTAAAAACAGACCCAAGTGGTGACATTATACCAGCTGTGAGGTTTTTAAACTTGTGACAAGGGACAGAAGGGAAATTCCACTCAATACAAAGAAACCCTCACTTAAGCTTCGGTGAGCCAAAAGCACTTAACACCCATGCACCTTTGGCTGGTCGTCCTTAGCCAGTCCAATCTCAAGGAGCAACTGGCATATGTTCTTGCGCTGGTCACCCTGCAGCTGAGTTACTTCTCCACATTCTGGATGCTCAATGACAGTACGATTGCAGGCAAATAAGTGTCTTCCAGCCGTTTCTCTGCTGGATTCTTGTGTGGATATAATCCTCAGTGCTACGGGGAAGCAGGTCATCACCCTTACTTGCATCAGCAACGGGGTGGAAAGCGTGGAGGTAATGGGCAGCGGACATATGATACCATTCCTTTTCCTCAGTGGAAACGGCCGGGGAAGGCTGCGGCAGGAGAGGCAGGCAGAGGGCACAGAGCGTCCGGAGGCGAGGGGATTCAGGGGGAGGTTGCTGAGATCTCGGCGGCTGCTCAGTCACTGGGGCCCAAATTATTGTTTCTTGTCTCGTCTCTTTTATTTGCGTGCAGCCCCTCTTCCAGAGCCTGAATATTGAACCACGCCGAACGTGGGACTTCACATACGTGCATGTATGCGTGTGTGTGTGTATGGGGGTGTGTGTGTGTGGTTTCAGTTGCATGGATTGGGAAGGTCCAATACATGCAGACATATCATATGGCCACATATAACTTTGATAGATGTTGGACAGGAGCAGATCACAGCGAACACCATGTGGCAAGGCCACTTGCCAACAAGTTCACTATCTGAGTTTACGAGGGGCGTCCTATAACCCATCTTTTGTAACTGACACTGGACATTTATTTCTCTGCCTTTGTTTACGTCCTCGGCAAATAATGAGCCTGAATTTCTGTTCTCAGAGGCCACTTCCAGTTGCCTGGTATTGGAAGACAACAGGCTACATTGGTATTTTAAGCTTTCTCACACTTATATCAAAAATGGGTACAAGCCTTCCTACATTGGGAAATTAAAAAAATAAAACTTCTAAAGCAATGTCAGAATGAAAATTAAAAAGTACATAAGACTCACAATGGTGACAATACCACCTCCTAACATTCACAGGGACATGGGGGCTTGCACCTGGAGAGAGATGACCAGTCTTTCCTGGATTTAGTACAAATAGAACAGAGAATGTCCTGTTGAAGTCAAGAAGTGAGAAAAAAAGATGTCAGAGGAAACTGAGAGAGAGAATAAGGAAGAGAATAAAAGATTGGCCAACTAAGGGAAGAAAGTCAGGGGTGAATAAAAATAAATAAAAAGTAGCACCTGGACTAGATGATAAAGAAATTACAGGGTTGCAAAGTAAAAGGTGAGTTCCTTAAGTCTAATGAAATAGGCAAACCTCTAGCAAGATTGGTCAGGCAGGAAACTGATGCACAGATAATCCTATATAATAAAAGCCTAGGTGGTGTCATGCCGTTATCACAAGATGGTCGCCACAAGATGGCTGGCAGGGGAGGGCAGCTGGGAGTGACCAGGCCTGCAGGGAGGGCAGTTGGGAGCGATTGGGCCAATAAGGGAGGGCAGTTGGGGCAATCAGGCTGGCAGGGGAGGGCAGTTGGGTGTGATCAGGCCAGCAGTTAGGCATCAATCAGGCCAGCAGGGGAGTGTAGGGGGTGATAGGCAGGCAGGCAGAAGTGGTTAGGGGCAATCAGGCAGGAAGGCAGGTGAGTGGTTAAGAGCCAGCAGTCCTGGATTGTGAGAGAGAAGTCCAAATGTCAGTTTAGGCCCAAACCAAAATCAGAAGTTGGACATCCCCCAAGGGGTCCCAGATAGGAGAAGGTGCAGGCCAGGCTGAGGGACACTCCTCCAGCAGAGGTGGGGGGGGGTGTCCCTCATGCACAAATTTTATGCACTCGGCCTCTAATATTAGCAATAAAGAGATGAACAGAAACATGGACAGGACAGAGATTTTTTAAAATCAGAAAAGGTTAGTATGAACAACGACATTAAACAAATTTGCCCTAAGGTGACATGGGCAACGTTTAGACAAGTATAACTCTTGGGAACTGACTTTAGGAGAACTGGAAGCAGGACCAGATGTAGATTCATGAAAGGCCTGCTTCTGGGTGGTGAACATCTACCCAGAACTAAAGTATAAAGTACAAAACGGGAGAGTTACAGCACAGCATGGCTTCCTGGAGAATTACACTGAGACTTAAGGTCCAGCGATCTTCCAAGGAACAGAAAGGAGGCAGCTCCCTGGCACCCTGTCTGGAGCACAGAACCAGGCACAGAGAATAAAGGAACATTTCAGGCAATTTCCATTATGAACACAGAATGAAGGAATCCAAAGTAAAACACTATCAAACTGACATTTAATATCTAAAATAATTACCAAAAGACCCAGGAAGGTCTAAACCACCATGGTTTAACAGCAATTAGTGCAATATGCCACAGTAACGGATCAGAAATAGATGATAAGGGCCATGTGATAATCTCAATAGATATGAAAAAAAATTGTTTTGATTTGGTTGATAAATTCAACCACAGTTTGTGATGAAACTCTTTGCAACTTGGGCCATAGGTGACTTCTTTAAATGATAAGGGTGGCTCTCCCAGAGCCCTCAGCAAACATCCTACTTACCCTAATGCTAGCAGGTAAAATGTAGTCCATTTTACACCATTCAGGGTTGTGCTGCCCCTGAATGAGGGATGATGGACAGGGAGACCCAGACAGTGCAGGTGACTCCAGGCAGCACACAGTGACCAGAAACACACAAAAGGAGTGAGGGTCAGGGAGGAGGCGAGGAGGCTACCAGGAACAACATGGCTGTGTACACGGAACTCCCAAGGCCATCTGCACTCAACGTCAGAACTAATATGGGTGCAGAGAGGCAGCTTTTTACATGATCAACACGTGCAAGATTTCAGAGAGGAAATTGCCCAGTTGAGCTAGAGGACAAAAGCTCCAAGTAAAATGGACAGATATATGCTGACCATGGGAGGAGGTCGCAGCACCCGAGAGCTGTAAACTCTTATCAATGGACAGCCATTCACTCCCACAGAAGTCCCACCCACAGCATTTTTCAGGACAGATGGCGAGCTAACTTTTACGTTTTTTAAAAAAAATATATTTTATTGATTTTTTTATAGAGAGGAAGAGAGAGGGATAGAGAGTCAGAAACATCGATGAGAGAGAATCATCAATCAGCTGCCTCTTGCACACCCCCTACTGGGGATGTGCCTGCAACCACGGTACATGCCCTTGACCTGAATCGAACCCGGGACCTTTCAGTCTGCAGGTCAATGTTCTATCCACTGAGCCAAACCGGTTTTGGCACTTTTACGTTTTGATGGCAGGTTTTGGGAGTAAAAAGTTATCATTAAAGTCTTTTGCTTTGATTGAAAAGAGAACTGACCTTGGGTTATAAGACACAATTGTATTTGACAAGAAAATCCTTGAGTGAAATTTCTTTTTTATTTTGTTAACCCTCACCCAGGATTTCTTTTTCTGGGGGGTCCTTTTAATTTTTATTATTGTCTAAAGTTTAATATATGTCTCCTTTTCTCCTGATTCACCCTCACCCATTCCCACCCCAGGCAAGCCTTCACCACCTCAGTGTCTATGTCCCTTGGTTATGCTAACATGCATGTATACAAGTCCTTTGTTGCTCTCTAACTCCCCCCCCCATCCCCCTCCCCCCCCGCCACAAATCCCCTGCATTTGTCTCTGGATCTATTTTTGTTCATCAGTTTATGTATATTTTCCCCATTGATTTTTAGAGAGAGTGGGAGGGAGGGGGAGAGACAGAAACATGGAGGTAAGAGAAACATATTGGTTGGTTGCCTCTCTCACACACCCTGACCAGGGCCAGGGATCCAGCCTGCAACCAAAGTATGTGCCCTTGACTGGAACCCAACCTGAGACCCTGCAGTCTGAGGGCTGACACTCTAACCATTGAGCCAAACCAGCCAGGGTGAGTGAAATGTATTTTGTTGACACAAGAACTAAGAAAGTGCTAGACTAGCACTAGGTAGTCTCCCTTCTCCCCTCCCCAGTGTCTTCTGTTTGAGCACCTGGTTTTAGGATGAATAAGGTCTGAAAGGTTCAGAGTGTGCTGAGGTCATTCACCTATGATATGAGGCCATCCTGTATCAAAAGAGCTTTTATTTCAGGCACCTGGGTGCAGGGGGACTGAGGCCGAAAAAGCCATCAGCGGTGACTGAAGGGATGGCAGGGTTTTACTAACTTCTGCTGGCTGCAAACCATTCTGCTGACGTGACAGTCCAGTCCTTGGTTCTTCCCGTCGCCAGATATCTGGTGCTTGTGTAGGCTATGCTGTGCTCAAGGCTACAGGCTTTCTGCACGTCAGGACTTGGGAGAAGGCACTCGCAGAAAAATGCACACATGCCCTGTAGTTTGTTAGTGCCCAGCCCTCCCTGCACCCAACGGAGACACCATGGGCACCTCCACCCCCTGCTGCTCTCTGCCACCCCGCCAAGCCCCAGATTTTCTTTCTCCGGGGAACTCAGTTCCAGTGGGTGAGCATGCCTGCTTGCAACCAATAGGAAGTGTCTCTGGATTCTTACTCCTGCTGCTTCTTGACAGCTGGGTTTGCTCCACAACAATGTGCCCCAGCCTGAGTGGCTCAGGCAGCAGTGAAGGATTCTCACCATCTGGGGGCAGAAGTCTGAGACCCAGGCCTCTCCCCCAGCTTCTGGGGGCTATTGGAACCCCCTGGGGTTCCTTGGCTTTATGGCTGAATCATGTTCCATTGAGTGGATGGACTACATTTTACCTACCTACTCTTGTGTCATAGACACTTGAGTTGCTCCTGCCTTTTAATTATTAAGGATAACGTGGCTGTAACACATTAGTGTACCCAAAAGCAGAAAAAAGAAGAGCGCACTGCTCTCTGACAATAGAGTGGAACCTTAGTTCTCCAACTTAATTCATTGTGGAATGCTGTTCGAGAAGCAATTGTTCAAAAACACAATCATTTTTCACATTAGAAAGACTGTGAATTGCCCCTGTCCAGTGTGCCCAGTGGTTAGAGAGTTGATTCCTGGTCAAGGGCATGTACCTGGGTTACAGGTTTGTTCCTCAGCCCTGGTCAGGATGCCTGCGGGAGCCAATCAATCAATGTGTCTTTCTCATATTGATGTTTCTCTCTCTCTCTCCTCTTCCCCTCCCTCCACTCTTTTTAAAAGATCAGAAAAAAAAATATATATAGGTGTGTATGTGTGTGTGTGTGTGTGTGTGTGTGTGTGTGTGTGTGTGTGTGTATAAATATATATATACACACACATATATATATTTCCTTGGGTGAGGACTAACAACAACAAAAATACTAAATTGTAGATTGAATTGACAACATTAGTTAGCTGCGCATTGGCTGTGACAGGTCCTATTATTATTTTTTTCCATCGGATACAATTCTCCCCCCCCCCCACCTCACCAAGTGCATTTGGTAGTAGAATCGTAACATGCTGCAGGCTGATAAGTATAACTAAGAAAATCTAGCTTGGTTGGGTTTTCTTGTGGACTACCCGGTCTAGCTTATTTGGGTAGTGCGTTTCTAAGCAAGGAGCAAAGGTTTGCATGACAAGGTGTATGCAACAATTTATGATAAGGCCTTTGTTTCCTTGCTGTGTGGGGAGCAGTAATTTTATGGTGCTTCTGTGTCCCAGCAAGAGCACATGAGTTCTCCTCCTGGTACTAGTCTCAGATTCTGCTGGCACTCATAAAAAGACAAAATAAGAATTATTAGATAAAACCAGTGATTATCCAGAAATACTAGAGCATGTTACCTTAGGAGGAGATAAGAAAGATTAGTGTTAGGGAGAATTCAGCAGGTGCTATCTGAATTCCTTGGAGCAGGTTGCTCGGCCAGGTCTGCTGTCTTCTTGACAGTGACCTGTAGGGGGTGTTTCTGGTCAGAGGTTACCTTCCACTCAGACTGGATGTCACTCGGCTGCTGGGCTGTTTTCACCCGGGAATGGTGGATCCTGCAACCTTAAGAGCTATGGGGGTGGTAATATGACTGGATAGGGTCCTTTCCAGGTAGGCTTAAGGGGCTCCTTTTCCCAATCCTTTACCCAAACCTGGTCTCCGGTTTTATAAGTATGTACAGCTGATCCTAGAGAGATGGCTAGTCATCGATCAATAATCCACCTGTGGACCTCAAAGACAGCATTTCCAAGTCCTTGTAATTGTTTTTGGATTTCTAAGTTCCCTACTTCCCCCAAATCTCCCTTTGGCCGAATTAAGGGAGGGGTTTTACCATCTAGAATTTCAAAGGGAGAGAAACCTACCCTGACCCTTGAGGTACAGTGTACCCACAGGAGTACAAGGGGCAAGATATCTGTCCAGTGTAAGGTTGTCTCTTCGGAAAGCTTAGCCATAGCCTGCTTTAGAGTCTGGTTCATGTGCTCCACTTTCCCTGAACTCTGAGGCCTGTAAGCCATATCTAGGTTCCATCTAATTCCTAAAGCCTTAGCTACCTATTGTACTACTTTTGCTACAAAAGCTGGGCCGTTATCGGACTCTATGGTCAGAGGCATTTCATACCTCAGAATTATGTCCTTAGGAATGCTTTAGTGACTTCTCTCCTTTTCAGTGAGAGTGGGATACGCCTCAACCAAACCTGAACAGGTGCAAACAAAGACTAGCAGGTATTTATTCCCCCTGCTAGGCCCTATTTCTATAAAATCTACTTCTAAGTCCTCAAAAGGAGCCTGCCCACAGCACTGAACTCCTATGGGTCCCACAGGACCCTGTTTGGCATTATTCTGAGCACAGAGGAGGCAATGCTGAGAGACTGAGGCACACAAGGAGAGTAGATGGGCAATTAGATAGTACCTGCCTAACAAAGCTTCTAGAGCAATCTATTCTAAATGAGTGAGTCCATGCTGCAGGAGGACTACCTTATGGGTTAACTGTTCTGGGTCATAGACCCTATGATCTGGGAGTATCCACCAGCCTTCCATTGTTCTCTTACCCCTTCTTTCTGGGCCCATTCCCCCTCCTGAGGAGTGTACTTTAGAGGCTCAGATAATTTGGGGTCCACTTGTTCTTTGGCAGCCAGCTTGTCTGCGGCGTCAGCAGGCTGGTTTCTTTCTGATACTGAGTCTTTCCCTTTCTGGTGACCTTTGCAGTGGATGACGGCTACCCTGTTTCCCCGAAAATAAGTCAGTGTCCTATATTAATTTTTCTCCCAAAGTTGTGCTAGGTCTTATTTTCGGAGGATGTCTTATTTTCAGGGAAACACTGGTATTTACTTGGGCTCCCAGACTGCTTCTAGTAGCTTTAAAATCTCATTCTGATTTTTTATTCCTTTTCCTCCTGCTGTCAAGAGCCCCCTTTCCTTATATATGGCCCCATGGATATGCAGTGGAGCAAAGGCATATACGAGTCAGTGTAGATATTGGTACGCTTATTCTTACTGAGTTCTAAGGCTCTGGCGAGGGCCCAAAGTTCTGCCCTCTGAGTTGACCATCCTTCAGGCAGGGCCTGTGCTTCCATTGTCTCAAAGTTTGATACCACTGCATATCTGGCTCCTCTTTTTCCTTCATCTAAGAAGCTGCTGCTGTCTGTGAACAATACCAAGTCTGCGTTTTGCAGGGGCCTATCCCTTAGGTCTGGCTGGTTGGAATAAACCTCCTCTAGGACTTCCAGATAATCATGCTCAGGGCTGCCTCAGGGATGGCTAGGAAGGTGGCAGGATTAAGTGTTCTCACTGCTTCTAATCGTACCCGGGGATTCTCACATAACAGACCTTGGTACTGAGTCACGTGAGCATGAGCCAGCCAGTGCTGGCCCCTTGCTTCCATCAGGTTGACAACAGCATGAGGTACTTTTACATTAAGTTTTGTCCTAAGATAAGCTTATTAGTTTCATTGACTAATAATACCGTAGCTGCAAGGGCCTTGAGGAGGGAAAGGGGTCAATCCCTTGGGGAGATAGGCTACTGGTCTTTGCCAGAGTCCAAACTCCTGGGTTAGAACTCCTAGGGCTACCCCGCTGTTCTTGTGAACAAAAGATTAAAGTCTCACGTCACATCTGGTAGCCCTAGTGCTGGGGCCTCAGTGAGCTTTGCCTTTATGGTGATGAAGGCTTTCTCTTGTTCGGATCCCTATCGATGGGTGCATTCTCTTCTCCTCTTAAAGCTTCATAAAGAGGCTTGGCCAGGTCTGAAAACCCTGGGATCCAAATTCGACAGATTTCTGCCTATTCCCAGGAATTCCTGAATCTGCCGCGGGGTGTTAGGGAATGGAATGGCACATACTGCCTGCTTCCTTTCAGTCCCCAGACTTCGTGTCCCTTGGGTGATCCAGAAGCCTAGATACTTGACTCCTGACAAATCTGTACCTTTTTCTTAGACACCGATAACCCATTTTAGTTAGTAGTCTCAGAAAGCATTGTGCTCCCTCCCAGCACTGAGCTAGTGTGGTGTCGGCAAGAAGGAGGCTGTTTACATATTGGAGTAGAACACACCCTAAGTCCTGTCCTGGGAACTTAGAGCAGATGCCAGTGCTCCACTCAAAAGAGTAAGCGAGTTCTTGAACCCTCGTGGCAGTCTGAACTGCTCCTTGGCCCCTGAAGTTGGGTTTTCTCATTTGAAGTTGAAGAGAGGCTGACTGGAAGAGGCTGACTGGGAGCCCCCATTGTCTGCTTTGCCCCCCACCCCAGCCCGGGCTCACAGGGCCGGCATTCTCAGGGCCCCTGGGCCAGGATAGTCCTGACTGCAGGTCTCTGTGTCCACAACCAGGACATCCACCTCCTGCCAACTGCAGGGGTTGCAGAGACTCTGGGGGAACATGCCAAAGAGAAGAAGGGGGGCACCAGGCATGCCCTGTGGAAGGCTCCAGAAACAAATATGCACATGATGAGCCTGGCATCGACACATTTGGGTCACACTCTGAGACTGGTGACGCGGTAGAAAGCGGCAGCAGTCAGAGAGAGCGGTAACAGAAGAGGGAGCTGTTTAGTTCAATGAAGCAATAGTTCAGAAAGAGACCTACACATAAATGATCAATTATTTTCAAACCAGGGAAGGGCTGGCTTTCTTTACCAATGTTTCTGGAATGATTGTGTAATCTGTGGGGGTCAGGAGGTGGGAGGACATGAGCCTTGGCACTTGCCTCCTGTGAGAATAAACAAACATCTTTTCTATTCAAGAACAGTTTAGACAGCCATTATTTTGGACTGTGTGACTTGGCAGCCGCCATGTTGCCACATGGCTTGCAGTTCCCCTGGGGGCCGCCATCTTGAAATAGCAAAGGCCAGCCCCTCTCTTTGAATTAGCCAGTATCAAAAGATTGTGTGCCTGAGCTCCAATCAAGAGCAATGGACAGGTTATGTGCTTAAAGGATTATAAACTTGAGCAGCTCACCTGCTTCCTGTGCACATGCTTCCAGACCATGTGTGCGCACCCTTCTACTAGAAGTAAAGATGTTTGTTTTGCTGCCTGGCTCCAATGTTTTGTGTTCTACAAAGACCCATGACTTGAAGGCAGGGCAGTGGGGGGGGGGGGGCTTTCCTATTTCTAAAACTCCTAACATACATAATTTAATTCAACATGGATCATAGATTTAATTTTAGACATCTAAACAAATAATAAGGTAACATGCTAATTAGACTTCCTTTTGGACAAAGCTATGATAGTGGGGGCTGAGTCAGAGGCAGTTAGGGGTTAGATAAGGTCAACAGGTGAGGGCAGTTGAGGGTGAGATCAGGCTGGCAGATGAGGGCATTTTGGGGCAACATCAGGCTGGTGGGGGAAGGTAGTTGGGGGTAACCAGGCCAGCAGGGGAGGGAAGTTGAGCGCATTAGGCAGGCAGCAGGTGAGTGGTTAGGAGCCAGGGGTCGTGGATTGCGAGAGGGATGTCTGAATGCCAGTTGAAACATCCCCTGAGAGGTCCCAGTTTGGACAGAGTGCAGGCTGGGCTGAGGGACACTCTCCTCCCCCAGTGCATGAATTTCATGCACCAGGCCTATAGTTTATATATGTGTGTCTATACACAAGTCAGTGCACACACATTTCCTTGTTCTCTCAGCTAAGGGCCTAGATGCAAGGACCCCCCAGAGCAACCAGCACACCAGTGAAGCCCAGACTCCGGTTTCTAACAGCATCACCAAAACAAGGAGCTGGGATCCTTGGAGAAATTGCTGATTCTATCATTGAGGCAGCAAATATTCAAGAAGAGCCAGGTGTATGAGAAGCTGTCACAGCCAGCAGACCTTAAGGAGATAAGACAATTAGATGTCATGTGGCGCCTGGATGGAATCCTGGACAGGAAGAGGCCATTGCGGAAAAGTAAGGGCATCCAAATAAACCAGGGATTAAAGTTAGTATAGTGTATCACATTGGGTCATCTATAAAACTAAAAGTAATATGCTAATTAGACCAGACAGCCAAACAACCTTTCAGATGTCATTCCTGATGTCCTTTCAGACGAAGCTGCGGTGGCTGGGGCTGAGGCAAAGGTGGCTAAGGGTAATAAGGGGAGGTGCGCAGTTAAGGGTGATCAGACATGCAAGCAAGTGGTTAGGAGTGATCAGGCAGGCATGCAGAGAAGTTAGGGGCCAGCAGTCCCATTCTGTGAGAGGATGCAGATTCGACTGAGCTACCCCCATGCATGAATTTCCTATACTGGACCTCTAGTTAATTATAACAAATGGATCATACTATTATAAAATGTTAATAATAGAGGAAATTGGGTGCATGGTATAAATCTAAACCTGTCCTAAAATTTAAAAGTATATTTCTAAATAAGAAATACAGACCTAGAGTTCCAGGCCCAAATGAGCCTAAGAGAGACAGCTCAAGCCCTCTGAGGAGTGTTGCCTCACCGTCCGCAGGTCCTGTGGTCTCCACCACAGATCAGACAGACACATCACCAGCTGCCCAGCCTGGGGCAGCCCTTCCTAACTGTCCCCCTGTCCTGCCAGAACCTGATCACTGAGCTGATTAGGGGGCACTGGGAAGGGCCAGGACTTCCTGTCCCTCCAGCTATCTCCCAATCACAGGCAGAGTTTTGCTTGATGATCCAGGACCAGTCTTCTTGGGGTGCAAACCTATCTCCTGCCAAAAGCTTCAGCTGTGAAGTGGGTGTTCCACATTGACCCTGATGATGATAAGGATGGCAAAAGCACCACCTGTCCAGGCCTCTGGGGGCCTGATGTGGCCCCAGTTTATGGAGTGGCGGTAGGTCTGCGGGAACACAGGTCATCTGCCTCCTGGATCACACAGTGCCAACTAGGACCCCACAGGAAGGGATATGGGCCCTCATCTGTCCCACCCCAGTTAGCCTCCAGCATTGGGACTCTCTCTCCCCACTGGCAGAAGGATGGCCCTTCCAAGATGTCCTCATCTTCACCCCTGCACCTGTGCCTGTGCCTGTGCCTGTGACTGTGGGCCCACGAGACAGAGGCTTTTGTGGACATGACTAAGGTGATGGCCTCGAGACAGGAGAGTTTCCTAGGCCATCTGAATGCACCCAGTGTCCTCAGGTGAGTCCTTAAAATCACAGGCTCTTCCCTGCTGTGGGCAGGAGATGGAGGGTGTGGGAGAGATGCTCCTGGCGGCCTTTGAAGATGGAGGGCAGGCAGGAGCTGAAAAAGGCGGGGGGCCTCTAGAAGCTGCAAGAGGCCAGGAACTGATTCTCTCCTGGAGCTTTGGGAGGAATGCAGCCCTGCCCACACCTGAGCTTTAGCCCCGTGAGACCCAGGACATGCCTCTGACCGAGGAATCATGGGAAAATGAATGTGTCATTCAAGCCCCGACTTTGTGGTAATTCCAAACACAGATGATTTCCCTGAAATATTTACCCAACATTTAAGGAAGAAATAATACCAAACCTACATAATCTATCCCAGTTGGAGAGAACACTGCCCAAAACTTTGAATAAGGTCAGGATTACCTTCATACCAAAATAAATCAAAGACATTACATAGGAAGGTAACTAAAGATCAATATCCCTCATCAGCATAGACACAAGAATCCTCAACAAGATATTAGCAGATTGAATCAGGAGCTATATAGATGGGATATAGATAACACATTGTGACCCAGAGAAGTTTACATAAGAAAACCAGAGATATTGTATGGGAAGAAAACTACAGACCAGTGTCCCTCCTAGAGCGAGCCACCAAAATCCTTAATCCAGCTTTGGTAAATTGAATTCCTCCAAATATGGAGAGGCTGACACATCACGGTCTAGTATATAATTCATTCCAGGAATGCAAAATTGGTTTAACATGTGAAAATCAGTCCACATAATTCATTATTTTGACAAACTATGAAAGAGTAGCTATTTTTGTCTTATGCTTAGCAGCAGAAAAAAACTTTTACACAATTCAACACCCATTTCAGTTCAACAGAAATAACTATAGCATGCTGTCTTTATTAATTGCTGAGAATTTTTGTTGGATTGAAATGGGTATTGGATTGTGTTAAAAAAAATTCTGCCAAAGCAAAAGATAATAGCAGTTCATTTACAGTTTGTCAACATGATGAATTACATGGATTAAATTTCACATGTTAAACCATCTTTGCATGTATTCCAGGCCTGGGTCAGCTCAGGTTATAGACAGCTGGGAAGAACATCACTCAAAAATTGCAAATCAAGACATTTCTGCACCCTATCAAAGAACTGAGGTCACAGGGCAAAGAGCTGACCCAACATCTGGAGAAGAATGGGACCAAGCACTTGGTCACCTGGGACAGATGTGTAGGAGCCAGACAGGGACAGATGGGTCCCAGAGCCAGGCGGGTGTCTGGTCAGGGTAGAGGGCAGCCCGAGGCTCCCCTAGGCCACAGGAGGGGCCATCTGGATGGCAGTGGGTGATGCAAAAGGATCAGGACTCTGGGTGTTGGGGGAGGTGGGCTGGAGGCTCTGGTAACCAGCAAGCCCACGGGACTGAGGAGCTGGGAGGATGAACAGGCAGGGATAGTGGTCAGTCCTGGTTGTGGAAGTTGGGAGCCAGGTGTTGTGGGGCCTGGCAGGGAGGTATCCAAGGGGAACTGGAACTAGCTGCTTGTTATCTGTCACCTCTATCTGCCTGTCCCTCACTGATGACACTCAGATCCCAAGATAACAAGGTATCATGGAGATCAGCAGAACTGCTCAGATAACACACAGACATGGATGTTGTCAGATACCAAAGGAATCCTGGGGGGAAGATCAGGGCCCTGGGTCTGAATCATCCACTTCCTCCACCACTGATTGGAGGATTGAGCAACCCCTCCTCTGACCCTCCACCCACCCCAACTGGAAGGATAAATGGGAGGGGAGAGTGGGCTGAGATTATAGCAGCAGCGACCTGTCAAGGTAAGCACCCCAACAGACCCCACCACCTGGGGTTAGTGCACTGAGTAGCTGAGCCTCACATCTGGAGCAGCAGGACCTCAGACTCTGGGTCTGAACTGACCCCTCATCCTGGGGTCCCCGACTTCATCTGTACCCACACCCTGCAGACCCCCGCTGGGCTCAGCACCCCTGGGTGAAGCAGCCCCTCCTGGCTCCTTCCAGATGCTGAGTCTGCTGGTGCTGGCACTGCCCCTCCTGCTGAGCCCGGGCCACGCGGCCCCTGGTGAGTCCTGACCCTGCTCAGCCCTGTCCCTGCCCCTGCCTCTCCCTCCACAGGCTCCACAAGGGGTGGTGGGCTCACAGAAGCCCAGGTTTGTGTGGGCACAGGGGCCGGGCTGTGTCCTGTGCTGCCCTGAGGTGTTTGCTGCCCCAGCTCAGAGCCAAGACCTGGAGAGAGTGGGCATCGTGGGGGGGCAGGAGGCCCCTGAAAACAAGTGGCCCTGGCAGGTGAGCCTGAGACTCCTACGAGACAAATACTGGCAACACATTTGCGGAGGCTCCCTCATCCACCCCCAGTGGGTGCTGACCGCCGCGCACTGCCTGGGACTGTGAGTGCCTGTGGGGCCTGATGGGTGGGGACTGGGGCTGGGACTGCATCCCCACTCCCTCCTGGGTGGACAGGAGCTGCTCAATCCACTTAGTAGGCGCCTCTCCCTCCAGGGAAATCAAAGATCCTGTGGACCTGAGGGTGCAGCTGCGGGAGCAGCACCTCTATTACCAGGACAAGCTGCTGTCTGTCAACCGGATCATCGTGCACCCCAACTACTTCACCGTCGAGAACGGGGCAGACATTGCCCTGCTGGAGCTGGAGGAGCCTGTGAATATCTCCTACAAACTTCAGCGGGTGGCTCTGCCCCCTGCCTCGGAGACCTTCCCCCCAGGGACCCCCTGCTGGGTGACAGGCTGGGGTTATGTGCAAGAGAAAGGTGAGTGTCAGGCACCATTGGAGGGCTTGGGGGAGTGGGGACCAGTCACACCCAAAACCCAACCTTTGGTTTCCATTGGGGGAGGGGTCCTGGCAGCAGGCTAGGGCAGTGCTGACCTCCTCCCTGGTGCTGAATGCTCTCCTCTCCCCTCTAGTGCCCCTCCCCCCGCCGTACCCCCTGAAGCAGGTGAAGGTCCCCATCGTGGAAAACAGCGAATGTGACTCCGAATACCACACTGGCCTCTACACGGGGGACAACGTCCGGATCGTCCATAAGGATATGATCTGTGCCGGGATCACGAATAAGGACTCCTGCCAGGTGCGCTGTGTCCTCCCCCGAGCCCCCCCCCCCCCCCCCCTTCAGCCTCTGCAGGCCCTTGCTGACCCCTCTCCTCCCCAGGGAGACTCTGGAGGGCCCCTGGTCTGCAAGGTCAACGGCACCTGGATGCAGGCGGGTGTGGTCAGCTGGGGTTTAGGCTGTGCCCGGCCCAATAGGCCCGGCATCTACACCCGAGTCACCTCCTACCTGCACTGGATCCGCCAGTACGTCCCCAAGGAGCCCTGAGCACCTCCCTCAGGCTGCCACCTGGGGCCGAGGAGAATCCTGCCCTCTCCTGCCCCAGACCACTGCTTTCTGCCCAGTGTCTGCCCTTTCCACCTCCCTGCACCCTGCCCTGAGCTCCACCAGAAAACTCTTCCCAGCCCAGGGGGTGGGTGGTGGGCACTGCCCCTCATTAAAGTGTGTGAAGAGCACATGTGGTTGTGGCTGTGTTTCCTGTTGTGGGTCTCACCGAGCGGGACGGAGGACTCCAGGGGCAGTTACACAGCCAATGTCTGTCACTGTGGGACCCGGCCCTGAGCACTGGCCTGGCTGTGGGGACACCCCCTCCTCAGCTCAGGTTGCCTGGGCTGTGTTTCCTCGGGGAGCGGTCATGTGAATTCAGGACACAGAATGCAACTCAGAGCATTTAAAAGACGACTCTAGCCCAGCCAGAGTGGCTCAGCGGTTGAGCATTGACCTATGAACCAGGATAATTCTAGGGGCAGCCAGGTACCTAGTCTTGGGGTCACAATGTAGATAGACCTTTGGTCCCACACCCTGGGGCCCTCCTACCACGCAGTGTCTGCCCTCCCCAAACCGTCCTCAGCCTCAGCCTGCACTGCGCACACACATGTGGATACCAGGAGACTCTCAGGGGGCAGGTGTCTGCCTGCAACACTGACGGCCCCAGGCCCATGTCCAATGCATCTGCCTCTTGGATGAGCGGTCGCCAAGCGAGCTTCCTGTCACCGCTCATGTCCCAGGGCCGCTGGTTCTGTGCTTCCAGTTGCTGTGCATGCGGCTTGTCTCCTGGGCACAGCGTCCAAGCTCCGCTGCCCACGGTGCAGACTTGGCAGGTCCGTGTGGGAGGGCCTCTGCCCACTCACCTGAGCCTCCTGCTGTGGACACCGTGGTGGGGAGCTCACCTCCTCCTTCCCTGTCACACTTAACCATCTGATTGCAGCCAGAATATTGCCCTTCCTCCATGTGAGAACAGACGGGGCTGGCTAACGCCCTCTCCCCTCCCTCTCCAACCCATACTCTTGGAACAGCCTCTGTGGTCAGTGGGCTGAGCTCCCTGGATTGCTCACCTTGCACAGGTGCATCTACACGTTCCCAGTGCAGGCTGTGCGGGGACACCGGGGGACAAGGGCTCTTCCGGTGGGGTGCAAGAAAGGAAAGGGACATGGGGGGCCGGGCTGAGACGCCCACACTGGGGAGCAGGTAGGATGCCAGGCACCCCGCTTCCCCTTGTTGGCCCTGGGATCTCAGGCGCTCAGCCAGCGGCAGTGACAGACACAGTGAGTGCTGGCCTATCAGGGAGGCTCAGCGGGCCTTCCACTGGGCCAAGGGGTCTGTGAGGAGTTAGCCCTTCCTTTGTGCCCACATGGGTCCTCCTGAGGGCGCTCCATACAGGCCCATGGTCACTGGCTCCTGGTGACCTGCACCCCAGGTCCAGGCGAGGGTGGCACTCTGGGGTGCGTCACCCCTCCCTGTGCTCTCCTGGAAAATGGGCACAGAACCAAGTCTCATCAGAGTCATCGAGGGGCCACACCCATGGTGACTGGGTTTCTTGTTGGAGAGCAGGCTTCCCATCTGGGGGTGTGGGGGTCCTGCAGGAAACCATGTATGCGGTGCCGGTGGAATGAGGGGTCTCAATGCTGGAGACAAATGAGCTAAAACAGGTGAAGGCCCTGAAGGCCCATCGTGTGGGGACCAGGGAATGCCCTGGTGGTCCAGGGGGCAGAGGACTGGGTCCTTCCAACCTGTTCCCCACCCCACACTCGGCAGCATTTGGCCCCCAGGCCCTGGCAGGGCCGACCTGGACTTGAGCCCCACTCTCTGAGCTGGACAGAAAGGGCACTTTCCCCTTTCCCGACGTCACCTCCTGTGTGCGGCTGCCACCTGTTCACACAGGCCCTGCACCCAGAGGTGGTGCCACTCACGTCCGTGTTCACCAGAGCCACGTGGCTCCCGCACCTCCGATCTCAGGCTCTGGGCCGGGTGCTGGCGGGAAGGAGTCCAAGCTGTTCCTGGAGCAGCTTGGTCCTGGTGGGTCATCAGGCAGCCTGCCCCGTGCCTCAGTTTCCACATCTCAGAGAGGACGCTCCCATCAGGTCCATGATTTGGAACTAGGCAGAGAGTTGGGAGTTGGGACCAGAAAGTCTTAGCCCTTCCCAGAGGGCCCTAGTCACCTCGGCCACCAGGTGCTGGCCAGACTGAGGACTGTTTGGGAGGGCTGCCTGAAGCTGGGCAGCTGTAGCTGTGTCTGGCTGGTCTTTGGTGGGCTTCACAGGACCTTAGGGTGGGGATGGGGACAGGGACATGGGGGAGGGCAGGGCGGGGAGAGTCTGGTCACAGGGCCTGAGCTGTCTCTGCTGGGTTCAAGCTGGGCCTTGAGCTGGGACCCTTGTGAGGACCCCAAGACCAGGCTCCCCAAGGACAGAGGAGCCAATGTGCCTGGGAACTGCGGCAAGCTTCCAGGAGGGGGCAGCACTGACATCACCTGTGCCAGGCAAGGAGGAAAGGCACAGGTTTGCAGCCAGGATGTGTGGGGGGATGATTGGTCCTGCTGGGGTATTTCCTCCCCAAAAAGAATATTTTTTACTGGTTTCAAAGAGGAAGGAAGAGAGAGATAGAAACATCAATGATGAGAGAGAATAATGAATTGGCTGCCCCCTGAAGGCTCTACACTGAGATCCAGCCCACAACCCTGGGCACGTGCCCTGAGAGGGAATTGAACCTTGAACCTCTTTGTTCATAGGTCGATGTTGGACCCCTGAGCCACACCGGCCAGGCCTGCTGTCGTCTGGATAGTAGGTGAGAAAAACAGAGCCTCAGGTGTTTAGTGATGATTCCCCTCACTGTCGATAAGAGTTTCCTTACAGACCCTGGGGAACGGGAGGAGGAGACACGGCTGTAAGAAGATCAGATGCCTCGCTGGGTCCGTGACTCAGAAAAGAACTACATTTGAGAACAGACCCAGGACAGGACGCTTTGGTTTGGTGCCTGTGCCCGGACCCTGACTCCCTCTGGGAGTTTACCTCAGGAACGTTGACTATTCTCCGGCCCCAGGAACGGACTGAGCTGTTTGTACATCACAGAAGGCTGGCCACCTTGTTACGGGACTTTGAGCTCCTGAAGGCCGGACTGCAGCCCTGCCCACCCCTTTCCCTGTTACACTTGCAGCTGCACATAGCTAGCTTCTCCCTGTGTGTCTATAACCAGCCAACTGGTCAGGGCAGAATTCCCAGGGTGACTGACTGTTCTCCCCACACTACTGGCATCCTATCTAATAAAGAGGGAATATGCTAATTGACCCTCATGCTGTGGGAAAGATGTCAGACACACCTACAGCCAATAAGGAGGGACTATGCTAATTGACGGCCCCACCCTCAAAGATGGGGTTACCCACAGCCACAAGATGGTGGTGTTTAGTCTCCACAGCCCCAGCTGCCCAAGGCCTGCCCGAGGCGCAGGCAAGCCTTGGATGGCAGCTGCCCAGCCACCCATGGCTGCCCAAGGCTCCACCAGCATGGCAGCAGCAGAAGTATGATGGGGGTGTCACCTTCCCCTGATTGCTGGCTCGCCTCCCGACCCTGAGGGCTCCTGGACTGTGAGAGGGGGCAAGCCAGGCTGAGAGACCAGCCCTATAGTGCATGAATTTTCATACTCTGAGCCTCTAGTTATTGGAATGAACACTCACATATGATTCAACTGTGTCTCTGCTGAATTTAGCTCAAGTAGTGACAGGCGGTCTCAGACCCATTGTGCATGGTTTCAGTCGAACTGTACGCCCCTGAGACAGCCACTGGCCGCCTGGACTGCAGGGTCCCTGTAGGGCAAATGGAGGCGATAAGCCCTCACTTCAGGATGTACACAAGGAACAGCTGGGCCTGACCTCAGCTCCTCCTCCTCCCTCCTTCCTGGGTCTTTCCTGCCCCTCCCCAGAGGGCTCGTGAGGCTGATTGCAAAGGGGTGGTGGAGGGTTGTCTAGTTGTATTATGGTGGTGCTTCTGTGACTGTTTGCATTGGTCTAATTCAAACTGTGGGCTTAAAATTGGATCATTTAATAATGTGCCCATGCGCCAGGACCGGTTTTGCTCAGTGGATAGAGCATCGGCCTGCGGACTGAGGGGTCCTGGGTAAGATTCTGGTCAAGGGCATGTACAGTGGTTTCGGGCACATCCCCAGTGGGGGGTGTGCCAGAGGCTGCTGATAAATGATTCTCTCTCATTGATGTTTCTAACTCTCTATCCCTCTCTCTTCCTCTCTGTGAAAAACCACTAAAACATACTTTTTTAAAAAAATGATGTGCCCATGCAAGATAAAGCTCATTTAAAATTTTTCATCATGGAAGTCTTTTCTTTTTTGTTTCTCATCCTCACCCGTTGATATGTTTATTGATTTTAGAGAGAGGGGAAGGGAGAGAGAGAGATCGATGTGAGAGAGAACATCGGTTGCCTTCTATATAGGCACTGACCAGGAACTGAACCCCCAACCTTCCATTACACAGGACAATGCTCCAACCAACTAAGCCACGCTGGCAAGGGCTAGAAGTCTTTTCTTAAAGATATTTACCTTGAAAGATCTGAGCAGCAACCCATTTTTCTGCCAGAAAAACAGGAATTCAGTGTGGCCAAGCTTTGGAGCACACAGATCTTTAGCTAATGGATCTAATGAAGCCTGTGGTTATTATTCCCCCTGTGGGGAATCTCCCTAAACCCCCCTCAGGTGGCATCTACACACAGGTTCCTCCTTGGCAGTGTGGTCAAAGGCTGTCTGATCACAGAGGTCTGAGTGGTGGGACACCTCCAGATGGTGGGGTCCCTTCCTCCTTCCTCGTTTCTAGATTTTTTTTTCCTGGGCTGGCCTTATGTATGCTTGGCTATAGCCAGGAGAAGTCCTCCAGGTGCCTAAGCCATCCCCCCCTTCCCTCTGGATTGTTCCTGGGTCTCTCCCAGCCCACCGCCCCCAGCCCCTCCCATCTCCCCTTCCTTCCAGCCCCTGCCCACATCACAGCAGCAATGTGTTCCCCAGGAGGGTGTGGCTAAGACCCCGGGAGACACCCATGTGCCCCGAGCCTCCATTCAGTGCTGACATAGGCACCCGGTCATGAGGGGGCCTAACCGGTATAAGCAGTATGCGCTTGACAGGAACCAGCTAGGTAAGTGTAGCCATCAACAAAGCTGAAGTCAATGTGTAGTTAACCAGGTATTGTATATGAGTATCAGCTAAGCCTCCCTTCGGGGAGGCGGGCCTTTGAATGAGAATCCTGTCTCCTTTACTTGTTGCAAGTCAATAAAACTACCTGACTGCACCCACGCCTCCTCCTTGAGGAGAACACCCACGAGGGGCCCTGTGGTCTGGGAATGCTTGCATCAATGGGCACCGGGATGGGGGAAGGACGGTGGGTGGACTGGGGGGAGTACCTTCCTAAGGCCACACAGATGACAAGGGAAGCAAGGGTGGGGGTGCTCAGGATCCATACCCTCCCTCCCTTCAGAGCCCCCAATCTCACTGACAACCAGCGAAGTATGTGCAGGACCCTCCTCCCTGGGGACTTCCTCTGTGACACCAGGTCAGGCCTGCTGTTCAGGCACCTGCCTCCTGCCTCTCCACAATATATAGGTGTGGGGTCAGAGGGCAATGGGGTTCCAGGGCGCCTTCAGTAAAGATCATGCATTCTCCCAGCAGGCAGCTTGTTTGGCGCCTGCCTCTGTGGAGGGGTCAGGGCCCCGGTGGGGAGATAAGGCCCAGGAAGAAGGCAGGAGGAGCCTCCTGTTCCAAGAGGCGATTCAAGTCTATTTGTCCCAACTTCAGAACCTTTCAACTTTGCCTGGACCCAGGAACTGGTGACCTCCCGCCAGGATTTAGGAAAGTTAAGTGGCAGAATAGAAGGAATTCAGGGGACACTCCCTACAGGTGGGATAAAGAAGTAGGAGCAGACATCACCGGCCAATAAGCTTCCAGGTCCTCACACCGGAGCCAGCCCCCTCCACACAGGACCAAAGTTGGTCCCTGACCAGACTGCTCCGGAGGCTGAAGGCCCAATGGCCATGTGCATGTATGAAGGCAGTGACACAGCAATATTACTGTTAAGGCCCCTTTGCCATCTGCATGCAGAAGGGCCATGACTCAGCAGTAGCACTACAGGTGCTGTGCAGGTGTGCTCTCACGTAACCTGCTATGTTAATGAGCACAGGTGTCACTAACTGGCCCGAGGCCGCTGCTCTTTGAGTGAGTATATAAGGTGCCACTGACCAGCTGGTTGTGGCCATTTTTGTTTTGTTTTTGTTTATAATATATTTTATTGATTTTTTTTTGCCCCCCTCCCTCCCTCTCATACATACTCTGCCTCCCCAGAGTTTTATGTCCATTGGTTGTACTTATATGCATGTACACAAGTCCTTCGGTTGATCTATTATCTCCCCCAGATCTACCTCCCCTCCCCACTGTAATTTGACAGTCTGCCTGTTGCTTTACTGTCTCTATATCTGTCTCTTGGTTCATCAGTTTATAATGTTCTTTATCATCCACAAATGAGTGAGATCATGTGGTGTTTCTCTTTCATTGACTGGCTTATTTCACTCAGCATGATGTTCTCCAGTTCCATCCAGGTTGCTGCAAATGATGAAAATTCCTTCTTTTTATGGCAGCATAGTATTCCATTGTGTAGATGTACCAAAGTTTTTGGATCCAATCATCTGCTGATGGGCACCTAGGCTGTTTCCAAATTCTGGCTATTGTAGATTGTGCTGCTATGAACATAGGGGTGCAAATATCCTTTCTGATTGGTGTTTCTAGTTTCTTGGGGTATATTCCTAGAAGTGGGATTACTGGGTCATATGGGAGTTCCATTTTCAGTTTTTTGAGGAAACTCCACACTGTTCTCCACAGTGGTTGCACCAGTCTGCATTCCCACCAGCAGTGCACGAGGGTTCCTTTTTCTCCACAACCTCGCCAACACTTGTTGTTTGTTGATTTGTTGATGTTGGCCATTCTGACAGGTGTGAGATGGTACCGCATTGTTGTTTTGATTTGCACCTCTCGGACAATTAGTGACTTTGAGCATGTTTTCATGTGCCTTTTGGCCTTCCTTCTATCTTCTTTTGAAAATATTCTATTTAGGTCCATTGCCCATTTTTTAATTGGATCATTCATCTTCCTTTTATTTAGTTGTATAAGCTGTTTGTAGATGTTGGAGATTAAACCTTTATCAGTGGTATTATTTGCAAATATGTTCTCCCACACTGTGGGCTTTCTTGTTGTTTTGTTGATGGTTTCTTTTGCTGTAAAAAAGCTTTTTATTTTGATGTAGTCCCATTTGTTTATTTTCTCTTTAGCTTCCATTGCCCTAGGGGCAGTATCAATGAAGAAATTCTTTTGGCATACGTCGGAGATTTTGCTGCCTGTGGATGTTTCTAGTATTTTTATGGTTTCCCGTCTGATGTTTAAGTCCTGTATCCATTTTGAGTTTATTT
Source organism: Pipistrellus nathusii (assembly GCA_963693515.1). Classification (NCBI taxonomy): domain Eukaryota; kingdom Metazoa; phylum Chordata; class Mammalia; order Chiroptera; family Vespertilionidae; genus Pipistrellus; species Pipistrellus nathusii. Next base: position 93,167,368 of record OY882861.1, read on the forward strand.
TTGTGAATGGTGTAAGTTGGTGATCTAGTTTCATTCTTTTGCATGTGTCTGTCCAATTTTCCCAACACCATTTATTGAAGAGACTGTCTTGACTCCATTGTATATTCGTGCCTCCTTTGTCAAATATTAATTGAGCATAGTGATTTGGGTTGATATCTGGGTTCTTGATTCGATTCCATTGATCTATATGTCTGTTTTTGTGCCAGTACCAGGCTGTTTTGAGAACAGTGGCTTTGTAATATAGTTTGAAGTCTGGTATTGAGATCCCTCCTACTTTACTCTTCTTTCTTAGGATTGCTGTGGCTATTCGGGGTCTTTTATTGTTCCAAATGAACTTTTGGAGAGTTCTTTCTAGGTCAGTGAAATATGTCGTTGGTATTTTAATGGGGAGTGCATTGAACTTATAGATTGCTTTAGGAAGTATGGACATTTTGATGATGTTGATTCTACCAATCCATGAACATGGTATGTTCTTCCATCTCCTTACATCTTCCTCTATTTCTTTTTTCAGTGTCGTGTAGTTTTCTGCATATAGGTCCTTTACTTCCTTAGTTAAATTTATTCCTAGGTATCTTAATTTTTTTGGTGCGATGGTAAATGGAATTGCTTTTTTAGCCTCTGTTTCTGTAGTTTCGCTGTTGGTTTATAGAAATGCCATGGATTTCTTGGCATTAATTTTGTATCCTGCTACATTGCCAAATTCATTTATTAAGTCAATTAGTTTTTTAATGGAGTCTTTTGGGTTTTTTATGTACAATATCATGTCATCTGCAAATAAGGATAACTTTACTTCTTCTTTTCCAATTTGGATGCCTTTTATTTCCTCCTCTTGTCTAATTGCAATGGCTAGTACTTCCAGAACTATGTCAAACAGGAGTGGCAAGAGTGGGCATCCCTGTCTTGTTCCTGTTCTTAGAGGGAATGGTTTTAGTTTTTGCCCATTGAGTATAATGTTGGCTATGGGTTTATCATATATAGCTTTTATTATGTTGAGGTATGATCCTTGTAATCCCACCTTGTTAAGAGTTTTTATCAGGAAGGGGTGTTTGATTTTATCAAATGCTTTTTCTGCATCAATTGATATGACTATATGATTTTTATCTTTCAATTTGTTTATGTGATGTATCACGTTTATTGATTTGCGGATATTGTACCATCCTTGCATTCCTGGCAAAGGTGAATTCTTTAAATCTAATGAACTAGGCCAGTGGTCAGCAAACTCATTAATCAACAGAGCCAAATATCAACAGTAAAACAATTGAAATTTCTTTTGAGAGCCAAATTTTTTAAGCGTAAACTATATAGGTAGGTACATTGTTATTAACTTAATTTAGGGTACTCCTAAGCTGGCCTTTGCTAAAAACTCAAGGGGCCAAAGAGCTTGCGAGCTGAAGTTTGCCAACCACTGAACTAGGTAAACCTCTGGCAAGATCGATCAGGCAGGAAAAATGATGCATAAATAATATTAGTAATAAAGAGGGGAACAGAAACATGGACAGGCAGAGATTTTTTAAAATCAGAAGAGGTTAGTATGAACAACCACATTAGACAAATTTGCCCTCAGGTGAAATGGACAACTTTTAAGCAAATATAACTCATGGGGACTGACTTTAGGAGAACGGGAAGCAGGACCAGATGTAGATTCATGAAAGGCCTGCTCCTGGATGGTGAACATCTACCCAGAACTAAAATACAAAGTACAACACGGGAGAGTTACAGCACAGCATGACTTCCTGGAGAATTACACTGAGACTTAAGGCCTGAGTAATCTTCCAGGGAACAGAAAGAAGGCAGCTCCCTGGCACCCTGTCTGGAGCACAGAACCAGGCACAGAGAATAAAGGAACATTTCAGGCAATTTCCATTATGAACACAGAATGAAGAAATGCAAAGTAAATCATTATCAAACCAACTTTCAATGTGTAAAATAATTACCAAAGAACCCAGGCAGGTCTGAACCACCATGGTTTAACACCAATTAGTGCAATATGCCACAGTAACGGAGCAGAAATAGATGATAAAATCCATGTGATAATCTCAATAGATATGGAAAAATAATTGTATTTTGGTTGATAATTTCAACCAGTTTGTGATGAAACTCTTAGCAAACTTGGGCCATAGGTGACTTCTGTAAATGATAATGGTGGCTTTCCCAGAGCCCTCAGCAAAGATCCTGCTTGTGGGGGTGGGGGGTACGCTGGCAGCCCAGCCCCTGAATGAGGGATGATGGACAGGGAGGCCCAGTCAGTGCAGGTGACTCCAGGCAGCACACAGTGACCAGAAACACACAAAAGGAGTGAGGATTAGGAGGAGAACCAAGATGGGGGCATAGGTAATCACCTATACTCGCTTCCTCCCACAACCACATCAGAACCACAACTAAATGGCAGAACAACTACCACCCAGAACCGAGGGAAGCTGGCTGAGTGGAAGCTCCACAACCGGAGACAGGGAGGAAGCGCACTGAGACTGGTTAGAGGCGCGGAGGCGCGGAAAGTGCTGGCGCCCGGATGTGCTGCTCTTTAAGCCGGGAGGGAGATACAAGCTCCCGCACCCTCTGAACTCCAGTTCGGGGAGAGACTCTGGGGGACCCAGGCCCCGTTTTCTTTGACTTCCCACGCGCTAGGACCGCCCAGCCATTGCTTTTATGCTAAGCCCTTCCTGGTTTCACTGTCCCCAGCTTTAGTATAAGTGTCCCCCATAGTCACCTAGACTCGTGTTGTGAAATGTTTCCTGCACCAAGTCAGGAACCCACATGCTACCAGCCGTCCTGGGCAGGCTCGCTCACTGCCAAGGCCCCCTTCCCAGTAACAAAAGGATGAAGCATCTTATCACACAGAGCTGGGTGTTTGTTTGTGTGTGTGTGTGTTGTGTGTATATTTTTAATTGATTTCAGAGAGGAAGGGAGAGGGAGAGAGAGAAACAAACATCGATGATAAGAGAGAATCATTGATTGGCTGTCTCCTTCCCGCTCCCTACTGAGGACCAAGCCCGAAACCCTGGCATGTGCCCTTCACTGGAATCGAACCCAGCACCTTTCAATCTGCAAGCCTACACTTTATCCACTGAGCCAAACCAACTAGGGCTAGAGCTGGATTTTCATACTCAACCTGGATTTGCCTACTCAACCTGGATTTTCATACTCAACCTGTAAAAATGCCTGGATCTGACTCGGTGGGCCAGGGCTGGGCAGAGGGTCCTTGTGGGACTGAATGATGCGCCTAATCCCACTGCCCTTCTCCTGAGAGCCCACACCACCAGGCCCAATGTTCTCACAGCCTGTCGTGTCCCCTCTTGCTTCTTGCACAGCTCTGTGCCCCTCCTGCACAGCAATCCCCGGGCGCCCTCCCTCTGGACCCTGCGGGGGTCACCCAGCACCCCTCCTCCCATGCAATGCACTGCAGGGTAGAGATGTGGCGCTGCTGAAGCTGGCACGCCCCGCGCCTTTCTCCTGCACCAACAGGCTGTCCCTCTGGCCTTGCTCAGCTCCTACTCCCCCGAGGCAGCCTCTGCTGGGTGACTGGCTATGGGGGCATCAGGCCGAACCAAACAGTGGGTGAGACAACAGGGTCTAGGGCTAGAGGAAGCTGCCCAAGGAGGAGCAGAAGGCACTGTCAGGTGCATGAGGCACCCCAGCCTTTTCTCTGACCCATCCCCGCAGGACCGGTCCCGGCCTCATCCTGCCCCCCAGGCCTGCTTAGGACAGGCATCTGCCTCATTGTCTACACAGGTTAACTGCCCTGCCCTGGGGCCGGGACCCTTCAGGCACTGCTGCTCCGGGCTGTTTCCCAGAGAACAGGCACTGAATGAAGCGCCCAGTCCCGCCGCACCTGCTCCCTAGCAGTCTCTGAGGACCCCAAGCCTCCCTCCCTTCTCCCACCCTCACCATCCACTCTGCCCCGCAGTGGCCCTGCCCCATCCACAAAGGTTGGCACAGGTTCTAGGCCCCTAACGGAGCCCATCACCAAGGAGCCGCTGTGGGCTGGCACTTCCGGGGCCACAGGGCTTCTGAGAGGTTCCTCTCCTCTGGCCTGGCCCCTGCCCCTGATGCCCTGCGGAGCTGGGGGAGGCACTAGCCTGGCTCCTCGGGACCTCAGTTCCCCATTCAGTCCGTGGGGATGAGGACCCTGTGATGTGCCCTCCTCTGTGCTTAGCAAATGGCTTTCCAAGTCACCCCTCTAATCCTAAGTGACCCCATCAGGCAGGCTGGGTCCTGTGCTGGGAGCTGAGGGTAAGGGCAGCTGCTATGATCCAGCTCCATGAGGCTGAGGACTCTGTCTCACCCCAATAACACCATGTGCAACCGTGTGTGTGGCTCAGGGCTGGTGCTCAAGACTCTGGCTGTCCCAGGGATGTGAGCAGGTGCCACAGGGGCAGAGGGACAGGGTCCAGGTGCAAAAATGCATGCGACCTGGCTTCTAAGGGAGGCAGCAGGAGCCAGAGGAAGCTCTCAGACTTGGAATAACAATGAAGGGATTGAATCTGACTCTGCTCAGTGAGAGGCTCCGCCCCTGGCCTCCCGAGGGAGGGACTCAGTTCCTGGCCCCAAGCTGCTGCAGCTGCAGAGATGCTGCTCTGGGCTGCTGGCTGCTAGAGGGCGCTGTGCTCTGTCCAAGCCCCAGGCACAGCCTGTTGATCCCACAGGCCAGGCTGCCAAAGGAGGGTGAGTTTGGACTCCATGCACCTGGGGGTACAGGCACACCTCTTCTGAGGATCTAAGCTGTGGTGGCCCCGCTGGGGCTCTGGTCATCTCCCTGCTTCTGTCCTCTCCTCCCACCCGGCACAGACTTGGAGGAGTCCGAGGTGCCGGGCTGGCCCTGCCCGGAATGGTCTGGGGCCTTCAGACTTTAGACACAGGCTGGGAAGAATTCAAGAGTGAGAGGGAAAGCAGGTTTTATTCAGGAGGGGTCCTGGAGATGATCAGGGCTTGGGTGCTGCTGGTGCAAGGATTGGGGAGGGGTGTGTGTGTGTGTGGGGGGGGCGGTGAGGGGAGAAGAAGCTCAGGTGCCCGTGGGAGTGCCACAGGCCCAACTGGCCCGGCTGCCACCAGTCAGGCCTGGGCTTTTCCACGTTCCCAGTGTTTGAACTTGGCGGTGCCAGATTCTGCCTCTGCCTCGGGGTCTGGAGGGTGGTCTTGTGATCTTGTGTCTCATGTGGTCCCTTCCGGGAGTGTCCTGGCCTTTGTTGCCCCACCTTCTACTAGTGGAGCCCAATTCCTCTCCAGCCTGGATTGATCTGTTTTTAGAGTCCTTGTGTTACGCCCAGACTTCGTGATCCCCAAGGACCACCAGGGAGCTGAGTCTGACACAATAAACGAAAGAGCCTGTTCCATGCTAGCATGGGCTCTTTTCCCACTCACGCCGGCAGCATGGCGGAAGAGAGTGAATTTCGCCCAGCCCAGGGGTTTTACTCTGGTCGGTGGTGATGTCACTGCCTCGGCTAACCCTGATTGGTTGGGTGAGGGCTAGGGATAACTCCGCCCTGGGGGTGGAGTCGGGAGCTCATCCTCGCCCTGCCCTGCCTTCTCATTCCTCCCTTGTCTAATGTACCTAGTCAAATCATTGACTCAGCTTACTTCCTTTCAGCATAAACAACAAATACAGTTACCAAGACCCTTTTACCACAGTTCCCATCAGTATTGTCCTCACTGAAGTCCAGTTCCCCTCCTGCAGGCATCAGTTCTCCTCCTGGCCTGTAGTTGCCAGGATACAGGCCATGCAGGAGCTGGGAGTCATGCAGTCAGGTCTGGGTGCCATCTACTTCAACAGCAGTGGGCGTGCTCAGGATAACAGTGCAGTGTCCCTTTGAGTCCTTGGGCAGTGCATTTCTTTACCCACATTGAGTTCCTGGGGCAGTGGGCACTGGCAGTGCATCTGGAACAAGCAAACTGCAGAGCCTGTAAGGACTTGAGCAAGGGAATGGTTACCATACACGATTCCCTCCCAAAAAGGGGAAACTTGTCCCAGTAAAGGGTACACATGGCCCTCAAGAGGGCAAAGGACAGAGGGTTGGTCCAATTTTCACTGATTCTAGGACACATTTAATTAAATCCTTTTTTCTAGAGTCTCACTTTTCCTGTCTTAAGGCTAGAGCTATACTCTGAGATACCTTAGCTACCAAGGTGGGGCTGTTATCTGATACTGGCAGCCCAAATCTATAATCTCCTGGAGTAATCTCGTGACTACTATAGAGGCAGTTTCTGTCTTAGTGGAGTATACTTCAACCTAATCTGAAGTGTCTACAAAAACTAGACCTTAATGCTGGTGGTTTAATCTTTGAAATCCACCTACCAATGCTCTCCTGGGGAAGTTCCCTGGACCCGAATTCCCAGGGGGACCCCCTTACCTTGCTTAGCATTTACCTGTGCACAGACAATACTTCTAGCAACTCTGCCTCACAGAAGTTCAGAAGTCTTGGTGACACTTAACGTGGTGTCACCAGGCAACTCTGACCTAGAGCCCCTGGGATCAACAGTCTTGTCATCTGGAGGGTCCACCAATCATCTGGTCTGTCAGGGGCTTGCTTCTGTTCAGCCGATTCCTTCCGGCTGCAGTTGGTAACCCTCTTTTCTCTGTGGATGGCACAGTGTCTACATCAAGGGGCCTGGATTAAGCCCAAAAGTTCTGGAAATGTGCCCAAATGGTGTGGTCCAGGGTAACTACCACTGCCCCTGCATATCAGGTCCCATCCTGAACATAACTGCTCCCATCCGTGAACAGTACCTTGTCGTCTGTTATCTCTGTGCAGTCATGAATTGGTTCCTCCATCATCATCTGGAAGCAGGCTGGCAGGGTTGATGGCCAGAGTCTTATGAATCCGGACACAGGGCTGGTCCAGGAGAAAAGCCTGGCCCATCCAGTTGAGCTCCTGGCCCAGAGTCTGCTTATCTGCCTCCTTCACCAGCAATGCTGTGGTGGCCACTGCCTGGGAGCACGCTGGCCACCCTGCTACCACAGGGTCCAGTCTCTTAGATAGGCAACAGGTCTCTTCCAGGGACCTAGAGTCTGAGTGAGAACCCCTTTGGCAATGCCTCTTACCTCACTCACGTAGAGGTGGAAGGGCTTCACGACGCCTGGCGAGGCTAGGGCAGTTGCTGAGATGAGAGCCTTCTTTAGCTCCTCAAAGGCCCATTGTCCAGTTCAGCGGCTGCGTTCCTTCAGTACATGTTCCTTCTGAGGTCCACAGTCCTTCTTTGATGTCCAAGGAGGCTCCCTGCTTTCTACAGTAAACATACTAATTCCTTCCTATTAGTTGCTGGCCTTTTAATTTCAAATTAACTTCTAAATTTTCTTTCTATATAACTATGCCTCAAATTTTAAAGAAAAGGCAAGGGAGGAGGGAGTAGGTCCAGTACCTGTTCCCAGGCCTCCAGCCGCTTGAAATTTAAAATGCCACATTTTTCCTACAGATACAGATCTATCTGCATTTCTAAGCCCCCTTCTACTCCCCTCACCACAGAACATCGGTGAAAATTGTCCAAGCAGTCACAGGGGGTTAAATCATACAAATAATTGTTTTAACACAATTCTAAATAAATTATAAACCTTTGTGATGAAGTCTACTTAAATCTATGAAGTAGGCACACATGACTGAAACCAAAAATGATTCCCAAAGTTTAAACGAAATACAAGATGCAGGTACAAGCCCAAATTCAAACTTACAATGCAAAGCAAAACAAAACAGATCAAATATAAAAGTTTCATATGTTACATTAAACATTACTTCAGAAAAACTGAATTAAAAAATACTGCATCACTGACTTAAAATAATTTTTTAAGTGTAAGCATTACATACTTTTTCATCTGACAAATAGGAATAAATCAATCCTTGAGATCTTTGATCATTACTGCTTATTCTTAACACATATAATACCGTTTAGCCTGCCATATTCTAGGCATCTAGTTACTGCAATTAACTTTTCCTAATACATTTCTCAATCACAATTCATACTTAATAACTATATGACTCTGCTTAGCTGATACCAATGACAAGGAAGACTAACCATTGTAAGCAAGGCCATCTGGGCAGCTTCACCACGTTATCACCTGCCACTCCCTGCAGATCACTGGAGTAGCATTCAAATGCAAATGAACACATTCTTTAGCTGAACACTCCCAGCCATTACCTCCTAGTTTCCGCCTCACGGTGGGGAATTTCAGAAGCTGCTTACAATGACTTGGGAAACCAGTTTTAATTTATCTCCCAGTTATCTCCACCACTTTTAAAGCTTATTCTGTACACAGAAAAGCGTTCTAAGCACAGCCCAAAACTATGCGCACTTGTTTTGAACTGGCCTTTTCTCTTTACTGAGCACAGAGATTCGCCCTTGAGCTCTCCCGTACAGGATGTCTCCACGGACCAGATGCCTCCACACCGGCTCAGGCCCCCAAGGCCCAGATCCCCGGAGCAAGGCTGCTGCTGCCCCAGCCACGCTGCTCAGGCGGCCCCCGAGGAGAAAGCTCGGGTCGCCCCAGCGGCTTCCCGGCTCTGCCTCCCCTTCTCCAGGCAGCCAGCAAATTAACCCAGGTGCCTGCTCCCCGAGCGAGGCCACCACTGCCCAGCTGCGCTCCAACGCGCAGGCTGAGCCATGCAGGAGCCCCACCTCTGGCCGACGCCGCCAGGGGGCCCCGCACCGCCATGCCGGCCACACTTCGCCGGCTCCATCCTGGGGCGCCATGTCGCCCGCAGATACCAAACTCAGACCTGGGAAAGGCTCACTTTCCGCAGGTGAGGCAATGGCTCATGCCATTCCTCTCCCCATACGAGGGTCCCTCTAGGGCCCTCCCGGGAGGTCAGAACGTCTTCTGAAACCTCCTGCCCGTGGCCTTCATGGTGCCCCCACCAGGCGTTTTCGGGCACCACTTCCACAAGGGGTTTTACGTCCCTCCAGAGCGCGCACACAAAAACACAGACACACACATACCTACCGCGGCCAGTCAGGCTTTCCGGATCTGGGGTCCCTCATCCCTCATGGTCCTGGGGATCCCGGACGAGTCCCCATATGTTACTCCCAGACTTCATGATCCCCAAGGACCACCAGGGAGCCGAGTCCGATGCAATAAACAAAAGAGCCTGTTCCATGCTAGCATGGGCCCCCCCACTCACGCCGGCAGCATGGCGGAAGAGAGTGAATTTCGCCCAGTCCGGAGGTTTTACTCCGGTCGGTGGTGATGTCACTGCCTCGGCTAACCCTGATTGGTTGGATGAGGGCTAGGGATAACTCCGCCCTGTGGGGTGGAGTCAGGAGCTCATCCTCACCCCGCCCTGCCCTCTCACTTGTTGTTGACCCTGAGACCACAGCAGGGGTTTCCTGCACTTTGGCTGTGTGTGTGTGTGTGTGTGTGTGTGTGTGTGTGTATGTGTGTGTGTGTGTGTGTGTGTGTGTGTGTGGTGGTGGTGGGGATTGGGGCTCTGGTAAGAGAAACTGGGGGCTTATTGGCCTGAGATGTCTGCTCCTACTTCCTCAATCCACGCGTAGGGAGTTTTTGAACCATCCTCATCCCCTCCTGAACTTCCATTCCTGCATTCTTTCAGGGGTGCTGGGGGAGGAGGGGCCCGCTTCTAGCTGACAAGGTCTCAGCCTGTGCAGTGTGGAAGGGAAGGGGCAATGTACTAAACGTGTGCAGCCTCACAAACTCAGAGACTTCAAGTAACCCCCTAGGATGTTCTGAAATGAAAACTTTCTTTTTTTGTTGTGGTTAATTCTCACCTGAGGATATTTTCCCCATCATTTTTCTTAGAGAGAGTGGAAGGGAAGGCGGGGGGGGGGGCATGCATATGAGAGACACATCCATAGGATGCCTCCTGCTTGAGCCTCAGTCAGGGCAGGGGATCCTGAAACCCAGGAATCAAACCCGCGTCTCCTTGGTTCTAACCACTGAGCCACTGGCGAGGGCTGAAATGAAAACTTTTTCATTAAAAGCAGTCCGTGGTGGATAGTCTCTTTTTAATGTTATGGTCATAACTATGGTTAACATTGTAATTGTGTCCTAGAAGGACAGATTGGACAAGAAGGTTAAGAAAGGCATGGGTCTGAAATGAGATTTGTGGCAACTAAAGATCTGAGGCGAGGTAAGGACCAAGGGGTAGAGGAAAGGACCAACCTTACTGCGTCTCAGATGAAGCTGGCAGAGGGTTTCCCTGGGCGAAGGGGTGTAGCCCCTTTGCCTGATCATAGATCTGTTCTATCCTCTTCAGCCTCTCCACTGGGGTTACTGTAGGTGCAACAGGTTTTACCAGTGACACAGACTCGCCCTCTGGTGGCCCCTGGCGTGTACTGCTGCCACCTCCCTGCAGTGTTATGGCCAGCAGGAGCCCTAAAATTTCCCCATGGGGTTTTATGGAGGAATTTTTTAGCTGTTAGGAGTTCCCATGTTTCCCTAGATCTAAGGGGATCCTAAGCTCTCCTTCTTGAAGCAGGCTTCTCTGGCTTTCTTAGGCAGGAAGGGGGAAGGGTCAAAGGTTCCCTCTGAGTCTTTTCTTTCCTAATGAACAGTCCCAAATCAATATCCCAAAAAAAGCAGCTTCAGGGTGGCAGAATCTTGGTCCCTTTGGTAATTTTTTTGTCATTTAACTTAACTTAGTAAAATTCTAAAGTTTCAAGTTACCAAAGACTTTGAAAAACTGTGTTTAATAATATGTAATTATTACTGAAAAGCTTTATTAAAAAAAACTCTTTAGTTATAACTATTTATTAGTTCTTAGCAATTCTATGACATTTCAAAGTCAACTATTATCCAAGATATTTTCTTGACAAATTTTGTAATGGAGATAAATAGCATGAACTTAGTTTTGTAAGCACAGGAAAAGCTAACATATATGTCATGTTAATTACTCTAAAAGAATCAAACTTAAGCCAACTTTAATATAAAATATTTTCCCAGATCATATGATCCTGAGAAACGTTTGAGACAGTTTCTATTTCTTAATTTATATAAGCATTTAATTCACTTAAGCCAATAAAATATTACAATCTAGTAACTGCAATCCAGAGGCAGAAAACACATCAGATATAATATACAAACACAGCTATCACAAATTAAAACATAAAGAGAATCCATCCCTGCCGGGATTCTTATCCCAGCATGAACAAAGAGTTTTGCGATCTGGAGAAAGGAGATGATGTGTAGATGATTAAGAAGGAGTCCAAAGATGAAAGACAATTTTGAAAGGAATTGGGGGTCAGAGGATCTTCAGCTAAAGGAGCTGAAAGACTACCTTCTTGTCTAGGACCCTGTGCTATTTATTAACACAACTTTTCCTAAGGCAAGGTGGAGACATACACTTCAAAGGGTACAGTTTCAAAGGGTAGGTTTACAGAAGCATTGTCAGTTTGGGGAATAGCCTACAGCTGTTCAGGTGTTTGGCCAACAGGAGGCAATAACATGCCCTGAGCTGTCTGGCAGCAGACAATCTTATTCAGGTTTGAGGGAGTGCAGTTTAGGCATTCCAACAGGTAAACTGCATTTGACTTAACCCTTGTTGAGCTCCCAAGCTTCACCAACCTTTTGATGAAAGTCTTATAATTATATGACATGTTGGAATTGGTTCCCGGCAAATCCCTTGACAACTTTTAGGGCGACTGAAGAAGAGGGAGGGAAGATATCAGGCAGGGACAACTTTAGTTGTTTGTGCTTTTTATTTTATTTAAACAATCGCCTTTTTCTTTTTAAAAAATATATTTCTATTTATTTTGGAGAGGAAGGAAGTGAGAGAGAGAGAAACATCAATGAGAGAGAATCAATGATCAGCTGCTTCCTGCACTAGGAATTGAGCCCAAAACCCAGGCATGTGCCCTGACTGGGACTAGAACAATGACATCCTGGTTTCTAGGTGGACACTCAATCACTGAGCCACATGGGTTGGGCTACTCGTGGTTTTTGTTTGTTTTTGTTTTTAATATATATATTTTTTATTTCAAAGGAAGAGAAAAGGAAATATATAGAAACATCAATGATGAGAGAGAATCATTAATTGCCTGCTTCCTGAACCCCTCTCTGCCCCCGACTGGGGACGAGCCTGCAACTCAGGCATGTGCCCTTGACTGGAATCGAACCCCGGACCTTTAGGTCCTTTGGCTGACTCTATCCACTGAGCCAAACGGGATAAGGCTGTTTCCCTTTTGTTGGGTCCAAGTTCCTCAGCCAGGGACCTGACCTATTTGGATGTGGGAACTGGAAGAAAATAGGAGAGGCTGTAGGAAGGTGGGCCATGCTTTATTGCAAACAAAGCGGCCACAACCGGCTGGCCAGTGGCACCTTATATACTCACTCAAAGAGCAGCGGCCTCAGGCCAGTTAGTGACACCTGTGCTCATTAACATAGCCGGTTATGTGAGAGCGCACCTGCACAGCACCTGTAGTGCTACTGCTGAGTCATGGCCCTCGTGCATGCAGATGGCAAATGGCCTTAACAGTAATACTGCTGTGTCACTGCCTTCATGCATGTGTGTGGCCGGTGGGTCTTTAGCCTCCTGAGCAGTCTGGTCAGGGCCCCACTTTGGTTCTGTGTGGAGGGGGCTGGCTCTGGTGTGAGGACCTGGAAGCTTATTTGGCTGATGATGTCTGCTCCTACTTCTTTATCCCACCTGTAGGGAGTGTCCCCTGAATTCCTTCTATTCTGCCTCATGACTTTCCTAAATCTGGGGGGAGGGGAGACAGGCAAGGTCACCAGTCCCTGGGTACAGGCAAGGCTGAAAGGTCCTGAAGTGGGGACAAGTGGACTTGAATGGCCTCTTGGAACGGGAGGCTCCTTCTTCCTCCTGTCTGGGCCTTATCTCCCCACCGTGGCCCTGACCCCTCCACAGAGGGCAGGCGCCAAACCAGCGGCCGGTTGTGGCCTGGGAAGGTTTCTCGCCCCTCGCTGGGAGAATGCAGGATCTTTACTGAACGCTCCCTGGGACCCTATCGCCCTCTGACCCCACACCTATAAATTGTGGAGAGGCAGGAGGCAGGGGCCTGAACAGCAGGCCTGACCTGGTGTCACAGAGGAAGTCTCCAAGGAGGAGGGTCCTGCACATACTTCGCTTGTTGTCTGTGAGAATGGGGGCTCTGAAGGGAGGGAGGGTATGGATCCTGAGTACCCCCACCCCTGCTTCCCCTGTCATCTGTGTGACCTCGGGTAGGTACTGCCCCCACTCCACCCACTGCCCTTCCCCCCTCCCGGTGCCCATTGATGCAAGCAAGCATTCCCAGACCACAGGGCTCCTCATGGGTGTTCTTCTCAAGAAGGAAGTGCGGGTGCAGTCAGGTAGTTTTATTGACTTGCAACAAGAAAAGGAGACAGGATTCTCATTCAAAGGCCCGCCTCCCCGAAGGGAGGCTTAGCTGTTGCTCATATACAGTATGTGGTTAACTACACATTGACTTCAGCTTTGCAGCTGGCTACAGTTACCTATCTGGTTCCTGTCAAGCGCATCCTGCTTATACTGGTTAGGCCTATTCATGACCACGTGCCTGTGTCAGCACTGAATGGGGGCACATGGGTTGTCTCCCGGGATCTTAGCTACACCCTCCTGGGGAGCACATTGCTGCTGTGAGCTGGGCAGGGGCTGGAAGGAGGGGGAGATGGGAGGGGCTGGGGGTGGTGGGCTGGGAGAGACCCAGGAACAATCCAGAGGGGAGGGGGGATGGCTTAGGCACTTGGAGGACTTCTCCTGGGTATGGACAAGGCTACAGAAGGCCAGCCCAGGAGGAAAAAAATCCAGAATCGAGGAAGGAGAAAGGGAGCCCACCATCTGAAGTCCCACCACTCAGACCTCTGTGATCAAACAGCCCTTGGCCACACTCCCAAGGAGGAACCTGTGTGTAGATGCCACCTGAGGGGGGTTTAGGGAGATTCCCCACAGGGGGAATAATAACCACAGGCTTTGTTAGATCCATTAGCTAAAGATCTGTGTGCTCCAAAGCTTGGCCACATTGAATTCCTGTTTTTCTGGCAGAAAAATGGGTTGATGCTCAGATCTTTCAAGGTAAATATCTTTAAGAAAAGACTTCTAGCCCTTGCCAGTGTGGCTCAGTTGGTTGGAGCATTGTCCTGTGTAAGGAAAGGTTGGGGGTTCAGTTCCTGGTCAGTGCCTGTTCAGAAGGCAACCGATGTTCTCTCTCACATCGATCTCTCTCTCTCCCTTCCCCTCTCTCTAAAATCAATAAATATATCAACGGGTGAGGATGAGAAACAAAAAAGAAAAGACTTCCATGATGAAAAATTTTAAATGAGCTTTATCTTACATGGGCACATTATTTTAAAAAAAAAATATGTTTTATTGGTTTTTCACAAAGAGGAAGAGAGAGGGATAGAGAATTAGAAACATCAATGAGAGAGAATCATCGATTAGCCGCCTCCGGCACCCCCCCCACTGGGGATGTGCCCAAAACCACGGTACATGCCCTTGACCATAATCAAACCTGGGACCCCTCAGTCTGAAGGCCGACGCTCTATCCACTTAGCCAAACCGGTCCTGGCGCATGGGCACATTATTAAATGATCCAATTTTAAGCCCACAATTTGAATTGGACCAATGCAAACAGTCACATAAGCACCACCATAGTCCAACTAGACAACCCTCCACCACCCCTTTGCAATCAGCCCCACGTGCCCTCTGGGGAGGGGCAGGAAAGACCCAGGAGGAAGGGAGGAGGAGGGGCTGAGGTCAGGCCCAGCTGTTCCTTGTGTACATCCTGAAGTGAGGGCTTATCGCCTCCATTTGCCACACAGGGATCCTGCAGTCCAGGTGGCCAGTGGCTGTCTCAGGGGCGTACAGTTCGACTGAAACCAGGCACAATGGGTCTGAGACTGCCTGTCACTACTTGAGCCAAATTCAGCAGAGACACAGTTGAATCATATGTGAGTGTTTATTCCAATAACTAGAGGCTCAGAGTATGAAAATTCATGCACTATAGGATTGGTCTCTCAGCCTGGCCTGCCCCCTCTCACAGTCTGGGAACCCTCAGGGTCGGGAGGCGAGCCAGCAATCAGGAGATCATACTTCTGCTGCTGCCATGCTGGTGGAGCAAGCCTCGGCCTGTCCAGGTTACCTGAGCCTTGGGCAGCCATGGGTGGCTGGGCAGCTGCTGTCCAAGGCTTGCCTGCGCCTCGGGCAGGCCTTGGGCAGCTGGGGCTGTGGAGACTAAACACCACCATCTTGTGGCTGTGGGTAACCCCATCTTTGAGGGTGGGGCCGTCAATTAGCATAGTCCCTCCTTATTGGCTGTAGGTGTGTCTGACATCTTTTCCACAGCATGAGGGTCAATTAGCATATTCCCTCTTTATTAGATAGGATGCCAGTAGTGTGGGGAGAGCAGTCAGTCACCCTGGGAATTCTGCTCTGACCAGTTGGCAGGTTACAGACACACAGGGAGAAGCTAGCTATGTGCAGCTGCAAGTGTAACAGGGAAAGGGGAGGGCAGGGCTGCAGTCCGGCCTTCAGGAGCTCAAAGTCCCGTAACAAGGTGGCCAGCCTTCTGTGACGTACAAATATAGTCCGTTTCAGGGGCCGGAGAATGGTCAGCGTTCCTGAGGCAAACTCCCAGAGGGGGTAAGGGTCCAGGCACAGCCACCAAACCAAAGCGCATCCTGTCCCGGGTCTGTTCTCAAATGTAGTTCTTTTCTGAGTCACAGACCCACCCAGGCATCTGATCTTCTTACGGCCTTGTCTCCTCCTCCCGTTCCTCAGGGTGTGTAAGGGAACTCTTATCAACAGTGAGGGGAATCATCACTAAACACCTGAGGCTCTGTTCAAATCACCTACGATCCAGACCACAGCAGGCCTGGCAGGTGTGGCTCAGGGGTCCAACATCGACCTATGAACAAAGAGGTCAAGGTCCGTGTCAGGGCACATGCCCAGGGTTGTGGGCTGGATCTCAGTGTAGAGCCTGCAGGGGGCAGCCAATTCATTATTCTCTCTCATCATTGATGTTTCTATCTCTCTCTTCCTTCCTCTTTGAAACCAGTAAAACATATTCTTTTTTGGGAGGAAATACCCCAGCAGGACCCATCATCACCCCAGACACCAGGCTGCAAACCTGTGCCTTTCCTCCTCGCCTGGCACAGGTGATGTCAGTGCTGCCCCCTCCTGGAAGCTCGCCGCAGTTCCCAGGCACATTGGCTCCTCTGTCCTCCTGGAGCCTGGTCTTGGGGTCCTCACAAGGGTCCCAGCTCAAGGCCCAGCTTGAACCCAGGAGAGACAGCTTAGGCCCTGTGACCAGAATCTCCTCGCCCTGCCCTCCCCCATGTCCCTGTCCTCATCCCCACCCTCAGGTCCTGTGAAGCCCACCAAAGACCAGCCGAACACAGCTCCAGCTGCTCAGCTTCGGGCGGCCCTCCCAAACAGTCCGCTGTCTGGCCAGCGCCTGGTGACCAAGGTGACTGGGGCCCTCTGGGAAGGGCTAAGACTTTCTGGTCCCAACTCCCAACTCTCTGCCTAGTTCCAAATCATGGACCCGATGGGAGCGTCCTCTCTGAGATGTGGAAACTGAGGCACAGGGCAGGCTGCCTGATGACCCACCAGGACCGAGCTGCTCCAGGAACAGCCTGGACTCCTTCCCGCCAGCACCCGGCCCAGAGCCTCAGATTGGAGGTGCGGGAGCCACGTGGCTCTGATGAATACGGACGTGAGTGGCACCACCTCTGGGTGCAGGGCTGTGTGAACAGGTGGCAGCCGCACACAGGAGGTGACATCGGGAAAGGGGAAAGTGCCCTTTCTGTCCAGCTCAGAGAGTGGGGCTCAAGTCCAGGTCGGCCCTGCCAGGGCCTGGGGGCCAAATGCTGCCGAGTGTGGGGTGGGGAACAGGTTGGAAGGACCCAGTCCTCTGCCCCCTGGACCACCAGGGCCTTTCCTGGTCCCCACACGATGGGCCTTCAGGGCCTTCACCTGTTTTAGCTCATTTGCCTCCAGCATTGAGACCCCTCATTCCACCAGCACCGCATACATGGTTTCCTGCAGGACCCCCACACTCCCGGATGGCAGGCCTGCTCTCCAACAAGAAACCCAGTCACCATGGGTGTGGCCCCTCGATGACTCTGATGGGACTCGGTTCTGTGCCCATTTTCCAGGAGAGCACAGGGAGGGGTGGAAAACCCGAGCGCCACCCCCGCCTGGACCTGGGGTGCGGGTCACCAGCAGCCAGTGACCGTGGGCCTGCATGGAGCGCCCTCAGGAGGACCCATGTGGACACAGAGGAAGGGCTGCCCCCTCACAGCCCTGTTGGCCCAGCGGAAAACCCGGTGAGCCTCCCTGATAAGCCAGCACTCACTGTGTCTGTCACTGCCGCTGGCTGAGCGCCTGGAGATCCCAGGGCCAGACAAGGAGAAGCGGGGTGCCTGGCGTCCTCTCTGCTCCCCCAGTGTGGGTGTCACAGCCCCAGGCCCCCCATGTCCCTTTCCTTCCTTGCACCCCACCGGAGGAGCCCTTGTCCCTCAGTGTCCCCAGCACAGCCTGCACTAGGAAAAGTGTAGATGCGCTTGTGCAAGGTGAGCAATCCAGGGAGCTCAGCCCACGGACCACAGCGGCAGCCCCAAGAGTGTGGGGTGGAGAGGGAGGGAGGAGGGCGCTGGCCGGCCCCTCTCTGCTCTCACACGGAGGAAGGGCAGAATTCTGGCTGCAATCAGATGGCTAAGGGTGACAGGGAAGGAGGAGGTGAGCTCCCCACCACGGTGTCCACAGCGGGGAGGCTCAGGTTCGTGGGCAGAGGCCCTCCCACACGGACCTGCCAGTCTGCACTGTGGGCAGCGGAGCTCGGGCATGGACGCTGTGCCCAGGAGGCAAGCCGCACGCACAGCAGCCAGAGGCACAGAACCAGCGGCCCCGGGACCTGAGCAGTGACAGGAAGCTCACTTGGTGACCACTCATCCAAGAGGCGGACGCATTTGACAAGGGCCTGGGGCCGTCAGTGTTGCAGGCAGACACCTGTCCCCTGTGAGTCTCCTGGTATCACATGTGTGTGCGCAGTGCAGGCTGAGGCTGAGGACGGTTTGGGGAGGGCAGACACTGCGTGGTAGGAGGGTCCCAGGGTGTGGGGCCAAAGGTCTATCTACATTGT
Organism: Pipistrellus nathusii; assembly: GCA_963693515.1. Lineage (NCBI taxonomy): Eukaryota > Metazoa > Chordata > Mammalia > Chiroptera > Vespertilionidae > Pipistrellus > Pipistrellus nathusii. The sequence continues at coordinate 93,185,404 of OY882861.1, forward strand.
GACCCCAATACTAGGTACCTGGCTGCCCCTAGAATTATCCTGGTTCATAGGTCAATGCTCAACCGCTGAGCCACTCTGGCTGGGCTAGAGTCGTCTTTTAAATGCTCTGAGTTGCATTCTGTGTCCTGAATTCACATGACCGCTCCCCGAGGAAACACTGCCAAGGCAACCTGGGCTGAGGAGGGGGTGTCCCCACAGCCAGGCCAGTGCTCAGGGCCGGGTCCCACAGTGACAGACATTGGCTTTGTAACTGCCCCTGGAGTCCTCCGTCCCGCTCGGTGAGACCCACAACAGGAAACACAGCCACAACCACATGTGCTCTTCACACACTTTAATGAGGGGCAGTGCCCACCACCCACCCCCTGGGCTGGGAAGAGTTTTCTGGTGGAGCTCAGGGCAGGGTGCAGGGAGGTGGAAAGGGCAGACACTGGGCAGAAAGCAGTGGTCTGGGGCAGGAGGGGGCTGGATTCTCCTTGGCCCCTAGGTGGCAGCCTGAGGGAGGTGCTCAGGGCTCCTTGGGGACGTACTGGCGGATCCAGTGCAGGTAGGAGGTGACTCGGGTGTGTATGCCGGGCCTGTTGGGTTCGTCACAGCCTAAACCCCAGCTGACCACACCCGCCTGCATCCAGGTGCCGTTGACCTTGCAGACCAGGGGCCCTCCAGAGTCACCCTGGGGAGAAGAGGGGTCAGCAAGGGGCTGCAGAGGCTGGGGGGGGGGGGGACTCGGGGGAGGACACAGCGCACCTGGCAGGCGCCCTTGTTCGTGGTCCCGGCACAGATCATATCCTTATGGACGATCCGGATGTGGTCCCCCGTGTAGAGGCCAGCGTGGTATTCGGAGTCACATTCGCTGTTTTCCACGATGGGGACCTTCACCTGCTTCAGGGGGTACGGCGGGGGGAGGGGCACTGGAGGGAAGAGGAGAGCATTCAGCACCAGGGAGGAGGTCAGCACTGCCCTAGCCTGCTGCCAGGACCCCTCCCCCAATGGAAACCAAAGGTTGGGTTTTGGGTGTGACTGGTCCCCACTCCCCCAAGCCCTCCAATGGTGCCTGACACTCACCTTTCTCTTGCACATAACCCCAGCCTGTCACCCAGCAGGGGGTCCCTGGGGGGAAGGTCTCCGAGGCAGGGGGCAGAGCCACCCGCTGAAGTTTGTAGGAGATATTCACAGGCTCCTCCAGCTCCAGCAGGGCGATGTCTGCCCCGTTCTCGACGGTGAAGTAGTTGGGGTGCACGATGATCCGGTTGACAGACAGCAGCTTGTCCCAGTAATAGAGGTGCTGCTCCCGCAGCTGCACCCTCAGGTCCGCAGGATCTTTGATTTCCCTGGAGGGAGAGGCGCCTAAGGGGACTGAGCAGCTCCTGTCCACCCAGGAGGGAGTGGGGATGCAGTCCCAGCCCCAGCCCCCACCCATCAGGCCCCACGGGCACTCACAGTCCCAGGCAGTGCGCGGCGGTCAGCACCCACTGGGGGTGGATGAGGGAGCCTCCGCAGATGTGTTGCCAGTATTCGTCTCCTAGGAGTCTCAGGCTCACCTGCCAGGGCCACTTGTTTTCAGGGGCCTCCTGCCCCCCCATGATGCCCACTCTCTCCAGGTCTTGGCTCTGAGCTGGGGCAGCAAACAACTCAGGGCAGCACAGGACACAGCCCGGTCCCTGTGCCCACACAAACCTGGGTTTTGTGAGCCCACCACCCCTTGTGGAGCCTGTGGGGGGAGGGGCAGGGGCAGGGGCAGGGACAGGGCTGAGCAGGGTCAGGACTCACCAGGGGCCGCGTGGCCCGGGCTCAGCAGGAGGGGCAGTGCCAGCACCAGCAGACTCAACATCTGGAAGGAGCCAGGAGGGGCTGCTTGACCCAGGGGTGCTGAGCCCGGCGGGGGTCTGCAGGGTGTGGGTACAGATGAAGTCGGGGACCCCAGGATGAGGGGTCAGTGCAGACCCGGAGTCTGAGGTCCTGCTGCTCCAGATGTGAGGCTCAGCTACTCAGTGCACTAACCCAGGTTGGGGCTGGTGGGGTGCTTACCTTGACAGGTTGCTGCTGCTATAGTCCCAGCCCACTCTCCCCTCCCATTTATCCTTCCAGTTGGGGTGGGTGGGGGGGTCAGAGGAGGGGTTGCTCAATCCTCCAATCAGGGGTGGAGGAAGTGAATGATTCAGACCCAGGGCCCTGATCCCCCTCCCAAGATTCCTTGGGTATCTGACAATATCCGTGTCCAGTGTTATCTGAGCAGTTCAGCTGATCTCCATGGTATCTTGTTATCTTGGGATCTGAGTGTCATCAGTGAGGGACAGGCAGGTGGAAATGACAGTTAGTTAACAAGCAGTTAGTGCCAGTTCCCCTTGGATACCTCCCTACCAGGCCCCAATACCCCTGACTCCCAATCTCCACAACCAGGGCTGACCATTATCCCTGCCTGTTCATCCTCCCAGCTCCTCAGTCCCTTGGGCTTGCTGGTTACCAGAGCCTCTAGCCCACCTCCCCCAACACCCAGAGTCCTGATCCTTTTGCATCACCCACTGCCATCCAGATGGTCCCTCCTGTGGCCTAGGGGAGCCTCGGCCTGTCCCCTACCCTGACCAGACACCCGCCTGGCTCTGGGACCCACCTGACCCTGGCTGGCTCCTACACATCTATCCCAGGTGACCAAGTGTTTGGTCCTGTTCCTCTCCAGATGTTGGGTCAGCTCTTTGTCCTGTGACCTTAGTTCTTTGATAGGGTCCAGAAATGTCTTGATTTGCAGTTTGTGAGTGATGTTGTTCCCAACTGTCTACAACCTGAGATGACCCAGGCCTTGGATACGATGTGAGGTTGGGTCCAGGCTCTGATTTTTCCAAAGAAGTACAGGTCATTCCTGGAATGCAAAGTTGGTTTAACATGTGAAAATCAATCCATCTAATTCATCATATTGAAAAACTGTAAATGAACTGCTATCATCTTTTGCTTAGTGGCTGTATTTTTTTTTTTAACACAATTCAATACCCATTTCAATCCAACAAAAATTCTCAGCAATTAATAAAGACAGCATGCTATAGTTATTTCTGTTGAACTGAAATGGGTGTTGAATTGTGTAAAAGTTTTTTTCTGCTGCTAAGCATAAGACAAAAATAGCTACTCTTTCATAGTTTGTCAAAATAATGAATTATGTGGACTGATTTTCACATGTTAAACCAATTTTGCATTCCTGGAATGAATTATATACTAGACCGTGATGTGTCAGCCTCTCCATATTTGGAGGAATTCAATTTACCAAAGCTGGATTAAGGATTTTGGTGGCTCGCTCTAGGAGGGACACTGGTCTGTAGTTTTCTTCCCATACAATATCTCTGGTTTTTTATGTAAACTTCTCTGGGTCACAATGTGTTATCTATATCCCATCTATATAGCTCCTGATTCAATCTGCTAATATCTTGTTGAGGATTCTTGTGTCTATGCTGATGAGGGATATTGATCTGTAGTTACCTTCCTATGTAATGTCTTTGACTTATTTTGGTATGAAGGTAATCCTGACCTTAAACAAAGGAGTTGGGCAGTGTTCTCTCCAACTGGGATAGATTATGTAGGTTTGGTATTATTTCTTCCTTAAATGTTGGGTAAATATTTCAGGGAAATCATCTGTGTTTGGAATTACCACAAAGTCGGGGCTTGAATGACACATTCATTTTCCCATGATTCTTCGGTCAGAGGCATGTCCTGGGTCTCACGGGGCTAAAGCTCAGGTGTGGGCAGGGCTGCATTCCTCCCGAAGTCTCCAGGAGAGAATCAGTTCCTGGCCTCTTGCAGCTTCTAGAGGCCCCCCGCCTTTTTCAGCTCCTGCCTGTCCTCCATCTTCAAAGGCCGCCGGGAGCATCTCTCCCACACCCTCCATCTCCTGCCCACAGCAGGGAAGAGCCTGTGATTTTAAGGACTCACCTGAGGACACTGGGTGCATTCAGATGGCCTAGGAAACTCTCCTGTCTCCAGGCCATCACCTTAGTCAGGTCCACAAAAGCCTCTGTCTCGTGGGCCCACAGTCACAGGCACAGGCACAGGCACAGGTGCAGGGGTGAGGATGAGGACATCTTGGAAGGGCCATCCTTCTGCCAGTGGGGAGAGAGGGTCCTAATGCTGGAGGCTAACTGGGATGGGACAGATGAGGACCCATAGCCCTTCTTGTGGGGTCCTAGATGGCACTGTGTGATCCAGGAGGCAGATGACCTGTGTTCCTGCAGACCTACCGCCACCCCATAAACTGGGGCCACATCAGGCCCCCAGAGGCCTGGACAGGTGGTGCCTTTGCCATCCTTATCATCATCAGGGTCAATGTGGAACACCCACTTCACAGCTGAAGCTCTTGGCAGGAGATAGGTTTGCACCCCAAGAAGACTGGTCCTGGATCATCAAGCAAAACCCTCCTCATGTGTCAGTTCCCCCAGATCTAAGAGGAGATCACTGACCTACAATGACCTCCAACTCTGCCTGTGATTGGGAGCTAGCTGGGGGGACAGGAAGTCCTGACCCTTCCCAGCGCCCCCTAATCAGCTCAGTGATCAGGTTCTGGCAGGACAGGGAGACGGTTAGGAAGGGCTGCCCCAGGCTGGGCAGCTGGTGATGTGTCTGTCTGATCTGTGGTGGAGACCACAGGACCTGCGGACGGTGAGGCAACACTCCTCAGAGGGCTTGAGCTGTCTCTCTTAGGCTCATTTGGGCCTGGAACTCTAGGTCTGTATTTCTTATTTAGAAATATACTTTTAAATTTTAGGACAGGTTTAGATTTATACCATGCACCCAATTTCCTCTATTATTAACATTTTATAATAGTATGATCCATTTTTATAATTAACTAGAGGTCCAGTATAGGAAATTCATGCATGGGGGTAGCTCAGTCGAATCTGCATCCTCTCACAGAATGGGACTGCTGGCCCCTAACTTCTCTGCCTGCCTGATCACCCCTAACCACTTGCTTGCATGCCTGATCACCCTTAACTGCGCACCTCCCCTTATTACCCTTAGCCACCTTTGCCTCAGCCCCAGCCACCGCAGCTTCGTCTGAAATGACATCAGGAATGATATCTGGAAGGTTGTTTGACTGTCTGGTCTAATTAGCATATTACTTTTAGTTTTATAGATGACCCAATGTGATACACTATACTAACTTTAATCCCTGGTTTATTCGGATGCCCTTACTTTTCTGCAATGGCCTCTTCCTGTCCAGGATTCCATCCAGGCCCCACATGACATCTAATTGTCTTATCTCCTTAAGGTCCGCTGGCTGTGACAGCTTCTCAGACACCTGGCTCTTCTTGAATATTTGCTGCCTCAATGATAGAATCAGCAATTTCTCCAAGGATCCCAGCTCCTTGTTTTGGTGATGCTGTTAGAAACCGGAGTCTGGGCTTCACTGGTGTGCTGGTTGCTCTGGGGGGTCCTTGCATCTAGGCCCTTAGCTGAGAGAACAAGGAAATGTGTGTGCACTTTCTTGTGTATAGACACACATATATAAACTATAGGCCAGGTGCATGAAATTCATGCACTGGGGGAGGAGAGTGTCCCTCAGCCCAGCCTGCACCCTGTCCAAACTGGGACCTCTCAGGGGATGTTTCAACTGGCATTCAGACATACCTCTCGCAATCCACGACCCCTGGCTCCTAACCACTCACCTGCTGCCTGCCTAATGCGCCCAACTACCCTCCCCTGCTGGCCTGGTTACCCCCAACTACCTTCCCCCACCAGCCTGATGTTGCCCCAAAATGCCCTCATCTGCCAGCCTGATCTCACCCTCAACTGCCCTCACCTGTTGACCTTATCTAACCCCTAACTGCCTCTGACTCAGCCCCCACTATCATAGCTTTGTCCAAAAGGAAGTCTAATTAGCATGTTAACTTATTATTTGTTTAGATGTCTAAAATTAAATCTATGATCCATGTTGAATTAAATTATGTATGTAGGAGTTTTAGAAATAAGGAAAGCCCCCCCACTGCTCCGCCTTCAAACCATGGGTCTTTGTAGAACACAAAACATTGGAGCCAGGCAGCAAAATAAACATCTTTACTTCTAGTAGAAGGGTGTGCACACATGGTCTGGAAGCATGTGCACAGGAAGCAGGTGAGCTGCTCAGGTTTATAATCCTTTAAGCACATGACCTGTCCATTGCTCTTGATTGGAGCTCAGGCACACAATCTTTTGATACTGGCTAATTCAAAGAGAGGGGCTGGCTTTTGCTGTTTCAAGATGGCGGCCCCCAGGGGAACTGCAAGCCATGTGGCAACATGGCGGCTGCCAAGTCACACAGTCCAAAATAATGGCTGTCTAAACTGTTCTTGAATAGAAAAGATGTTTGTTTATTCTCACAGGAGGCAAGTGCCAAGGCTCATGTCCTCCCACCTCCTGACCCCCACAGATTACACAATCATTCCAGAAACATTGGTAAAGAAAGCCAGCCCTTCCCTAGCTTGAAAATAATTGATCATTTATGTGTGGGTCTCTTTCTGAACTATTGCTTCATTGAACTAAACAGCTCCCTCTTCTGTTATCGCTCTCTCTGACTGCTGCCGCTTTCTACCACGTCACAAGTCTCAGAGTGTGACCCAAAAGTGTCGATGACAGGCTCATCATATGTAGATTTGTTTCTGGAGCCTTCAACAGGGCATGCCTGGTGCCCCCCTTCATCTCTTTGGCTTGTTCCCACAGAGTCCCTGCAACCCCTGCAGTTGGCAGGAGGTGGATGTCCTGGTTGTGGACACAGAGACCTGCAGTCAGGACTATCCTGGCCCAGGGGCCGTGAGAATGCCGGCCATGTGAGCCCGGGCTGGGGTGGGGGGCAAAGCAGACAATGGGGGCTCCCAGTCAGCCTCTTCCAGTCAGCCTCTCTTCAACTTCAAATGAGAAAACCCAACTTCAGGGGCCAAGGAGCAGTTCAGACTGCCACGAGGGTTCAAGAACTCGCTTACTCTTTTGAGTGGAGCACTGGCATCTGCTCTAAGTTCCCAGGACAGGACTTAGGGTGTGTTCTACTCCAATATGTAAACAGCCTCCTTCTTGCCGACACCACACTAGCTCAGTGCTGGGAGGGAGCACAATGCTTTCTGAGACTACTAACTAAAATGGGTTATCGGTGTCTAAGAAAAAGGTACAGATTTGTCAGGAGTCAAGTATCTAGGCTTCTGGATCACCCAAGGGACACGAAGTCTGGGGACTGAAAGGAAGCAGGCAGTATGTGCCATTCCATTCCCTAGCACCCGGCGGCAGATTCAGGAATTCCTGGGAATGGCAGAAATCTGTCGAATTGGGATCCCAGGGTTTTCAGACCTGGCCAAGCCTCTTTATGAAGCTTTAAGAGGAGAAGAGAATGCACCCATCGATAGGGATCCCGAACAAGAGAAAGCCTTCATCACCATAAAGGCAAAGCTCACTAGGCCCCAGCACTAGGGCTACCAGAAGTGACGTGAGACTTTAATCTTTTGTTCACAAGAACAGCGGGGTAGCCCTAGGAGTTCTAACCCAGGAGTTTGGACTCTGGCAAAGACCAGTAGCCTATCTCCCCAAGGGATTGACCCCTTTCCCTCCTCAAGGCCCTTGCAGCTACGGCATTATTTATCAAGGAATCTAATAAGCTTATCTTAGGACAAAACTTAATGTAAAAGTACCTCATGCTGTTGTCAACCTGATGGAAGCAAGGGGCCAGCACTGGCTGGCTCATGCTCACATGACTCAGTACCAAGGTCTGTTATGTGAGAATCCACGGGTACAATTAGAAGCAGTGAGAACACTTAATCCTGCCACCTTCCTAGCCATCCCTGAGGCAGCCCCTGAGCATGATTATCTGGAAGTCCTAGAGGAGGTTTATTCCAACCAGCCAGACCTAAGGGATAGGCCCCTGCAAAACGCAGACTTGGTATTGTTCACAGACAGCAGCAGCTTCTTAGATGAAGGAAAAAGAGGAGCCAGATATGCAGTGGTATCAAACTTTGAGACAATGGAAGCACAGGCCCTGCCTGAAGGATGGTCAACTCAGAGGGCAGAATTTTGGGCCCTCGCCAGAGCCTTAGAACTCAGTAAGAATAAGCGTACCAATATCTACACTGACTCGTATATGCCTTTGCTCCACTGCATATCCATGGGGCCATATATAAGGAAAGGGGGCTCTTGACAGCAGAAGGAAAAGGAATAAAAAATCAGAATGAGATTTTAAAGCTACTAAAAGCAGTCTGGGAGCCCAAGTAAATACCAGTGTTTCCCTGAAAATAAGACATCCTCCGAAAATAAGACCTAGTGCATGGAAAGATAAGACAGCCCTTGAAAATAAGACCTAGCACAACTTTGGGAGAAAAATTAATATAGGACACTGTCTTATTTTCGGGGAAACAGGGTAGCCGTCATCCACTGCAAAGGTCACCAGAAAGGGAAAGACTCAGTATCAGAAAGAAACCAGCGTGCTGACGCCGCAGACAAGTTGGCTGCCAAAGAACAAGTGGACCCCAAATTATCTGAGCCTCTAAAGTACACTCCTCAGGAGGGGGAATGGGCCCAGAAAGAAGGGGTAAGAGAACAATGGAAGGCTGGTGGATACTTCCAGATCATAGGGTCTTTGACCCAGAACAGTTAGCCCATAAGGTAGTCCTCCTGCAGCATGGACTCACTCATTTAGAATAGATTGCTCTAGAAGCTTTGTTAGGCAGGTACTACCTAATTGCCCATCTACTCTCCTTGTGTGCCTCAGTCTCTCAGCATTGCCTCCTCTGTGCTCAGAATAATGCTAAACAGGGTCCTGTGGGACCCATAGGAGTTCAGTGCTGTGGGCAGGCTCCTTTTGAGGACTTGGAAGTAGATTTTATAGAAATAGGGCCTAGCAGGGGGAATAAATACCTGCTAGTCTTTGTTTGCACCTGTTCAGGTTGGGTTGAGGCGTATCCCACTCGCACTGAAAAGGAGAGAAGTCATAAAGCATTGCTGAAGGACATAATTCCGAGGTATGAAATGCCTCTGACCATAGTGTCCGATAACGACCCAGCTTTTGTAGCAAAAGTAGTACAATAGGTAGCTAAGGCTTTAGGAATAAGATGGAACCTAGATACGGCTTACAGGCCTCAGAGTTCAGGGAAAATGGAGCACATGAACCAGACTCTAAAGCAGGCTATGGCTAAGCTTTCCAAAGAGACAACCTTACACTGGACAGATATCTTGCCCCTTGTACTCCTGCGGGTACACTGTATCCCGAGGGTCAGGGTAGGTTTCTCTCCCTTTGAAATTCTAGATGGTAGACCCCCTCCCTTAATTCGGCCAAAGGGAGATTTGGGGGAAGTAGGGAACTTAGAAATCCAAAAACAATTACAAGGACTTGGAAATGCTGTCTTTGAGGTCCACAGGTGGATTATTGATCGATGACTAGCCATCTCTCTAGGATCAGCTGTACATACTTATAAAACCGGAGACCAGGTTTGGGTAAAGGATTGGGAAAAGGAGCCCCTTAAGCCTACCTGGAAAGGACCCTATCCAGTCATATTACCACCCCCATAGCTCTTAAGGTTGCAGGATCCACCATTCCTGGGTGAAGACAGCCCAGCAGCCGAGTGACATCCAGTCTGAGTGGAAGGTGACCTCTGACCAGAAACACCCCCTGCAGGTCACTGTCAAGAAGACAGCAGACCTGGCCAAGCAACCTGCTCTAAGGAATTCAGATAGCACCTGCTGAATTCTCCCTAACACTAATCTTTCTTATCTCCTCCTAAGGTAACATGCTCTAGTATTTCTGGATAATCACTAGTTTTATCTAATAATTCTTATTTTGTCTTTTTATGAGTGCCAGCAGAATCTGAGACTAGTACCAGGAGGAGAACTCATGTGCTCTTGCTGCGACACAGAAGCACCATAAAATTACTGCTCCCCACACAGCAAGGAAACAAAGGCCTTATCATAAATTGTTGGATTACACCTTGTCATGCAAACCTTTGCTCCTTGCTTAGAAACGCACTACCCAAATAAGCTAGACCGGGTAGTCCACAAGAAAACCCAACCAAGCTAGATTTTGTTAGTTATACTTATCAGCCTGCAGCATGTTACGATTCTACTACCAAATGCACTTGGGGAGGTGGGGGGAGGAATTGTATCGGACGGAAAAAAATAATAATAGGACCTGTCACAGCCAATGTGCAGCTAACTAATGTTGTCAATTCAATCTACAATTTAGTATTTTTGTTGTTGTTAGTCCTCACTCAAGGAAATATATATATGTGTGTATACACACACACACACACACACACACACATATATATATATACACACACACACACACACACATATATATACACACACATATATATATTTTTTCTGGTCTTTTAGAAAGAGTGAAGGGAGGGGAAGAGGAAAGAGAGAGAGAAACATCAATATGAGAAAGACACATTGATTAATTGGCTCCTGCAGGCATTCTGACCAGGGCTGAGGAACAAACCTGTAACCCAGGTACATGCCCTTGACCAGGAATCAACTCTCTAACCACTGGGCACACTGGACAGGGGCAATTCACAGTCTTTCTAATGTGAAAAATGATTGTGTTTTTGAACAATTGCTTCTCGAACAGCCTTCCACAATGAATTAAGTTGGAGAACCAAGGTTCCACTCTATTGTCAGAGAGCAGTGTGCTCTTCTTTTTTCTGCTTTTGGGTACACTAATGTGTTACAGCCACGTTATCCTTAATAATCAAAAGGCAGAAACAACTCAAGTGTCCATGACACAAGAGTAGGTAGGTAAAATGTAACATGATTCAGCCATAAAGCCAAGGAACCCCAGGGGGTTCCAGCAGCCCCCAGAAGCTGGGGGAGAGGCCTGGGTCTCAGACTTCTGCCCCCAGATGGTGAGAATCCTTCACTGCTGCCTGAGCCACTCAGGCTGGGGCACATTGTTGTGGAGCAAACGCAGCTGTCAAGAAGCAGCAGGAGTAAGAATCCAGAGACACTTCCTACTGGTTGCAAGCAGGCATGCTCACCCACTGGAACTAAGTTCCCCAGTGAAAGAAAATCTGGGGCTTGGCGGGGTGGCAGAGAGCAGCAGGGAGTGGAGGTGCCCATGGTGTCTCTGTTGGGTGCAGGGAGGGCTGGGCACTAACAAACTACAGGGCATGTGTGCATTTTTCTGCGAGTGCCTTCTCCCAAGTCCTGACGTGCAGAAAGCCTGTAGCCTTGAGCACAGCATAGCCTACACAAGCACCAGATATCTGGCGACGGGAAGAACCAAGGACTGGACTGTCACGTCAGCAGAATGGTTTGCAGCCAGCAGAAGTTAGTAAAACCCTGCCATCCCTTCAGTCACCGCTGATGGCTTTTTCTGCCTCAGTCCCCCTGCACCCAGGTGCCTGAAATAAAAGCTCTTTTGATACACGATGGCCTCATATCATAGGTGAATGACCTCAGCACACTCTGAACCTTTCAGACCTTATTCATCCTAAAACCAGGTGCTCAAACAGAAGACACTGGGGAGGGGAGAAGGGAGACTACCTAGTGCTAGTCTAGCACTTTCTTAGTTCTTGTGTCAACAAAATACATTTCACTCACCCTGGCTGGTTTGGCTCAATGGTTAGAGTGTCAGCCCTCAGACTGGATTCCAGTCAAGGGCACATACCTTGGTTGCAGGGTGGATCCCTGGCCCTGGTCAGGGTGTGTGAGAGAGGCAACCAACCAATATGTCTCTCTCACTTCCATGTTTCTGTCTCTCCCCCTCCCTCCCACTCTCTCTAAAAATCAATGGGAAAAATATACATAAACTGATGAACAAAAATAGATCCAGAGACAAATGCAGGGGATGTGTGTGGGGGGAGAGGGGTTCGAGAGCAACAAAGGACTTGTATACATGCAAGTTAGCATAACCAAGGGACATAGACACTGAGGTGGTGAAGGCTTGCCTGGGGTGGGAATGGGTGAGGGTGAATCAGGAGAAAAGGAGACATATATTAAACTTTAGACAATAATAAAAAATAAAAATTAAAAGGACCCCCCAGAAAAAGAAATCCTGGGTGAGGGTTAACTAAATAAAAAAGAAATTTCACTCAAGGATTTTCTTGTCAAATACAATTGTGTCTTACAACCCAAGGTCAGTTCTCTTTTCAATCAAAGCAAAAGACTTTAATGATAACTTTTACTCCCAAAACCTGCCATCAAAACGTAAAAGTGCTGAAACCGGTTTGGCTCAGTGGATAGAACATTGACCTGCAGACTGAAAGGTCCTGGGTTCGATTCAGGTCAAGGGCATGTACCGTGGTTGCAGGCACATCCCCAGTAGGGGGTGTGCAAGAGGCAGCTGATTGATGATTCTCTCTCATCGATGTTTCTGACTCTCTATCCCTCTCTCTTCCTCTCTATAAAAAAATCAATAAAATATATATTTTTTTAAAAACCGTAAAAGTTAGCTTGCCATGTGTCCTGAAAAATGCTGTGGGTGGGACTTCTGTGGGAGTGAATGGCTGTCCATTGATAAGAGTTTACAGCTCTCGGGTGCTGCGACCTCCTCCCATGGTCAGCATATATCTGTCCATTTCACTTGGAGCTTTTGTCCTCTAGCTCAACTGGGCAATTTCCTCTCTGAAATCTTGCACGTGTTGATCATGTAAAAAGCTGCCTCTCTGCACCCATATTAGTTCTGACGTTGCGTGCAGATGGCCCTGGGAGTTCCATGTACACTGCCATGTTGTTCCTGGGAGCCTCCTCCCTGACCCTCACTCCTTTTGTGTGTTTCTGGTCGCTGTGTGCTGCCTGGAGTCACCTGCACTGTCTGGGTCTCCCTGTCTGTCCATCATCCCTCATTCAGGGGCAGCACCACCCTGAATGGTGTAAACTGGACTTCATTTTACCTGCTAGCATTAGGGTAAGTAGGATGTTTGCTGAGGGCTCTGGGAAAGCCACCCTTATCATTTAAAGAAGTCACCTATGGCCCAAGTTTGCTAAGAGTTTCATCACAAACTGTGGTTGAATTTATCAACCAAATCAAAACAATTTTTTTTTCATATCTATTGAGATTATCACATGGCCCTTATCATCTATTTCTGATCCGTTACTGTGGCATATTGCACTAATTGCTGTTAAACCATGGTGGTTTAGACTTTCCTGGGTCTTTTGGTAATTATTTTAGATATTAAATGTCAGTTTGATAATGTTTTACTTTGGATTTCTTCATTCTGTGTTCATAATGGAAATTGCCTGAAATATTCCTTTATTCTCTGTGCCTGTTTTTGTGCTCCAGACAGGGTGCCAGGGAGCTGCCTCCTTTCTGTTCCCTGAAAGATCGCTCAGGCCTTAAGTCTCAGTGTAATTCTCCAGGAAGCCATGCTGTGCTGTAACTCTCCCGTGTTGTACTTTATATTTTAGTTCTGGGTAGATGTTCACCACCCAGAAGCAGGCCTTTCATGAATCTTCATCTGGTCCTGCTTCCAGTTCTCCTAAAGTCAGTTCCCATGAGTTATACTTGCCTAAAAGTTGCCCATGTCACCTTAGGGCAAATTTGTTTAATGTGGTTGTTCATACAAACCTTTTCTGATTTTAAAAAATCTCTGTCTAGTCCATGTTTCTGTTCATCTCTTTATTGCTAATATTAGAGGCCGAGTGCATGAAATTTGTGCATGAGGGACACCCCCCACCCCACCTCTGCTGGAGGAGTGTGCCTCAGCCTGGCCTGCACCTTCTCCTATCTGGGACCCCTTGGGGGATGTCCAAGTTCTGATTTTGGTTTGGGCCTAAACTGGCATTTGGACTTCTCTCTCACAATCCAGGACTGCTGGCTCTTAACCACTCACCTGCCTTCCTGCCTGATTGCCCCTAACCACTTCTGCCTGCCTGCCTGTCACCCCCTACACTCCCCTGCTGGCCTGATTGATGCCTAACTGCTGGCCTGATCACACCCAACTGCCCTCCCCTGCCAGCCTGATTGCCCCAACTGCCCTCCCTTATTGGCCCGATCGCTCCCAGCTGCCCTCCCCTGCCAGCCATCTTGTGGCGACCATCTTGTGATAACGGCATGACGCCACCTAGGCTTTTATTATATAGGATTATCTGTGCATCAGTTTCCTGCCTGACCAATCTTGCTAGAGGTTTGCCTATCTCATTAGACTTAAGGAACTCACCTTTGGCTTTGCAACCCTGTAATTTCTTTATCATCTAGTCCAGGTGCTACTTTTTATTTATTTTTAATCACCCCTTACTTTCTTCCCTTAGTTGGCCAATCTTTTATTCTCTTCCTTATTCTCTCTCTCGGTTTCCTCTGACATCTTTTTTTCTCACTTCTTGACTTCAACAGGACATTCTCTGTTTTATTTATACTAAATCCAGAAAAGACTGGTCATCTCTCTCCAGGTGCAAGCCCCCATGTCCCTGTGAATGTTAGGAGATGGTATTGTCACCATTGTGAGTCTTATGTACTTTTTAATTTTCATTCTGACATTGCTTTAGAAGTTTTATTTTTTTAATTTCCCAATGTAGGAAGGCTTGTACCCATTTTTGATATAAGTGTGAGAAAGCTTAAAATACCAATGTAGCCTGTTGTCTTCCAATACCAGGCAACTGGAAGTGGCCTCTGAGAACAGAAATTCAGGCTCATTATTTGCCGAGGACGTAAACAAAGGCAGAGAAATAAATGTCCAGTGTCAGTTACAAAAGATGGGTTATAGGACGCCCCTCGTAAACTCAGATAGTGAACTTGTTGGCAAGTGGCCTTGCCACATGGTGTTCGCTGTGATCTGCTCCTGTCCAATATCTATCAAAGTTATATGTGGCCATATGATATGTCTGCATGTATTGGACCTTCCCAATCCATGCAACTGAAACCACACACACACACCCCCATACACACACACACGCATACATGCACGTATGTGAAGTCCCACATTCGGCGTGGTTCAATATTCAGGCTCTGGAAGAGGGGTTGCACGCAAATAAAAGAGACGAGACAAGAAACAATCATTTGAGCCCCAGTGACTGAGCAGCCGCCGAGATCTCAGCAACCTCCCCCTGAATCCCCCTTGCCTCCGGACGCTCTGTACCCTCTGCCTGCCTCTCCTGCCGCAGCCTTCCCCGGCCGTTTCCACTGAGGAAAAGGAATCTTATTGTATGTCCACTGCCCATTACCCCCACTCTTTCCACCCCGTTGCTGATGCAAGTAAGGGTGATGATCTGCTTCCCGGTGGCACTGAGGATTATATCCACACAAGAATCCAGCAGAGAAACGGCTGGAAGACCCTTATTTGCCTGCAATCGTACTGTCATTGAGCATCCAGAATGTGGAGAAGTAACTCAGCTGCAGGGTGACCAGCGCAAGAACATATGCCAGTTCCTCCTCGAGATTGGACTGGCTAAGGACGACCATGGTGCATGGGTGTTAAGTGCTTTTGGCTCACTGAAGCTTAAGTGAGGGTTTCTTTGTATTGAGTGGAATTTCCCTTCTGTCCCTTGTCACAAGTTTAAAAACCTCACAGCTGGTATAGTGTCACCACTTGGGTCTGCTTTTAGCTTGGACTAGTGTGGCTCCTTCATGCAGGAAACTGAAAAGAGCCATGCTCTCAGGTCTTGAAGTCCCTCATTTAAACATAGGTCAAGCCTAGCAGTGTCTAGACTGAAACAGCAACACTGTGAGGTTTCAGCCAAGCCCATGTCTGCCCAGAGCTCCTCACCAGAGTTCCTTGCCCTCAGAGAATGTCTACCCCTGAGCAGCCTTCAGTGAAGCTGAGAGGAGAGGGGTCAGGCAGCAGCGCCATGTGCACCACTAGAGGGAGCCTTCCGTAGCCCAAGGTCTCCCCCTGACCAGGTGGATGGAGCTCAGAGCAGCCTGCCACCTTCCCTTCAGGAAGTGTTAGGACTTCTGGCTTGCCACCAAGGTCTTTTTGACCTGACATATCCTAGCTCATATGTAGGAGGGCTTGTGCCCATCTTTTATATGTGTCCAAACGCCATAATTTGAGGCCAGTCTTCTATCTGAGTTAAACTTTTGACAAGGGAACAAATTTCAAACTGAAGTGTCAGTCATGTAGTTTTAATGTTATTTAAATGAAACTTGTTTTCAGAAACACCTGGGGGGAGGGGCGGGGAAGAAGAAACAATAATTTTGAAATATTGGAGAACCAGGCGAGAGCCCGGATCAAAGGAAGAACTCTGCTTGGGCTCGGGCCTTGCCTTCCTTTTATTCAGTTTGGGATACATCTATAGCCCTTAGGCAGGCAATTTCCAATAACAGACAGACTATCTTATCTGCAAGGATGTCCATGACTGTCTGGTGGGAAAGTTGCTTCAGCTACTGTTAACTGAACTATACAGTGGGTGTACAGCTCTGACCTTTGCCAGAGCTCAAGGTTCACCAGCCTTCCTGACTCCTTGACCACACCTCTCTGCTAGTGAAGACAATGGGCAGCTTCCCACACACATATGGTCACATACATGCAGAACATGATGCATCGGCACACGTGGAGAGAGGCCCTAGGAGGCTCTGGTGCAGGGGGACCAGCCTGGGGCTGAGAACCCAGTCATGGGTGGCAGTCTGCCTGCGGGACCCTGGGCTTCCAGCCTTCTCTCACAGCCTGCTCTGGAGCCAAGGGGAGCAGCCAGGGCACTGCACCTGGCCCCTCTTCTGGCAAAACGGATCACCTCAGGAGAAAGCAATCCAACTACCAACCAAGACACTGGGAACATCCCTCAGAGAGTCTGCTGGAACCTCCAGCTGTGGGGCCTGTGTGGTAGGAGCCCAGTAGGCAAACCCTAGTGATCCCGGGTGATGCCAGTCAAAACTCGTACCCATTAGAACACGGTGGGTCCCAGGGTGCCTGGGCCTCAAGAGGAGGGAAAGTGGAGAGTGGGGAGCCAGCAGGAGGAAGGAGCCTCATCAGTCTGGGTGTCACAGGCTGGCAACCCCACGTCTAGAACAGAGGCCTGGCAGTGGGAGGACAACCACCAGGAAAGGAGTCAGGGAGCAGCACACAGAACTCGGGGGCCTTGGTCAGAGCCCCGGCGGGCACTGCGGAGAGGGGTGCTGCCTGGAAGCCGTCCCAGGCGCTGCCCTCTGTGAGGAGCAAAGCTGTCATGTGGTACAAAGCTGCGCTGGGGCCTGCGACCCTCTGAGCAGTGGGGCAGAGTGAGGGAGATTCAGTGTCCTTGTCTGTGTGCTCACAGTTGTCCTGAGGTTTGGTGGGGCCCCAATGGGACAGCCAGTGACATGAATGAGAGCCTCTAGGAGCCTCCCTGCCCCGAGTTCAAAACCTCCACTGTGACACGTGAGGACCCGTGGACGCTGGAACAGTGCTGCCCCCACAGCACCCCACCCGCCCTCACTGCGCAGCTTCCACTGAGGTGTGCACAGCGGGGCTGTTAGGTAACAGTTGCTGTGCCTTTTGCCCACCTGCCCTCTGCCTTCCCAATCAGGGCTCAGACATCCTCATCACAGTTTCCGCTTTGGTCCTTTCCCTGATCAAAGAATCCTCGTGCACTGCTGGTGGGAATCCGGTGCAGCCACTGTGGAAAACAGTATGGAGTTTCCTTAAAAAACTAAAAATGGAGCTGCCATAAGACCCAGTAAACCCACAGATTTCATGATCCCCAAAGACCACCAGGAAGCCGAGTCCAATGCAATAGCAGAAAGCCCATATTCCATGCCAGATGGGCTCTGTCCCAGTTGACAGCTGCATGGGAGAAGAGAGCTAGCTTCAACAGATCAAAGGGTTTTATAGGGGTGGTGATGTCACTATTTTGGCTGACCCCGATTGGCTGGGGGAAGGTTAGAGTCTAGTTACACAATTACATGCAAAATGGAGGCTCAGGAGTTAGCCCCACACTGCCCTTTCACCACTTCTAGGAATATATTTCAAGAAAACAGAAACACCAATCAGGAAACAGAAACACCAAACACCCACCCAGCTCCACCCTCACTCTGGGCATCCATTCCTCTCACCCAGTTCCAGCAACCTGGGCCCTCCAATGGAGGCCTAAGGCCAGAAGGACCCCTGCTCAGAGCAGAAGACAGGGCACTGCCCACCCTCCCGCCCACACAGCTGCTGGCTCTAATACCCACCAACACATTATCTCAGCGTCCCTCATCTTATCTTTTTTTATTAATCCTAAACCCAGGGTATTTTTTTCTGCTGGTTTTTTAGAAAGAGTGGAAGGGAGGGGAAGAGGAGAGACAGAGAGAGAGACATCAGTGTGAGGGAGACACATCAATTAATTGGCTCCAGCACACATCCTGACCAGGGCTGAGGAACAAACCTGCAACCCAGGTACATGCCCTTGACCAAGAATCAAACCCAAGACTCTGGTGCAGGGAGCAACGTTCTAAGCACTGGACCGGGTCCATTTACATTCTTTCTTTTTAAAAAAGATATTTATTAGTTTTTAAAATTATTATTTAGGGTATTATAAATTGTAGTATATGTCTCTCTCCCCTGCCCTCCACTGACCTCCCCCTGGCCTCCCTTATCCCCTGGCACTTGCCCTCATCCCTCCACCCCCAATGTCTTGAGTCTGTTGGTTGTGCTTATATGCATGCATACAAGTCCTTCGGTTGATCTTCTAACCCTTCCCAACCCTCCCCTACCTTCCTGCTATAGTTTGATAGTCTGTTCAATGCTTTTCCCCCTCTGTCTAATTTTGTTCAATAGTGTGTAATGTTCTTTATTATCCATAAATGAGTGAGATCTTGTGGTATTTTTCTTTCACCGACTGGCTTATTTCACTTACCATAATGCTCTCCAGATCCATCCATGCTGTTGCAAATGGTAAGAGCTCCTTCTTTTTGACAGCAGCATAGTATTCCATTGTGTAGATGTACCACGGTTTTCTAATCCACACATCTGCTGATGGGCACTTAGGCTGTTTCCAAATCTTAGCTATTGTAAATTGCGCTTCTATGAACATAGGGGTGCATACATTCTTTCTGATTGGTGTTTCTGTTTTCTTGGGATATATTCCTCGGAGTGGGATTCCTGGGTCAAATGGGAGTTCCATTTTTAGTTTTTTGAGGAAACTCCATACTGTTCTCCACAGTGGCTGCACCAGTCTGCATTCCCACCAGCAGTGCACGAGGGATCCTTTTTCTCCACATCTTCACCAGCACTTGTGATTTGTTGATTTGTTGATGATAGCCGTTCTGAAAGGTGTGAGGTGGTACCTCATTGTTGTTTTGATTCGCATCTCTTGGATGATTAGTGACTTTTAGCATGATTTCATGTGCCTCTTGGCTTTCTAAATGTCTTCTTTCAAAAAGTGTCTATTTAGGTCCTTTGCCCATTTTTTGATATGATTGTTTATCGTCCTTTTGTTAAGTTGTCTGAGTTCCCTGTAAATGTTGGAGATTAAACCCTTACCAGAGATAACAATGGCAAATATGTTCTCCCATGCAGTGGGCTTTCTTATTGTTTTGTTGATGGTTTCTTTAGCCATGCAGAAGCTTTTTTATTTTGATGCAGTCCCATTTGTTTCTTTTCTCTTCAGTTTATAGTGCCCTAGGAGCTGTATGTGTAAAGATATTGCTATGAGTAATGTCTGCTATTTTGTTGCCTATGGCTTCTTCTGAGATCTTTATGTTTTCCCATCTTACATTTAATTCCTTTATCCATTTTTAGTTTATTCTTGTGTATGGTATAAATTGGTGGTCTAGTTTCCTTTTTTTCAAGTATCTGTCCAGTTTTCCTAACACCATTTATTGAAGAGACTGTTTTGTCTCCACTGTATGTTCTTGCCTCCTTTGTCAAATATTAATTGAGCATACCAGCTTGTGTCGATCTCTGGGTTCTCTGTTCTATTCCATAGATCTATATGCCTGTTTTTGTGCCAGTACCAGACAGTTTTGAGAACAGTGGCTTTGTAGTATAGCTTGATATCTGATTTTGTGTTCCCTCCAACATTGTTCTTCTTTCTCATGATTGCTGCAGCTATTCAGGGTCTTTTTTTTTTTATTTTATTCCAGATGAATTTTTGGAGAATTTGTTCTAGGTCTTTGAAGTATGCCATTGGTGTTTTAATGGGGATTGCATTGAATTTATAGATTGCTTTGGGTAGTATGGACATTTTAATGATGCTGATTCTGCAAATCCATGAAATGGTATATTCTTCCATTTGTTCATGTATTCCTTTATCTCTTTTTTTTAGTGTTCTGAAATTTTCTGAGTGCAGGTCCTTTGTCTCCTTGGTTAAGTTTATTCCTAGGTGTCTTAATTTTTTTGTTACAATGGTAAATGGGGTTGATTTTAAATTTTTCTTTCTGTGAGTTTATTATTGCTGTATTGAAAAGCCATAGATTTCTGGGTGTTAATTTTGTATCCTGCTACATTGCTTAATTCATTTATTATGTCTAATATCGATAATTTTTTGATGGAGTCTTTGGGGTTTTCTATTACAATATCATGTCATTTGCACATTAGGACAGTTTTACTTCTTCGTTTCCAATTTGGATTCCCTTTATTTTTTCTTCTTGTCTGATTGCAATAGCTAGTACTTCCAGTACTATGTCGAAGAGGAGTGGTGAGAGTGGACATCCCTGTTTTGTTCCTCTTCTTAAGGGAAATGGTTTTAGTTTTTCCCCATTGAGTATGATGTTGGCTCTGGGTTTGTCATATATGGCTTTTAAAAAAATATATATTTTATTGACCTTCTACAGAGAGGAAGGAAGAGAGATAGAGAGCTAGAAACAACATCGACCAGCTGCCTCCTGAACACTCCCCACCGGGGATGTGCTTGCAACCAACGTACATGCCCCTGACCGGAATCGAACCTGGGACCTTTCAGTCTGCAGACTGATGCTCTACTGCTGAGCCAAACCAGTTTCGGCCATACATGGCTTTTATTGTGTTAATGTATGATCCTTATATTTCCACCTTGCTTTGAGTTTTTATCAAGAAGGGTGTTGGATTTTGTCAAAAGCTTTTTCTGTATCAATGGACCTGATTATCTGGTTTTTAACTCTCAGTTTGTTTAGGTGTTGTATCACATTTATTGATTAGTGGATGTTGTACCATCCTTGCATCCCTAGGATAAGACCCACTTGATCATGGTCTATGATCTTTCTAATGAAATGCTGGATTAGATTTGCTAGAAATTTTTTGAGGATTTTAGCATCTATGAGCATGAGGGATATTGGCCTGTAATTCTCTTTCTTTGTATTGTCTTTATCTGGTTTTGGGATTAGGGTAATGCTGGCTTTGTAGAAACAGCTTGGAAGTGCTTTTTCCTCTTGAATTTTTTTTTTAATAGCCTGAAGAAGATAGTTTTATTTCTTCTTTGAACATTTGGTAAAATTCACCTGTGAAGCCGTCTAGTCCAGGACGTTTGTTTGTTGGAAGTTTTTATTATTATTATTATCATTATTATTACTGCTTCAATTACCTCCATAGTTATCGGCCTATTCAGATTTTTTTGATTCCTCCTGGTTGAGTTTTGGGAGATCGTATTTTATTAGGAATATGTCCGTTTCTTCTAGGTTGACCTGTTTTTTGGAGTACAGTTGCTCATAGAATTTTTTTTTATGATTCTTCATTTTTCTTTTTCTTTTTCTTTTTTTTAAATATATTTTATTGATTTTTTACAGAAAGGAAGGGAGAGAGATAAAGAGCTAGAAACATTGATGAGAGAGAAACATCGACCAGCTGCCTCTTGCATACCCCCTACCGGGGATGTGTCCGCAACCAAGGTACACGTCCTTGATCGCAATCGAACCCGGGACTTTTCAGTCTGCAGACCAATGCTCTACCACTGAGCCAAACCTGTTTCAGCTGATTCTTCATTTTTATATGGGGTTTGTTGCTATTTCACCTCTTTCATTTCTGATTTTGTTTATTTGGGTACTCTCTTGGTGAGCCTGGGTAAAGGTTAATCAATCTTGTTTATCCTTTCAAAGAACCAGCTCTTGGTTTCATTAATCTTTTTTATTGCTTTTTTTGGTCTCTATATCAATTATTGTTGCTCTGATTTTATTTCCTTCCTTCTGATCACACTGGGATTTTCTTGTTGCTCTCTTTCTAATTCTTCAAGTTGCAGAGTTAGGTGGTTTATTACCAGTTTTTCTTGTTTTTTGATGTGGGCCTGTAACTGTACAAACTTCCCTCTCAGGGCTGCTTTTACCTTGTCCCAAAGATTTTGGATTGTTGTGTTTTCTTTTTTTAGAAATCAATAAGAACTATTAAAAATAATCATCAACAATTAGAGGGGAACCATCTTTAACTTGATCTTTTCTTCTATATTTGAAAAGTACCTCATCTTTGTTAAAATTTCCTTGGCTTTTTCAAAATCATCTTGTTCCAAAGCTCTGCTCAAATTGTCAGTCAATTCTTTCTGTTTTTCTCTGACAATAGATTCAAACTCGTTAATGGCAGCTTCACTTTCAGCTTCTGCAAGTTTTTCATTGATATCCATTATTCCCATGAGGAATTGATTGTCCATTTTATAATCTGTTCCTTCGGGAATCTCTATTCCATGCAGCTTTAGAAGGTAGAGTTCCCTGCTCAGCGGGGCCAGAAGGGTCTTGTAGGCGTCATTCACCAGGGTCGAATGCTTCTCGGAGAAGTCCTTTTCCGTCTGAGACCTCTGGCCGAAGAAGTCTGGGTGGACAAGGCGCTGTAGTTGCTGGAACCGATGCTGGAGCTTTGCGGTATCCACGTTGAAGGAACGTTTGCAGTCCATGAGGCTGAAGTGGTCTCTGGTGGGGTCAGGTGGCTGCAGCACCCGGCACTGGGGGCAGAGGAACCCGTCCTCCCGGGTGGGCCCCCCTGGGCCGCCGCAGTTCCAACACTGGGGGGAGCTGCTTCCTGCGAGCATTGCAGCTCAGCGGTCTCCTTCCGAGGACCCCAGTCGGCCACCACCCCCACACCCGGGGCAAGGCCCCGGTCCTCCTGCCCCACATCTGGCCCGCGGCGGCGTAACCCGTCCGGGGCGGATTGTTGTGTTTTCATTGTTGTTTGTTTCCAGGATGTGATTTATTTCTTCTTTGATGTCTTTGGTAACCCGCTTATTGTTTAATAGTATGCTATTCAGCCTGAATTTTTGTGATTGTTTTTATTATAATTGATTTATAAGTTTATGCTGTTGTGATCTGAGAAGATGCTTAATATAATTTCAATCCTCTTGAATTTGGAGAGACTTTGTCTGTGTCCCAATATGTGGTCTATCTTTGACAATGTCCCATGTGCTCTTGAGAAGAATGTATATTTTGAAGTTTGGGGATGGAATGTTCAAAAGATGTCAATTAAGTCCATCTGATCTAGTGAGTCGTTCAAAATTTATGTTTCTTTGCTAATTTTTTGTCTAGAGGATTTATCTAGTAATGTTAATGGGGTATTAAAGTGCCAGGGTTCTTGTTCTAGCATTAAAAAGCATTCAGCAATCTGGAGAAAGGCTGTGTGTTGATTAAATAAGAGTCCAAAGACAAAAGATAATTTTGAAATGCATTGGGAGTCTGAGGAACTTCAGTTAAAGGAGCTAAAGTTCTCCTTTTTTCAGGACCCTTACTTTTTAAAAAATAAATGTTTGTTGTTCAGATTATTACAGTTGTTCCTCTTCCCGCCACCCACCCCCCACTTGGCTCCTCTCCTCCCGGGTCCCACCCCACCCCATGTCTTTACTCCCACCCACCACGTCCTCATCCATAGGTGTACAATTTTTGCCCCATCTCTTCCTGCATCACTCACACACTGTTTTTGTCTTGCTGCTTTTAATATTTTCTCTCTTTTTTTTTTTTTTGCTCTTGGCACTTTAATTATGATGTGGTCCTCTTTTGATTACTTTTGTTTGGGGTTCTGTGCAATTCCTGGACTTGTAAATCTATTTCTTTCACCATGTGAAGGAAGTTTTCTGTCATTATTTCTTCAAATAGGTTTTCAATATCTTGCTCTCTTTCTTCTGGCACCCTCATAATTCGGATTTTGGTATGCTTGAAGTTGTCCCAGAGGCTCCTTACACTATCTTCACATTTTGGATTCTTTTTCTTTTTGCTTTTCCAGTTGGGTGTTTTATGCTTTATTGTATTTCAAATCTTTGACTTGATTCTTGTGATCCTCTAGTCTAAGGTGACGAGACGTCCCACTTTGGCGGGACAGTCCCCATTTTTAACAATTTGTCTCATGTCCCAAGGCATTTTAAAAGAGTCCCAATTTTTTGGAAGACTCTTTAAAAAAGATTTTTTAAAATGCCGTGGGACGCGGGATAAATTGTTAAAAATCAGGACTGTCCCACCAAAAGTGGGATGTCTGGTCACCTTACTCTAGCCTGTTTTTGGATCTCTGTATATTATTCTTTATTTTACTCAGTGTATGCTTAATTTCTAGTTGGTCCTTTTTCATATCCTCGAGGGTCTCATTAAATTTATCGATCTTTTTTAGAAATTCTTGAAAAACTTTATAACAGTGGTTTTGAACTCTATATCCAGGATTTTGCTTTCCTCCATTTCTTTCATTTGTGATCTGTTTCTTTGTTTCTGCATTTTGGCTGCTTCCCTGTGTTGCAAGAGTGGCTTTGTGTGCTAGGTGTCCTATAGGGCCCAGTGTCTCAGTCTCCCCAGTTACTTGAGGTAGACACTCTTGGTGCACCCTTTTGTGGGCTGTGTGCACAGTGTTGTGGTAGTTAAGCCTTGATTGTTGTTGATATCCCTGGGAGGAATTGATCTCCAGGCTAATTGGCTGTGAGAATCAGCTGTGTCTACAATGGGAGAACTTCTGTGCTGGAGAGATACTTATCAGAAAAGTCTTGCTTCACTGGGGCTTTAATGCTCACTGAGTCTGTCTCCTGAGTGTGTCCCTTATGTATCTGAGGAGTTGTAATCTGGATGGTCCCACTCTGACCACGGGATACACTGGCTCTTGGATCTCCAAGGAGGTGCTAATTTAGCCTCTGCCTAGACCACCCAGCAGGAGCTAAGGAGAGATCTGCAGATTCATTTTCTCTGTTTGGGTTTTGGAGATGACCAGATGAGGCCCAGCTGTGAAGCAATGCAGGCTTCTATGGGAACTTGGGCTTTCTTTAGGATGTTCTGAGTCTCTCTGACTCAGCTGCGGTTTGTCAGTTAACTTTAGAGTTCAAAGGACCAGGCCATTCATATGCAAAAGCCTCTGCCCACAGCTTTTGTGGGGCAGGGACTCAGGGTGAAGCAAACAGCAATGGCTTTCCGTCAGCCCTGCCCTAAAAGGCTCCCAAGTCTCAGTGTCCCATGGTAATTACTGCAAGCACCTCTCAGAGCAAACCGCCCTCAAGTTCCACCCGATGCCTGACAGTCCAGTTTCTTCTCCTATGGGTCTGGGTCCCCAGAGTCTCGCCTGGAACTGGAGTTCAGAGCAGTCAGGAGCTTGTGTCTCTCTCCTGCTTGAAAAAGACAGTCACTTCCTCAGTTGCCAGCCCTCTCTATGTGCGTGCTTCGTACCTCTGCACTTTATTTCCACTGCTCCTTGAATTTCAGTGTGCTTTTCTCTTTCCTTCTAGTTGTAGAATTTTCACTCGGCCAGTCATCCTGTGGTTCTGGATGATGTTCATTTTTCTCTTTTAGTTGTGCACAACCACTTTTGAAGTGGTTGTGCAAGGCAGTAAGTTCAGGTGTTTACCTATGCTGCCATCTTGGTTTCTCCACAGGACCCTTGCTTTTTACTAACCCAATTTGTCCTAAGGCAAGGTGGAGATACTACTTCAAAGGGTAGGGTGCGGGAGCATTGTCAGATTGGGGAATAGCCTACAGCTGTTCTGGTGTTTGGCCAACAGGAGGCAATGACATGAAGACTGAGATGCCCTGAGGTGTCTGGCTGCAAACAATCATCCTATTCAGGTTTGGGGGAAGTGCCTTTCAGCCATTCCAACAGGTGATTACATATGTGACTCAGCGCTTGTTGAGGCCCCAAGTTTCATCTACTTTTTGATGAAATTCTTGCAGTTATGACATGCTGGAATTGGCTCCTGGTATTAAAGTGTCCTAGTATGATTGTGTTGCTGTTACTCTCTCCCCTAATATCTTTCAGAAGTTTTTTTTTTTAATGTATTTCAGTGCTCCTGAATTGGGTGCATAAATGTTTACCAGTGGTATATACTCTTGTTGTATCGATCCCTTTAGAATTATGAAGTGGCCTTTATTGTCTCTTGTTATGGTCTTCACTTTGAGGTCTATTTTGTCAGATATAAGTATTGCTACCCCAGTTTTTGTTTTTTGTTTTTTTTCATTTCCATTTGCCTGATAGACATTTTTGTGTCCCTTAACTTTCAATCTGTGTGAGTCCCTTGTTTTGAGGTGGGTCTTCTGAAGACAGCATATATATGGGTCATGTTTTCTTATCCATTCATTCACTTGTTGCCTTTTGACTGGAGCATTTAATCCATTTATGTTTTTATGCTATTATTGATAGGTAGCTGTTTGTAGCCATTCCTGTACTTTATGCCTGTGTCCCTTCCTCCCTTTCTATTTCTTCTTTTTATACCATTCTCTTTAGCATTTCTTGCATTGCTGGCTTGGTAGTGATAAACTCCCTTAGCCTTTTTTGTCTGTAAAGCTCCTGATTTCCCCTTCCATTTTGATTGATGGTCTTGCTGGATAGAGTATTCTTGGATTCAGTCCTTTGCTTTGCATCACTTTGTATACCTCCTTCCATTCCCTTCTAGCTTGATATGTTTCTGTTGAGAGATCCTTTGATAATCTGATGGGAGTTCCTTTGTAGGTCACTATCTCTTACAGCCTTTAAGATTCTCTCTTTGGCCGAAACCGGTTTGGCTCAGTGGATAGAGCATCGGTCTGTGGACTGAAAGGTGCCAGGTTCGATTCCAGTCAAGGGCATGTACATTGGTTGTGGGCACATCCCCGGTAGGCGGTGTACAGGAGGCAGCTGGTCAATGTTTCTCTCTCATAGATGTTTCTAGCTCTCTATCCCTCTTCCTTCCTCTCTGTGGAAAATCAATAAAATATATTAAAAAAAAAAGATTCTGTCTTCGTTGTTAACATCTGCCATTGTAATTATGACATGTTTTGTTGTGGGTCTTTTGGGATTCATCTTATTTGGAGCTCTCTGTACTTGTGTAACAATTTTCTTCCCCATATCCAGGAAGTTTTCTGTCATTATTTCTTCAAATAAATTTTCTAATTCTTGCTGCTCATCTTGTCCTTCTGACAGTCCTATTATACATATATTACTTTGTTTGGTGTTGTCCCAAAGCTCCCTTAGGCTCTCCTGCGTTTTAATTGTTTTCGCCAGTTGCTGTTCAGATTGAGCTTGTTTCACTATCTTATCTTCTAACTCACTAATTCGGTCCTCTGCTTCTTCTAGTCTACTGTTGAAACCTTCCATAGTGTTTTTTATTGTAGCTATATCACTTTTGATTTCTTCCTGATTTTTGCATAGGTTGTTGATTTTCTTATCCATCCAGTGTATAAAGTGTACAATCATTACTCTGACTCCTTTTTCTGTATGTTGCATGCTCCCATTTCACTTATTTTCTTTCTTGGTGACTCCTTATTTTCTTTCCTCTGGGGATTGGGTCGTCACCCAATTCTGACTATCACCAGAAGGTTCAAACATTGAGTTACGTGGGCTTGGGCCATGTGCAGTGGGAGCATCGCACCACCCGAGTGTCACTGAAGAGCTCGCCTAGGATCAGTCACCAGCACTCAATGTGGCTTTATGCATGCACCTAGAATCAGGGACCCCACCGGTGCCATGCTGAAACAGAGACCACACTGGTGTGTGCCAGAAATCAGAGTCCCCTGGCACGTGCCAGAAGTCAGAATTCCCCTGTATCCACACCAAGAGTTAATTATCAGAGTCTCTGTTGCTTGTTGTGGCCTCTCAGTGAGAATCAGGTTTCCGGTGTGTACATGCATCAAAAATAGGAGTCACTGGCTCTTAGTGTGAATGTCCTGAGAATCAGGGATTCCAGGTGCCCTCCATGAGAAACACAGTCAAGTCCTGGTGCTCAGTGCTGCCTCTCGCCTCTTGTCAGGGTCCCAGTCTGCTTGGGGCACCATGTTGCATAGTAGCACTGTGTTGGCAGGCGGTCCATTCCTGCACCGGGGAAAATAGTCTTCCGTGTGAGCTTGCACAGAATCAAAGTCAGGTGGCACTGCTGCCCAGTGTGGGCTTGGGGTTTGTTTGCCTGATTGCATTGCAGGAACAGATTCCAGCATCTACAGGCTCCCAGGTTCAAATTCCTATAGTGGCCCTGTGGTCCTGTGCAAGGGGCATTGTAGCAGTTCTATGGTGCTTCCAAGAGACTGCAGGGAGGGGGTGGGCTCTGTGACTCACAGAAATCCGCAGCTGGGATGTTTGGATTCTTGGTGTATATGGTTCTGCAGCTGTGGTCATAGGTCTCTGTCCCCAGTTGGCTGGAGGGTCCCGGTTTACATCTGAGACCAGACTAGGTGGTGCTGAGGTCAAGATCCTAGTCTCAAGCAGCTCTGTTTTTCAAGATGGCATGGTCTCTGCGCTCGTGCTGGCCATTCCAGGAGTGTCTGCGGTGGCAGCAGGCCTCCATTGTCTAAGACTGCCTGGCTTGGTAGCCCCTTGGAAGACCTGCATGATATAACTCTCCCTTGCTCATACACACACTCACACACCACACACATCCACACACCCGTCTATCTCTCACACTCTCTCCCTCCCTACCTTCCTGCCAGTTGCCATCTTCAGAATCCTCTGCTTGTGCTTTTTAAAAGTGCCAGTTATTGCCCTAGAGACCGCTCAGGGGAAAGAAAACTGTGGTGACCCTGTAAAACTGAGATGCCCGGGTCCTCAGAGAGTCAGGAAAAAACACAAAGAATGACAAGAGACAAGATGTGGAAGATGAGAATGCAAGTTTTAAAGGTGGAAACAAAGTTTCAAATGAGTGGTGGAAACAAAGAAAGTGTGCTACAACCCAAGGAATTACATATGTCACACCCCCAAGAGTTGTTTAAACAGGAAGCTAAGTTCTGAACAAGGTCAAGAATATCCAATCCCCAAAAGAAGAGAGAGAGGTCAAAACAGAAAGTGTGCTGTAGAAAGCCGAAGCAAACCGGGTGGGTCCATTTGGTGCTAGGGGCTCAGTCCCAGCTCTCATGGAATCCTGGTACCTGGGAGCCACCCAGGAACGATCATATGGATGCACTTACCCCACGCCCTGAGGGCAGACTTACTGACAGTGGTGGCAGTGGCTAGCTGCTCCAATGGACTTATTCTCCCAGGCAGGAGACTTACTCCCACCAACAAAAGTGACAGGAAAAAGGACCAAAACAGAAAAAAAAAAAGTGAGGCTTCCTGGCTGGCTTGCCTTGGAAAAATGTCATTGAACTAATTCAGGGCTGGGGGCTGGACCTGACCTCCAGGCTATTCGCTTGTGCAGGAAAGAATTCAGGAACCAGTCTGAGTGAGAGCAAAAGCAACTTTTATTCAGGTAGAGAAAAAAGGTAAGGACACGGGTTCCTGTAGACAGGATCAGGGCTTGAGCGGCTGGATGCCACCCCTCCTTGCAGATCTCACAGGGAGCCACTTTGAAGGAAGTGAAACACACATCCTAGTGGAGGAGGGCTGACTCGCAAGTGAGTAGTTTTCGCAGTCAGTTGCCAGAGTTTTACGTGACCCCAGTTTTTAAACTTTGTAGTACCAGATTCTGTCTCAGTTTGGGTAGAATCCTTGTTCCTAATACGGTCCATTCCAGAAGTGCCAAGGCATTTGTCCCCCCTCTACACTTGGTGCATTTCATTATTGTGATTGAACTAGAGGCACAGGGCGTGAATTTGTGCATGGCTGGAGTCCCTTGGCCTGGCTGTCAATTAGGGCTCATCGGGGCTGGCCAGCAGAGGAGAGAGACCAAGAGAGGTTGGCTGACTGCAGAAGGTTGGCTGTGGGACTGCACTGACCACCAGGGGGCAACTCCTGCGTTGAGCATCTTCCCCTGGTGGTCAGTGCATCATCATGGAGATCAGTAGAATGGTCATATGGTCCCTTAGGCTTTTATATGTATTATATAGATGAGATTTGGGGTTGTTCTCTGGTCAATTTTTCCTCTATCTTAGATTGATCTGATTTTGTTGACCATATCAGGGGTTCCTGCCATAAACTGTTTCCCCCACTTTTTTGTTTGCTTTTTGCTTTATTAATCCTCACCTGAGGGTAATTTTCCATTGAAGAGAGAGGGGAAGACAGAGAGAAACATGTCGATCAGTTGCCTCCTGCATCTGTCCTGACCAGGGCCCATGTCTGGGACGAGGTTGCAACCGAGGTACATGCCCTTGACAGGAATCGAACCTGGGACCGTTTGGTCCTCTGCTGACTTTATCCACTGAGCCAAACTGCTAGGGCTGTTTCCCTTTTGTTGGGTCCGAGTTCCTCAGCCAGGGACCTGACCTCTTTGGATGTGGGAACTGGAAGAAAATAGGAGTGGCCATAGGAAGGTGGGTCATGCTTTATTGCAAACAAAGCGGTCACAACCGGCTGGCCAGTGGCACCTTATATACTCACTCAAAGAGCAGCGGCCTCGGGCCAGTTAGTGACACCTGTGCTCATTAACATAGCAGGTTACGTGAGAGCACACCTGCACAGCACCTGTAGTGCTACTGCTGAGACATGGCCCTCGCGCATGCAGATGGCAAATGGCCTTAACAGTAATACTGCTGTATCACTGCCTTCAGGCATGGCCGCTGGGCCTGTAGCCTGTGGAGCAGTCTGGTCAGGGACCCACACCTTTGATCCTGTGTGGAGGGGGCTGGCTCTGGTGTGAGGACCTGGAAGCTTATTGGCCGGTGATGTCTGCTCCTCCTTCTTCATCCCACCTGTAGGGAGTGTCCCCTGAATTCCTTCTATTTTGCCTCCTGACTTTCCTAAATCCCGGGGGAGGGGAGACAGGCGAGGTCACCAATCCCTGGGTGCAGACAAGGCTGAAAAGTCCTGAAGTGGGGACAAGTGGACTTGAATGGCCTCTTGGAACGGGAGACTCCTCCTGCCTCCTATCTGAGCCTTATCACCCCCATCGTGGCCCTGACCCCTCCACAGAGGACAGGCGCCAAGCCAGCGGCTGGTTGGTTGTGGCCTGGGAAGGTTTCTCGCCTCTCGCTGGGAGAATGCAGGATCTTTACTGAAGGCTTCCTGGGACCCGATCACCCTCTGATCCCACACCTATATATTGTGGAGAGGCAGGAGGCAGGGGCCTGAACAGCAGGCCTGACCTGGTGTCACAGAGGAAGTCCCCAAGGAGGAGGGTCCTGCACATACTTTGCTGGTTGTCTGTGAGAATGGGGGCTCTGAAGGGAGGGAGGGTATGGATCCTGAGCACCCCCACCCCTGCTTCCCCTGTCATCTGTGTGGCCTCAGGAAGTTACTCCCCCCACTCCACCCACTGCCCTTCCCCCCTCCCAGTGCCCATTGATGCAAGCATTCCCAGACCACAGGGCTCCTCATGGGTGTTCTCCTCAAAGAGGAAGTGTGGGTGCAGTCAGGTAGTTTTATTGACTTGCAATAAGTAAAGGAGACAAGATTCTCATTCAAAGGCCCGCCTCCCCGAAGGGAGGCTTAGCTGTTGCTCATATGCAGTATGTGGTTAACTACACATTGACTTCAGCTTTGCAGCTGGCTACACTTACCTAGCTGGTTCCTGTCAAGCGCATCCTGCTTATACCGGTTAGGCCCCCTCATGACCGAGTGCCTGTGTCAGCACTGAATGGAGGCTCAGGGCACATGGGTGTCTCCCGGGGTCTTAGCCACACCCTCCTGGGGAGCACATTGCTGCTGTGAGCTGGGCAGGGGCTGGAAGGAAGGGGAGATGAAAGGGGCTGGGGGTGGTGGGCTGGGAGAGACCCAGGAACAATCCAGAGGGGAGGGGAGGATGGCTTGGGCCCCTGCAGGGTTTCTCCTGGGTGTGGACAGGGGTTCAGAAGGCCAGCCCAGGAGTAAAAGTCCAGAAACGAGGAAGGAGGAGGGACCCCACCATCTGGTGGTGTCCCACCACTCAGACCTCTGTGTGCAGACAGCACTTGGCCACACTCCCAAGGAGGAACCTGTGTGTAGATGCCACCTGCTGGGGGTTTAGGGAGATTCCCCACAGGGGGAATAATAACCACTCTTCATTAGATCCATTAGCTAAAGATCTGTGTTCTCCAAAGCTTTGCCACACTGAATTCCTGTTTTTCTGGCAGAAAAATGGGTTGATGCTCAGATCTTTCAAGGTAAATATCTTTAAGAAAAGACTTCTAGCTTTTGCCAGTGTGGCTCAGTTGATTGGAGCATTGTCCTGTGTAAGGAAAGGTTGGGGGTTCAGTTCCTGGTCAGTGCCTGTTCAGAAGGCAACCGATGTTCTCTCTCGCATCGATGTCTCTCTCTCCCTTTCCCTCTCTCTAAAATCAATAAACATATCCATCGGTGAGGATGAGAAACAAAAAAGAAAAGACTTCCATGTTGAAAAATTTTAAATTAGCTTTATCTTGCATGCGCACATAATTAAATGAGCCAATATTAAGTTTACAATTTGAGTTGGACCAATGCATACAGTCACATAAGCACCACCATAGTCCAACTAGACAACCTTCCACCACCCCTTTGCAACCAGCCTCACGTGCCCCCTGGGGAGAGGCAGGAAAGCCCCAGGAGGGAGGGATGGAGGAGGAGCTGAGGTCAGGCCCAGCTGTTCCTTGTGTACATCCTGAAGTGAGTGCTTATTGCCCCCATTTGCCTCACAGGGACCCTGCAGTCCAGGCAGCCAGTGGCTGTCTCAGGGGCACACAGTCCGACTGAAACCAGGCAAAATGGGTCAGAGTCCGCCTGTCACTATTTGAGCCAAATTCAGCAGGGACACAGTTGAATCATATGTGAGTATTTTATTCCAATAACTAGAGGCTCAGTGTATGAAAATTCATGCACTATAGGATTGGTCTCTCAGCCTGGCCTGCCCCCTCTCACAGTCTGGGAACCCTCAGGGTCGGGAGGCGAGCCAGCAATCAGGGGAAGGTGACACGCCCATCATACTTCTGCTGCTGCCATGCTGGTTCAGCAAGCCTCGGCCTGTCCAGGGTACCTGAGCCTTGGGCAGCCCTGGGTGGCTGGGCAGCTGCCATCCAAGGCTTGCCTGCGCCTCGGGCAGGCCTTGGGCAGCTGGGGCTGTGGAGAGTAAACACCACCATCTTGTGGCTGTGGGTAACCCCATCTTTGAGGGTGGGGCAGGCAATTAGCATAGACCCTTCTTATTGGCTGTAGGTGTGTCTGACATCTTTTCCACAGCATGAGGGTCAATTAGCATATTCCCTCTTTATTAGATAGGATGCCAGTAGTGTGGGGAGAACAGTCAGTCACCCTGGGTATTCTGCCCTGACCAGTTGGCTGGTTATAGACACACGAGAGAGAAGCTGCAAGTGTAACAGGGAAAGGGGAGGGCAGGGCTGCAGTCCGGCCTTCAGGAGCTCAAAGTCCTGTAACAAGGTGCCAGACTTCTATGACGTACAAACATAGTCCGTTCTGGGGGCCGGAGAATGGTCAGCGTTCCTGAGGCAAACTCGCAGAGGGGGTCAGGGTCCGCGCACAGCCACCAAACCAAAGCGTGTCCTGTCCTTGGTCTATTCTCCCATCCAAATACTAACCAGGCCCGACCCTGCTTAGATTCTGAGATCAGACGAGATGGGGCGCGTTCAGGGTGGTATGGCCGTAGACCCTTGGTCTAGTCTCAAATGTA
Source organism: Pipistrellus nathusii (assembly GCA_963693515.1). Classification (NCBI taxonomy): domain Eukaryota; kingdom Metazoa; phylum Chordata; class Mammalia; order Chiroptera; family Vespertilionidae; genus Pipistrellus; species Pipistrellus nathusii. The sequence goes on from OY882861.1 coordinate 93,218,986, forward strand.
GTTCTTTTCTGAGTCACGGACCCAGCGAGGCATCTGATCTTCTTACAGCCGTGTCTCCTCCTCCCATTCCCCAGGGTCTGTAAGGAAACTCTTATCGACAGTGAGGGGAATCATCACTAAACACCTGAGGCTCTGTTCTTCTCACCTACTATCCAGACCACAGCAGGCCTGGCCAGTATGGCTTAGGGGTCCAGCATCGACCTATGAACAAAGAGGTCAAGGTTCAATTCCGTGTCAGGGCACATGCCTAGGGTTGTGGGCTGGATCTCAGTGTGGAGCATGCAGGGGGCAGCCAATTCATTATTCTCTCTCATCATTGATGTTTCTATCTCTCTCTTCCTTCCTCTTTGAAATTAATAAAAAAAATAGTCCTTTGGGGGGAAATACCCCAGCAGGACCTATCATCACCCCAGACACCAGGCTGCAAACCTGTGCCTTTCCTCCTCGCCTGGCACAGGTGATGTCAGTGCTGCCCCCTCCTGGAAGCTCGCCGCAGTTCCCAGGCACATTGGCTCCTCTGTCCTCCTGGAGCCTGGTCTTGGGGTCCTCACAAGGGTCCCAGCTCAAGGCCCAGCTTGAACCCAGCAGAGACAGTTCAGGTCCTGTGACCAGACCCTCCATGCCCTGCCCTCCCCCATGTCCCTGTCCCCATCCCCACCCTCAGGTCCTGTGAAGCCCACCAAAGACCAGCCGGACACAGCTTCAGCTGCCCAGCTTCGGGCAGTCCTCCCAAACAGTCCGCAGTCTGGCCAGCACCTGGTGGCCGAGCTGATTAGAGGCCTCAGGGAAGGGCTAAGACTTTCTGGACCCAACCCCGAACTCCCTGCCTAGCTCCAAATCATGGACCCGATGGGAGCGTCCTCTCTGAGATGTGGAAACTGAGGCACAGAGCATGATGACCCACCAGGACCGAACTGCTCCGGGAACAGCGTGGACTCCTTCCCGCCAGCACCCGGCCCAGAGCCTGAGATCGGAGGTGCGGGAGCCACGTGACACCGATGAACACGGACGTGAGTGGCACCACCTCTGGGTGCAGGGCTGTGTGAACAGGTGGCAGCCGCACACAGGAGGTGACGTCGAAAAAGGGGAAAGCGCCCTTTCTGTCCAGCTCAGGAAGTGGGGCTCAAGTCCAGGCTGGTCCTGCCTGGCCCGGGGGGGCCGAATGCTGCCCAGTGTGGGGCGCTGCAGGTCAGGAAGGACCCAGTCCTCTGCCCCCTGGACCACCAGCGCCTTCCCTGGTCCCCACACGATGGGTCTTCAGGGTCTTCACCTGTTTTAGCTCATTTGCCTCCAGCATTGAGACCCCTCATTCCACCGGCACCGCATACATGGTTTCCTGCAGGACCCCCACACCCCCAGATTGCAGGCCTGCTCTCCAACAAGAAACCCAGTCACCATGGGTGTGGCCCCTTGATGACTCTGACGGGACTCGGATCTGTGCCCATTTTCCAGGGGAGCACAGGGAGGGTTGGCGCACGCCAGAGTGCCACCCCCGACTGGACCTGGGGTGGGGGTCACCAGCAGCCAGTGACCATGGAGCGCCCCCAGGAGGACCCATGTGGGCACAGAGGAAGGGCTGTCCCCTCGTAGCCCCCTTGGCCCAGCGGAAGGCCCGCTGACCATCCCTGATAAGCCAGCATTCACTGTATCTTCACTGCTGCTGGCTGAGCGCCTGGAGATCACAGGGCCAGACAAGGGGAAGCGGGGTGCCTGGCGTCCTATCTGCTCCCCAGTGTGGGGGTCTCAGCCCGGCCCCCCATGTCCCTTTCCTTCCTTGCACCCCACTGGAAGAGCCCTTGTCCGCCAGTGCCCCCAGCACAGCCTGCACTGGGAAAAGTGTAGATGTGCTGGTGTAAGGTGAGCAATCCAGGGAGCTCAGCCCACGGACCATAGAGGCAGCCCCAAGAGTGTGGGCCGGAGAGGGAGCGGGGAGGACGCTGGCCGGCCCCTCTCTGCTCTCATATGGAGGAAGGGCAGTATTCTGGCTGAAATCAGATGGTTAAGGGTGACAGGGAAGGAGGAGGTGAGCTCCCCACCACGGTGTCCACAACGGGGAGGCTCAGGGGAGTGGGCAGAGGCCCTCCCACACGGACCTGCCAAGTCTGCACCATGGGCAGTGGAGCTCGGGCATGGATGCTGTGCCCAGGAGGCAAGATGCATGCACAGAAGCCAGAGGCACAGAACCAGCGGCCCCGGGACCTGAGCGGTGGCAGGAAGCTTGCTCAGCGACCACTCATCCAAGAGGCAGACGCATTGGACTAGAGCCTGGGGCCGTCAGTGTTGCAGGCGGACACCTGCCCCAGGAGAGTCTCCCGATGTCCATATGTGCATGCATAGTGTGGACTGAGACTGAGGACGGGGCTGGGAGGGTGGGCACAGAGTGGTCGGAGGGCCCCAGGGTGTGGGGCCCAGGGTTTATCTACATTGTGACCCCGATGCAGCTCACTGGCTGCCCCTAGAATCCTCTTTTTAAAAACGTTTTATTCATTTCAGGGAGGAGGAGGGAGAAACATCCATGAGAGAGTCATCGACGGCTGCCTCCTGCTCATTCTCCTTCTGGGAACTGAGCCCACATCCTGGGCATGTGCCCTGACCAGGAAACAAGCCGTGACCTTCTGGTTCATAGGTCAATGCTCAACCGCTGAGCCGTTCTTGCTGGGCTAGATTCTTCTTTTAAATGCTCTGTGTTGCTTTCTGTGTCCTGAATTCCCATGACTGCTCCCTGGGGAGACATAGTCCCAGGCACCAGGGCCTGGGGAGGGGATGTCCCCACAGCCAGGCCAGTGCTCAGGGCCAGGTCCCCACAGTGACACACAGTGGCTGTGTGGCTGCCCCTGGAGCCCTCCCACCCTCTCGGTGAGGCCCAAAGCGAGACACACGGCCCAAACCACATGTGCTCTCACACACTTTAATGAGGGGCAGTGCCCACCTCCACCCCCTGGGCTGAGGAGGGGTTGGCTGGGGCGGCTACGGGCAGGGATTATGGGAGGTGGAAAGGGCAGACACTGGGCAGGAAGCAGTGGTCTGGGGCAGGAGGGGGCTGGATTCTCCTCAGCCCCAAGTGGCAGCCCGAGGGAGGGGCTCAGGGCTCCTTGGGGACGTACTGGCGGATCCAGTCCAGGAAGGAGGTGACGCGGGTGTAGATGCCGGGCCTGTTGGGTTCGCCACAGCCGAAACCCCAGCTGACCACACCCGCCTGCATCCAGGTGCCGTTGACCTTGCAGACCAGGGGCCCTCCAGAGTCGCCCTGGGGAGAGAGGGGTCAGTAAATGGCTGCAGAGGCTGAAGGGGGGGGGCCTTGGGGGAGAACACATGCGCACCTGGCAGGAGTCACTCTCCTCGTCCCCGGCAGATTACGTTGTCCTTGAAAATATGGACATGTATAGGCCAGTGTGGTATTCTGCATCACATTTGCTGTTTTCCATGATGGGGACCCTCACCTCCTTCAGGGGAAACAGTGGGGGGAGAGATTCTGTGGGGTGAGAGGAGGAGGACAAAGCAGGCTGGGCTGGGAGGCTTTGCCAACCTGCCATCCAATGGCACAGGGGCAGGGATGGCACAGGGGCAGGGATGGCAGCAGGGGGCTGCTGCTACCTCCTTGGTGCTAGGCCTGAGCCCAGGCACACGCTGGGCTGCCGTCTTCACTTCTAAAACGGGCCTTGTCCTTGACCCTTTGAGGAAAGAAAGGGAAGGGGTGGGATCCAGGCCCGGATTCCTCGCAGCTCTGCCTCCAGGCCAGCCTGAACCCAGGACTCAGTTTTCGGGGCTGGATGGATTGGATGTTTTGTCTCCACTGGTGCCTGGGTGATGCCACAATCAGTCCCTTGTGGGAGGCCCAGAGCATGTGCCTCACGCAGGGCGCCTGCTCATGCTCAGTGTCCCCAAGGCTTTGCTCTGGATTGTGGGCTCAGGGAGAGAAGATGATGGTGCTGGAGGGTCAGACCGAGCTCATCCACCTGCCCCCTGGCGCCTGCTTCGGGCTCCTTGTGGGGGCACAGGGAGAAGAGCAGGCCAGCCTGCAGAGGCTGGCACTGATTGGTTTCCCTTATTAGTAAGAATGCCCCTGTGTGTCCTTTCTCTCCTTCCTACATCCCTTCCATGAAATACCAGGGGAAACTGAGGCATGGTGGCCCTAAGTGACTTCCTTGCCCAGGCAACTAGTCCCTTCTCTTGGTACACCCTGCCCCTGCCAGCTCTCCCTGGCAGGGCTCACCTAACTCCCACTCCCTTAGCTGGCCTATTGGCACATCACGTTGGACGCCATTAATGTTTGGGCCCCACGTTGGGCGCCATTAATGATTGGGCCCCACATTGGGTGCCATTAATATTGGAGCCTCTGGGTTGGTGTCCATTAATGCCAGGATACTTACCCAAGCATTACGAAGGTCTCAGCAATCTGGAAAAAGAAGCTGCATGTCCATTCAATAAGGAGCCCAAGACCCTCCTCCATTTCTCCCCTGCCCCATGCCTAAGCCCTACAACTCACCTCCATTGCCCACATTCCTCCAGCCTGTCACCCAGCGCTGAGTCCCTGGTGGAAAGGTCTCCGAGGCAGGGGGCAGAGCGACCAGCTGGACATTGCAGGAGATATTCACAGGATCCTCCAGCTCCATCAGGGCGATGTCAAACCCGTCCATGACATTATAGTAGTTGGGGTGCACGATGATCCGGTTGACGGGCAGCAGCTTGTCCCGGTAATAGAGGTGCTACTCCAGCAGCTGCACCCTAAGGTCCACAGGATCTTTGATTTCCGTGGAGGGAGGGACACTTACTCAGGGGACTGAGCAGGCTCCTGTAAACCCAGGAGGGAGTGAGAATGCAGTCCCAGCCCCAGCCCCCACCTATCAGGCCCCATGGGCACTCAGAGTCCCAGGCAGTGCACGGCGGTCAGCACCCACTGGGTGTGGATGAGGGAGCCCCCGCGCAAGTCCATCCAGAATTCCTCTTTGCGTTAGGCTCACCTGCCAGGGCCACTTGTTTCCAGGGGCCTCCTGCCCCTGCACGATGCCCACTCTCTCCAGGTCCTGGCTCGGGGCTGGGGCAGGAAACACCTTAGGGCAGCACAGGACACAGCCCGGCCCCTGTGCCCACACAAACCTGTGCTTTTGAGAGCCCACTACCCCTTGTGGAGCCTGTGGGGCGCTGAGGAAGTGGAGGGACAGGACTGAGCAGGGTCAGGACTCACCAGGAGCCACGTGTCCTGGGCTCAGCAGCAGGAGGGACAGTGTCAGCACCAGCAGACTCAGCATCTGGAAGGAGCCTGGAAGGGCTGCTTGACCCACGGGTGCTGAGCCTGGCAGGGGTCTGCAGGGTGTGGGTCCAGATGGAGTCGGGGACCCTGGAATGAGGGGTCAGTTCAGACCTGGAGTCTGAGGTCCTGCTGCTCCAGATGTGAAGCTCAGCTACTCAGTGCACTAACCCCAGGTTGTGGGGTCTGCTGGGGTGCTTACCTTGACAGGTTGCCGCTGCTATTGCCCCAGCCCACTCTCCACTCCCATTTATCCTTCCAGATGGAGTGGAGGTCAGAGGAGGGGTTTTTGGATCCTCCAATCCAGGGTGGATAAAGTGGATGTTTCAGACCCAGAGCCCTGATACCCCTTCCAGGATTCCTTGGGTATCTGACAACATCCATGTCTGGGTATTATCTGAGCAGTTATGCTGATCTCCATGATATCATGTTATCTTGAGATCATCAGTGAGGGACAGGCAGGTGGAAATGACAGTTAGACAACAAGCAGCTAGTGCCAGTTCCCCTTGGATACCTCCCTGCCAGGCCCCACTAGCCCTGGCTCCTGACCTCCACAACCAGGGCTGACCATTATCCCTGCCTGTTCATCCTCCCAGCTCCTCAGTCTCGTGGGCTTGCTGGTTACCAGAGCCTCCAGCCCACCTCCCCAAACACCCAGAATCCTGATCCTTTTGTGTCACCCACTGCCATCCAAATGGCCCCTCCTGTGGCCTAAGGGAGCCTCAGGCTTCCCCCTACCCTGACCAGACACTCGCCTGTCTCTGGGACCCACCTGTCTCTGGCTGGCTCTTACAGCATCTTTCCCAGGTAACCAAGTGCTTGTTCCCGTTCCTCTCCAGATGTTGGGTGAGCTCTTTGCCCTGTGACCTCAGTTCTTTGATAGGGTTCAACAATATCTTGATTTGCAGTTTGTGAGTATTGTTCTTCCCAGCTGTCTACAACCTGAGCTGACCCAGGCCTTGGATACCATGTGAGGTTGGGTCCAGGCTCTGATATTTCCAAAGAAGTATAGGTCATTCATGGAATGCAAAGTTGGTTTAACATGTGAAAATCAATCCATGTAATCCATCATATTCACAGACTATAAAAGAACAGCTATTGTCTTATGCTTGGCAGCAGAAAAAAACTTTTACACAAATGAACACCCATTTTAATTCAACAGAAATAACTATAGCACACTGTCTTGATTAATTTGCTGAGAATTTCTGTTGGATTGAAATGGGTGTAGAGTTGTGTAAAAAAATAAAAAATCTGCCTGTAAGCATAAGAAAATAGCTATTCTTTTATAGTTGATTATTGCATGGATTAATTTTCACATGTTAAACCAATTTTGCATTCCTGGAATGAATTATACTTGACCATGATGTGTCAGCCTCGCCATATTTTGAGGAACTCAATTCACCAAAGTTGGATTAAGGATTTTCGTGGCTCGCTCTAGAAGGGACACTGGTCTGTAGTTTTTTTTCCTCTATAACATCTCAGATTTTCTAAGGCAAACTTCTCTGAATCATGATGTGTTTTCTAGATCCCATCTATATAGTTCTAGATTAAATATGCTAATATCTTGTTGAGGATTCTTATGTCTATGCTGATGATGGATTATGCTGATGAGGGATATTGGTCTGTAGTTACATTTATTTTTATGTAATGTCTTTGACGAATTTTGGTAAAAGGGTAATCCTGACCTTATACAACAAAGGAGTTGGGCAGTGTTCTCTCCAACTGGGATAGATTATGTAGGTTTGGTATTATTTCTTCCTTAAATGTTGGGTAAATATTTCAGGGAAATCAAAAAGTCGGGGCTGTGATGACACATTCATTTTCTCATGATTCTTCGGTCAGAGGCATGTCCTGGGTCTCACGGGGCTAAAGTCCAGGTGTGGGCAGGGCTGCATTCCTCCCAAAGGCTATGGGCAGAATCAGTTCCTAGACTCTTTCAGCGTCTAGCGACCCCCCAAGTGCTTCTGTTCCTGCCTTTCCTCCATCTTCAAAGGCCGCTGGGAGCATCTCTCCGACACCCTCCATCCCCTGCCCACAGCTGGGAAGAGCCTGTGATTTTAAGGACTCAGCAGAGGACACTGGGTGCATTCTGACCGCCTAGGGAACTCTCCTGTCTTCAGGCCATCCCCTTAGTCATGTCCACAAAAGCCTCTGTCCCGTGAGCCCACAGTCACAGGCACAGGCGCAGGGGTGAGGATGAGGACATCTTGGGAGGGCCATTCTTCTGCCTCCCAAGCACAATGGGCTGCCAGTGGGGAGAGAGGTTCCCAACGCTGGAGGCTAACTGTGGTGGGACGGGTGAGGGCCCCGTCTCCCTTCCTGAGCCCTGGCCACAGACTGATCTTTGACCCCAGTCGTAGAGCGATCTCTGAGGCTGGCCACTGGCCCTCACTGACACCCCATCCCCTCCAGGAACTGGCTTTTCCTGATTTGCAGCTGATGAATTCCCCTTGAGTTGGTCAGCATATCTGGTCTGTCTGTCCTGCCTCTCCACCAATGGGACCACAGGGCAAGCTGACAGTTCTCCTTTTTAACCAAAGAGAGCAGCGTTAGAAGTCCCCTTGGTGAACTTCCTTCTGCTGTGGGGGTGATTCCTGGTGCCTTGGCAGCCGTCTTGTGACCACGAGGGGAAGAGCTGGAGATGAGAGACAGCGCTCCAAGCCTGGCACAGGGGAGAGGAGAAGGGCCTGCACCCCCTGATCCCTGCATCACGGGACCAAACCAACCTTGGGGTTCTGACAGAGACCGTGAGCCTGCTCCTCTGTTTTGTTTGCTTAAAACCACTGAGGTGGTGCTTCTGCAGCCATAAAGCAACCTTAAAGATGGCGGCCGGTGGCATAACGGCATCTAAAGATAGGCCAGTCCTAATGCCCAAAGCTGTGAACATGTGGAATCAAGACTGCCAATCCAGGAATCAAGACTGCTGACCTGGAGGGTTATCTGGATGGGCCCCACAGAATCACCAGGGTGCTTCTGAGTGAAAGAGGGAGGTCAGAGAGTTTGAGTGAGACAGAGACTGAAAATCTATGCTGTTATTGGGGAAGATGGGAAACAAGCAGGAGCCACAGAAGCTGGAAAAGTCCGGACCAGGTTCTGCCTCTGAGACTCCAGAAGGAATGCAGTCCTGGGGCACCTTGACTTTGGGCTCAGTGAGCCCACATTCCGACCTCTTTCCCCTCGAACTGTAGGATAATACACTTTCATGTTTCAAGCCACCGGATTTGCAGCGATCTGTTTCAGCAGCAACTGGAGATCCTTCCGTGCACCTGACTTCCGGCTCTAGACACCCAGCCTACTTTTCCTCAAGCCCTGTCCCTGCACCCTCTTTCTCTCCCTCACTGTTGGACCCCAGTCACCAGTTCCAGAGGACTCTGTCCGCCAGTCCTCCCTCCTGGGCCTCCACCGTCCCTTAGAGCGAATGCGGGGCTCCCGGCCCCATGGGCAGCTCCATGGGTGGCCCCAGCACAGCGGCTCATGGATGCTGAAGCTTTAGGCACCTGACTTGAAATGCTCAATGATTTTACTTGTGCATCTGTGTTTGTAAGGAAAGCCCGACTGGACAGGGAGCATGCAGCAAGGATCCCACGTGGCCCCACCTCCACCACTCGCCTGCTTCCCTGGACGGGCTCTTGGCCAACTGCTCTTCCACCCGTTGGCATCCTGGACACCCGTCAACCTCCCCCTGCCCACCCCTGCCCAGCAGCCACACTGCCTTCCACCGGAGGGAGCGGGGAGGCTCAGGCACAGGGAGTGTTGAAGCCATTGGTCACCCCCTGAGCTGCGTGGTGGCTGGTGCCATCCTGCTGCAGGGTGTCTGCTGCATGGCCAGAGGCCACAGTTCAGCTAAGTCAGCGAGTCAGACCTACTGCCCACACCTGATATGGCAGCAGGAGCCACCATCTTGGGTTCTTAGTACCCTTAGTACCTTAGTACCCTTTGAACAAAAAGGCCTTGTACTGAGACCCTCAGATTACGTAGCCCTTACTGCCACAGGGTCATCCCTCTGCAAAGCTGACCTGCCACTCCCTCTGGACCCCAAGCACATCACCCCTGTGTTTCTGCTTCTTCCTTCTGCCGGCTTCTTCCCATCGCTGTAGTCACCTGTCAGTCCTTGCATCTGCAAGCAGCCAAAGGTTCCCTCCACCACACTTCCTCCTCTCCCGCTCCCTTTCTCTGTCCAGACAGTCTCCAAAGCTGTCTCCCAGTCCCTGCTTCCTCCCCACACACCCACTCCTCAGCCCTGGGGCAGCAGCTGCCCTCACTTCTGCCACGAAACTGCTGCTGCTCTCCAGGGCAGGAGGTCTGCTTCTGTCCGCGTCTTCCCGCAGCACGACCTGCCCCTCGTCCCTGCACCTCTGCCCTCGCTCTGCGGCTGCTGCTGGCTGCTTGCTTCTGCTCAGCTCACCTCCCAGGGTCTCCTCGGCTTTCCATTAAACATCAGAGCCCTCAGGGCCATCTCAGGCCACACACACACACACACACACACACACACACACAAACACACACACACGCACACTCCATGGGCAATCTCTTCTGTTTCCGTATGGTTACTACAACCTTTACTGAAACTATCAGAGATTCATGGGGCAGTTTTATTATTTTTAAAAAATATATCCTTATAGATTTTAGGGAGAAGAAGGGTGTGGGATAGAGAGATAGAAACATTGATGAGAGAGAAACTTTGACTGGCTGCCTCCTGCATGCCCCCTACTGGGGATTGAGCCCACAACCTGGGCATGTGCCCTGACAATGACCTCCTGGTTCGTGGGCCAACTCTTATCCACTGAGCCACACCCGCGGGGCGAGTGGGGAGAGTCCCCACTGGAGGACCTCGGCACTTGGCCATTTATGGTAAAGGGGCATCGGCACTGGATCTGCCTGGAAAATGGACCCTTCGTTCTGAAAGGGTTCTGGTATTCAAGCTCTGGTCATGTCCTTCTAGTCCTTTGGTATGGCCTGTGTGTGTGTGTGTGTGTGTGTGTGTGTGTGTGTGTGTATGTGTATGTGTGTGTGTAAGAGAGAGAGAGAGAGAGAGAGAGAGAGAGAGAGAGAGAGAGAGAGAGAGAGAGAGAGAGAAGAGAATTAATGTAACCTCCAAAGAGAGACTTTGGTTCCGTGTGCAGTTGGAGGTCAAAGTTCTCACTCTGTGCATCCTTTAGCTGCCTGACTTCAGTTTTGGTCTGTTTTTCTGAAAAGCAACCCAGTATTTTGTTAAAAGGGATAGGACCATTTTGAGTTGATTCTGTGATTACACTCTCATCTCTAGGGTACTGAGGTACCGAGGCACCATGACCTGGCCACTCCTAGGCACTGTGACCTGTCACTCCTAGACACATGACCTGCACATCCCTAGAATCCATGACCTAGTGTGACATTGTGATATCTGTCCCTGGCGTTGCTCAGTGGATAGAGCATTAGCCTGTGCACTGAAGGGTTAATGGTTAGATTCCCAGTCAAGGGCACATACCTGGGTTGCAGGTTCAATCCCCACCCTGATGGTGTTACATACAGAGGCAACCAAACAATGTTTCTCTCTCATACTGATGTTCCCAGCCCCCTCTCTTTTAAAAAACAAACAAAGAAACAAACAAACATAAAATAAATATATATCTGCCCCTATTGGTGGGACAGAGCTCCTAAACTTTTGGAATTTCCAAGTGATGAGAATCTTCAGGGTCTTTTGCTGTTTTAATGAGGTGACCTTTGGGAAGCCCCTAAGTCACCTATGGACGAGGGCTGGTTGTCAAGGGAACCAACCATGTGATCAAAGGGAAACTCTGGGGGGTAGGGGGCCTGAAGATGGATTTAACGCCAATGGTTTACTCAGCTTCGCCTGCAGAGCTCTGATTCAACCAGAGCTTCCACAGGAACCCAAGTTACAGGGCCGGGGCCTTCCCGGTGGCGAGCAGGCCGAGACGCCGGGAGACTGGCAAGTCTGGTGAGGGCACGGAGCTCCGAGCCTCTGCCCACGGTGTGTCCTGTGCCTCCGTCATCAGCTGCTCCTGAGCTGCGTCCTTTTACAATCAGCCAGAGCCAGTAATACATATCTCTGGTGTGTGAGCTGCTCCAGCGAGTTAATGTAACCTCCGAGGGGGCGCTGGAAGCTTCCATCTGTGGCCGGCTGGTCAGAAGCAGAGAGGACAGCCTGGACTGCCACTGGACTGGCTGATGGTGGCTGAGTGCAGGCCAGGAGACTTGTAGGCCTGAGCCCTCAACCTGTGGGATCTGACCCCATCTCCAGACAGACAGTGTCAGCATTGAGCTATTAGTTCTTGTGGTACACACCCACATTCACACACATACATACACACACACACACACACGTACACACTCACAAACATACACACTCACACACACACTCACACACATACACACACTCTCACAAATGCACATGTACACAATTCGAAATTGGTGTCAGAATGGTTCCTGGTTACCCTTAGACACCATGACCTGGCCATTCTCCAGATATCATGACCTGTCTCCCTAGTCACCATGACTAGTATCCTCTAGTCACCATGACCTGTCTCCCCTAGACACCATGACCAGTCTCCCCTAATCACCATGACCGGTCTCCCCTAGACACCATGCCCTGGCCACTGTAGCCAGACTACCCTACACCTTTGTAAACCCCAAGCCTTTCCTTATGCCCTTCCCACACTAAGCATACCCTCCCGCCTTCTCCATCAGGCACTGTGTGGTCAGCAGAGGGACTACGGTTGTGCCTACCCACCATCTACTCCTTCTTCTTCTGATAACAGTACCTGGTCTTCCTACTTTTATCTCAGGTTGTTTTCATGGAAGTCAACCACTCCCCGCTTTTCAATAGGTCTCATGACTCAGGCTTGGAATATCCCCTATTTATATTGTTGTTGGTTTAGGGACTGGCATGTGATCCAAACAGACCAATAAGAGCCTTTCATAGAATGGTCATCGGGACCCCTGGGGGAAAGATCTGTGCTTCCCTCGGTGCTTCCACGTTGGTACGTCATACACCTAAGCTTCTCAGAGCCTCTTCCCCATGGCTGAGTCTCACTCAGACTGAAACCCACCCGAGGAAAGCAGAGCCCAGAGGTGGAGCCTTCCAGTCTGAAAAAACCCATCTGTGCACCTTCATTCATCCATGTCTGAAACTACGTTCTTAAACTTAAAACTTTTTTTTTTTTTTTTGAGCCAGGAAACCCATTATGAAAGCTAATCTGTCATTTGCAACCACAAGGTTCCTGGTTGAAATATCTTTTTTAAAAAAATGGAGATAGAATTTGTATGACATAAAAATTTCCTTTTTAATCATTAAAATAGGCAATTTGGTGGGTTTTAGTATGTTTCAAATGTTGTGCACCCACCACCACCATCTATTTCCATTATCACCCACCACCACCCATCACAGAAGACCCTTCACCGCTTAGCAGTGACTTCTAACCCCTCTTCTCCTGTTTCCTGGAGCAGGCATTTCTCTGTGAACCTTCCCTCGGCACAGGACACCATTGCTCCTTCCCTTGTGCATGCTCCTTTACTGTACCATCTCATTTTGGTTTTAGTTTCTGATAATGGAATCATTGGAACATACATCAAGTCACTACATGTGCGCTCTCCTGCTAGACTCCATGAGGGCAGGAGCTATCATCTATTTCGTCTCCCAGCCAGGCACAGGCGAAGTGTCCAGTGAAAAAACAAAATAACAAAAAACAAAGCAAAACGTGAACAAGGGCCGAGACACGAAGACGCCGGTCCCCGTTGGCTGGTTGGCGGACCGACGTCTTGGGGAAACACTGGGCCCCAGGATGGCGCTCTCGCCGTGTTTGTGTGGGAAGGGGGTGGGGGGCATGCTTCAGCCGAACCCATCACTTCCCACACGCTGACAATTAATTAAATGTTGCTACCCTTCCTCAGTGAAAAATCCTGACAGTTAGGATTCTGTGTGCAAATACTTCCATGTCTATGTCCATAGCCATATCTAAATCTATACCCAAGTATTAGTCCTGCTGCCTACAACAGAAACCCAGGCTGACAGTGGCTTTAAGAAGGAAGGTTTCTCTCTCTCCCATGTCACAGTGTAGAGGGAGGTGTCTAAGGCTGCCCAGTGCTCCATAAGGTCAAAGGCACACACCTGGGTCCCAGGTCTGATCCCCACCCTCAGTTGGGACAAGTGCAGGAGGCAGTCAATTGATGTCTCTCTCTCTATGTTTCTCTTTCTCTCTTCCTCCTCTCCCTTCCACTCTCTCTCAAATCATGGAAGAAATATCCTCACTCAAGTGAGGATTTAAAGAAATTTTTTTGGACTTGGTTTGTGGCCTGAAATATGCTCTGTCATAGAGAATGTTATATGTACCCTGGAAGGTCACTGCTGCTGAGGGCTGTATGCTCTATATAAGTCTGGTAGGTCCAGTTGATTTATAAAGTTGTTCAAGTTTTCAGTTTCCTTATTAGTCTTCTATTGAGATTGTCTATTCATTATTGAAAGAAGAATATTGAAGTCTCCAAACATTATAAAGTTGACTATTTCCCCATTCGATTCTGTCCACATTTGCTATATTTATTTGGGGGCTCAGCTATTTAAGGCATATATTTATTATGTCTTCTTGATGAATTAACCCTTTTATCAACATATAATGTTCTTCGTTGTCTCTTTTAACAATTTTTGACATAAAGGCAATTTTACTGATATTATTATAGCCTCTCCAGCTCTTTTCTCTGTATACTTCTACTGGGGATGTGCCCCATTTTTTCATTATTAACCTATTTGTGTCTTTGGATCTAAAATAATTCTCTTGGCCCTACCTGGTTTGGCTCAGTGGATAGAGCATTGGCCTACGGACTGAAGGGTCCCAGGTTCGACCCCAGTCAAGTGCACATGCCCGGGTTGCAGGCTTGATCCCCAGTATGTAGAGTGCAGGAGGCAGCCAAAGATTCTCTCTCATCATTGATGTTTCTATCTGTCTCTTCCTTTCCGTTTTTCTCTGAAATCAATAAGAAATACATAAATATAAATAAAATAACTCTCTTGTAGACAGTAGATAGTTGGGTTATTTTTTTTGTTTATTCTGTCAACATCTGTGTTTTAACCAGTGATTTTTATACATTTGCATTTAAAGTTTTGACTTATAATAGGCTTATGTCTGCCATTTTGCTGCCTGTTTTATATATGTCATATCTTCTTGTTATTCATTTCCTCCATTACTGCCTTCTTTTGTGTTTGATTGACTTTCCTTAATGTACCATTTTTATTCTCTTTTCATTTCCTTATTTGTATATTTTTAGTTATTGTAGGGATTACAATTATACTCAATTTATAATAATCTAGTTTGAACTGATACCAATTTAGCTTCATAGCATACAAAAACTCTGTCTACTAGAGAGTAATTCCCTCAGTTTATCCTAGATGCCTTAATTTCTCCTTTATGTTGGATGGATAATTTTGCCAGGTATAGATTTCTTTGTTGACAGTTTTTTCTTTCAGCACTTTAAACATTCATCCCACTGCCTTCTGGCCTCTATGGCTTCCAAAGAAAAATCAGCTGTTAATCTTATTGAGGATCCCTTGTACATGACATGTCATAAGTCTCTCTGGTTTTCAAGATTATTTGCAACAGTTTGACTATAATGTGTCTTGATGTAGATTTATTTGCATTTATCCTAGTTGAAGTTTTCTGAACAATTTTTTAGATTCATAGCTTTCTTAAATTTGGGAAATTATTGGCAATTATTTCTTCAAATATTCTTTTTGCCCTTTCTCTCCTCTTCTCTGAAATTCTTAAAATGTTGATACACTTAATTGTGTCCCTTATGTCTGTTCATTTTTCTTTGCTTTTTTAAAAATGCACCACAAACTGAATAATATCAATCTGCTTATCTTTAAGTCACTGGTTATTTCTTCCACCTTCTTTAAATTTGACATTGAACCCCTCTTGAAAGTTTCTCATTTCAGTATTACACCTTTCAGCTCCAGAGTTTATATTTGGTTCTCTTTTACAATTTCAATTTCTTTATTAATAGTCTCCAAGTATTCATATGTTACTCTAGTTTCCCCTAATTCTTCATTTATGGTTTCCTTCAAGACTTTGAGCATGCTTAAGACAATTGATTTTAAAACTTGGTTTAGTAATTCTAATGTCTAGACTTCCCCAGGGATAGTTTCTGTTTATTTTCCCCCCTCACGAATGGGTCAAGCTTTGCTATTTCTTTGTCAGCGTTATAAGTTTTTGTTGAAAACTAAACATTTTGAATAGTATAATGTGAGAACTCTAAAAATAAGATTCTCCCCACCCTTTCACCTTAACGGGCTTTCATTGTTGTTTGTTGTGGCCTGTAGTCATCCATTTGTTTCGTGACATTTTCAACTTATTTTTGCAAATATTGTATTCTTTGTCACGCATGTTCACTGAAGTCTCTGTTCCATCATCTCAGCAGTCAGTGATCTGAGAGAGATTTTCTTAAACACCTTGAGCCAAAAAGAAGAGCAATACAAAACAGAAAACATGTCCTTAGTCTTTGTAGATTATCTCTGAGTTGAGATACGACTTTAGTGTTTAGCTAGACTGACCCCAACTCTGTATTAGCCTTCATCTGGTTGGGCAGAGCCTAAGGCCAGCCAGGGGGTGCGGTTCAGGTTTTTTCTGTGAGTGCATTCAGGTCTGAATTAGGCATTGCACTCTGATTCCCTGATATATGATGGAGACTTTCACAGCCGTGTATTGTCATCCTCAGCGTTCTCCTCCCCAGGTTTTCGGTCTGTCTGCAGTTTACCCTGTCCATCATCCCTTCCCCAGTTGGATAATATACATCTTTAAATTCTTTCAACAGACACTGTGTAGGAAGTTGCTCCAGCCCTGAGAGTTTCAAGGGCAGCAAAACAAGAGAACGTTCCTGAACCAACCCCTCAGGGATTACAAGGCAGACCAAACTGTACATCCACAGTTATTTGATAGCTAGGTCTCTTTGCCCTTTCAAATCCTGGCAAGGGATACCAAGACCACTGATCTCACAGCCGCCACTGACCTGCGGAGTGGGGGATGGCAATCAAGAAAACAAAAATGCCACAGCACTTTTTACCTAAAGATTACCAGTCTCTTTATTCTTTTCTCTTAAAAGTTTGATTTGATTTCAGAAAAGTTTATTCTGACAGTTTCTGTCATGTAATGATTACTTCAGTGGAAGAACTGATTCTTAGAGTTCCTTATTCTGCCATGTTTTCTTGGTGATATTTCATGGTGTGTTTTTTAATTTTTAAAAAAAATAAATCTTTATTGTTCATATTATTACAAATGTTCCTCTTTCCCTCCTCCCTCCATTGCTCCCCTCCACCAGGTTCCCACCCCACCCTCTGCCCTTTCCCCACCCCCCATTGTCCTCATCCATAAGTGCACAGTTTATGTTCAGTCTCTTCCTTCACTCCCCTCTCCTCTTTTCCCCGAGAATTATATTGTTCATCAGGTTTTTTAATTCCCTTGGTTTTAGATTCACTTGTTGATAGTTACATATTTGTTGTTCATAAATTTTACCTTTATTTTCTTCCTTTTCCTAAAAAACCCCCTTCAGCAATTCATATAATTCTGGTTTGGCAGTGATGAACTCCTTTCACTTTTGTTTTATTTGTGAAGTTCTTTATCTGGCCTTTGATTCTGAATGATAGCTTTGCTGGGTAGAGTATTTTTGGCTGTAGGTTCTTGTTATTCATCACCTTGAATATTTCTTGCCATTCCCGTCTGGCCTGCATAGTTTCTGTTGAGAAATCAGCTAGAAATCGTATGGGTGCTCTTTTATAGGTAACCACCAGCTTTTCTCTTGCTGTTTCTAATATTCTCTCTTTGTCTTTTGCTCTTGGAATTTTAATTATGATGTGTCTTGGTGTGGTCCTTTTTGGATTCCTTTTGTTTTGGGTTCTGTGTGCTTCCTGGACTTGTAAGTCTATTTCTTTCACCAGGTGGGGGAAGTTTTCTGTCACTATTTCTTTTACTATGTTTTCAGTATCTTGCTCTCTGTCATCTTCTGGGAACCCCATAATTCTGATGTTGATTCGCTTGAAGTTGTCCCAGAGGTTTCTTACACTGTCTTCAACTTTCTAAATTCTCTTGTCTTCTTGCTTCTGCGGAAGAATGTCCTCTGGCTCTTTGTGTTCCAAGTCTTTGACTTCATTCTTGCAATATTCCATTCTGTTTTTAGGAATCTGTATCATATTTTTTTATTTCAGAGAATGTATTCTTTACTTCTTATTGATCCTTTATTATTTCTTATTGATCCTTTATTATTTCTAGTTGATCTTTTATTATTTCTAGTTGATCCCTTTTCATATCTTCATAAGTCTTGTTTATTTTTTTGGCCTTTTCCAGGAGATTCTTGAAAAACCTTATAAGCATGGTTTTGAAATTTATATGCAGTCACTTTTTGTCCTCCATTTATTTCGTTTGTGACCTGTTTCCTTGTCTCGGCATTTTCGCTGCTTCCCTGAGTTGGTAGGGTGGGAGGATCAGCTGTATCTATGCCAGGAGACAGCCTTATTAGACTAGACTTGGAAAACTGCAAGAGCCTCTGTGCTCAGCTTGGATGGGGTGGAGTTTCAGGATGGAGCCTACAGCCTTGCCTACAGGTTAGCCCCGCCCTATGAGGTTCCTGAGTCTCAGTGTTCTTTAGTGTCTTTTGGTACTAGCTGCAAGCACCTCTGAGAGAAAGGTGCCTTAGAGTTTCGCCCGCTAACAGACAGTCTAGTCTCTCCCCCAACGAGCCCGCAACTGGGGTTCTGTGCAGTTGGAAGTGAGGTTAAGAGCAGTCCAGAGCTTATGTCTCCTTCCTGCTAGGGCAATCAGCGGCTCAATCAACAGTCTGTCCTCTGTGTGAAATGTGCATGACTCAGGGGCTCTGCCTTTCGCTGCTCCCCTGAGATTCCTCCTTACAGCCCAGATTCCCTCCGTATGAGCCTAGGGCGCGAGGGTCTTGTCAAGAACTGGGGTTCAGTGCTGTCGGAACTGGGGCTTAGCACAGTCCAGAGCTTTTGTCTCCTTCCCGTTAGGGCAATCTAGCAGCAGAGTCAACAGTCAGTCCTCTGTGCGCAATGTGTGTGACTCCAGGGCTCTGCCTTTCGCCACTCTCCTGACCTTCCGCCTTACAGAACTTCTCTGAGGAGGTAACATTTGAATTGTCTTTTAGGATGAAAATAAATGTGTCTGGCAGTCTAGGGGTGGGGGGAGTATCTGCTTTAATCACACTTAACTCAGTTTGCTCTGCCACTAGGAAATATATCATATATCAATGACCTGGTGCACAAAATTTGTGCACATTAAAAGGGGATTAATTATAGAAAATAATTTAATATTGCTATTTGCCCTTTCTCTATAATAGAAGTGTCAGAGATGAAAGAAAATTAGTGAAATGTATATGAAAACCTTCCTCCTTTCAGAGTCTGGGGCGTACCATGGGACCCAGAATCAAATCCCTGCCCATCCATGTGCGCCTCAAAATCACATGAGACCCAGATCTGGCCGCCCCTCCCTCCTTTGGGCTGGATGAAGACCCTGCCAGTCTCACCCTTGTCAAGCCCTGCTGGGCAGGGGGTGTATCCTCAGGACCCCGGCCCAGCACCAAGACAGGGAGTGTGGCCAGAGGCCCCCTGCCCCGATCAGAGCATGAGGTGTGCCTTGAGGTCCTCCTTCAAGCCCCGCCAGATGGGGACATAGCCTGAGATCCCCGGTCAAGGCCTTTTGGGTGGGGGGCATGGCCTGAGGTCCCCCAGCAAGTCCCACCAGGCAGGGTGGGGGTGGGGGTGGGGGCCCAGCCTCAGGTCCTCTGTCAAGCCCCACTGGCAGGCAGCACAGCTTCAGATCCCGCATCAAAACCCACAGGTTGGGGCACGGCCTGAGTTTCCCCAACCCATCCCTGGGGGTGCACCTTGAGGTTCCTTGTCAAGACCTGCTGGGTGGGGGACATGGCGTGAGGTCCCCTATCAAGCTCAGCCCGGCAGGGGCCATGCATAGCCTCTGGTCCCCTGGCCCGGTGCTGGGGTTGTGGCCTGAGGTCCCCTGTCAATCTCTGCCAGGCAGGGGGTGCAATCTGAGGTCCCATGACCTGGCGCTGGGGTGGGGAGCATGGCCTGAAGTTCCCCGGCCTGGTGCTGGGGCGGGGGTGGGGGGAGAAGCACACCCTGAAGTCCCCTGTCAAGCCCCACAGCAGTGGGGGAAAGCGTGGCCTCGGGTCCCTGCTGATTGCTCATTAAGGATCCTTATGGGAACTTGGCCTCAGCTGTGGTTGCAGCCATCTTTGTGATAGAGTGATGGTCAATTAGCATATTCCCTCTTTATTAGATAGGATAGCAACAATGAGAAAAATGAAAGGGATTAATTCATAATTTGTGTTAAACCCTTCCAATAAGTTCCAGAATGTAGTTCATAAACCAAGTTATGAGTCAAATTGTAATTTCTCATTATGTCAATATAATATTTGTTCTGTTTGTGAAATTCAGTTGTTCACATTGTTCATGGAGGGGTAAGCTCTTTATAATATTCCTTGAAGAAGCTTTGAGTTATAGAGCTATATGTTTTAAACAAGAAAATAAGTTCTAAGTTGTAGATTGTCTGCATGAGTAATATGAAATATTCCACCACATTCTGAAATGGGTTATTCTTTGGGAAAATGTTGCAGTCTAATTTTTTGATCTCCATAAGTCTTTTTATAAAAAGAATTGCATAGTGAAATGCAAGTGAGATATTTTAATAATTGTTTATTAATTGCCAACATTGTTCTTAACGAACTATGGAGATGTTAGAAATTTTCTCACTCAAGTTGTTAAAACAATAATTTTCCCTTTGGAGACAGCTTGATGGTTTCTCACAAAACTAAACATACTCTTACCAATAATCATTCTCTGTGGTATTTGCCAAAGGAGTTGAAAACGTACTTTCACACAAAAGCCCTGCACATGGATGTTTATGGCAGCTGTATGTATAATTGCCAAAACTTGGAAGCAAACAAGATGTCCTTCAGTTGGTGAATGGCCAAATAAACCCTAGTACATAGAGACATTGAAATATTACTCAGCACTAAAAAGAAATGAGCTATTAAGTTGTGAAAAGACTTGGAGAAAACAAATGCCTATTACTAAGTGAAAGTAGTCCATCTGAAAAGGCTATACCCTGTTTAATTTAAAATATATGACATTCTGGAAAAGGCAACTTATGGCAACAGTAAAAATATGATTTCCAGGGGATAGAGGAGAGAAGAGATGAATAAGCAGAGCACAGAGGGATTTTAGATCAGTAAAACTGCTGCATATGACACTATCATGTTGGATACATGTCATATATTTGTCCAAACCCATGACACACACAATCTCAAGAGTGAACCCGAGGTTACACTGTGGGCTCTGGATGACTAAGATGCACAGTGCACAGGCTTCATGTGTAAGAAATGTACTGCTCTGATGGAGGACGTGGATCATGATGGAGACTCTGCAAGTGTGGAGACGGGATATCTCTGTCCCTTCCATTTAATTTTGCTGTAAATCTGAAACTACTCTAAAACATAAAGTCTATAAAATCATGCTTTTTTATTTAATTAGAAACATTGATGAGAATCATCCATCAGCTGCCTCTTGCACACCCCCTACTGGGGATGAGCCCTCAACCAAGGTACATGCCCCTGACGGGAATCGAACCTGGGACTTTTCAGTCCACAGGCTGATGCTCTATCCACTGAGCCCAACTGGTTTCGGCTGGGATTGCTTCTTAATTTCTCTTTCTAATAGTTTATTAATGGTCTATAAAAATGCCAAAATTTCAGAATATTAATTTTGTAACCTGCTAATTTATTGAATTCCTTTATCACTTCTAGTTTTTTGGTGGTGTCTATGGTTTTCAGAATATAGTATCTTGTCATATACAAATAATAGCTTTACTTCTTTCTTTCCAATTTGGATGCCTTTTATTTCATTTACTAGTCTGATTGCTGTGGCTAGAACTTCCAAGGCTGTGCCAATTAAGAGTGGTGAAAGCAGACATCACTCTCTTATTCCTGATATTAAGGGAAACGCTTCGTTTTTGCACATTGAGTAGGATGTGAGCTATCATATATGGTCATTATTATATTGATGTATGTTCCCACTATTCCCACTCTCTTGAGCGTTCTGCCTTATGAACCAGCAATTCCACTTCTGGTAATATATCCAAGGAAACCTGAAACACTGATTCAAAAGAATATATGCACCCCCATCTTCATTGCAGTGTTATTAACAATAGCCAAGATTTGGAAGCAGCCCAAGTGCCCCTCAGTAGATGAGCAGATAGAAAACCTTTGGTACATTTACACAATGAGATGCCACTCAGGCATAGAAAAGAAGAAAATCTTACCTTTTGCAACAACATGGATGGAAATGGAGATTATTACACTAAGTGTAATAAGCCCATCAGAGGAAAACAAATGCCATAGGATCTCATTTAGATGTGGAGTCTAACAAACAGAACATTTAAGCAAACAAAATAGCAAGAGAAGCACAGCTGTATAGATCAGATTGACGGCTGGGTGGTTGGGGGCCGGATTAAATGAGGTGTGTGGAATAAGGGGGAGATTGAAAGTAGTAAGGAAGGAATAAATGGCGATCTAAATAACTTTAGTTTGGGTGATCAATATGCAGATGATGTTTTATTGAGTTATAGAACACTTGAAACCTGTATTGTTTTATTAACCATTGTCAAACCAAGAAATTCAATAAAAATACTTAAAAATTACAAAAAACAAAAAAAACCAAAAAACAAAACACCAAAACAAAAGAAACTCATTTCTGCCTCGCATGTGTGGCTTGGTCTTTGAGTGTTGACCTGTGGACATGAGGTCACTGTTCCATTCCTGGTCAGGGCACATGACCCGGCTGCAGGCTCCATACCCAGGGAGGGCAGGAGGTGCAGAAAGCAACTGATCTAGGATTCTCTCTGATCTTTAACATTTCTATCTCCCCCTCTCCCTTCCTCTCTGAAATCAATATTTTAAAAATAATAATAAAAAATAGCAAACTCTTTCCAAGTCACTCTGTCTTCATCTATTTCTCCCTTCCTCTCTGAAAATCAATAAAAATATAATTTTTAAAAAATTAATAAAAATCACAAACTTTCTAAGTCACTCTTATCTTCAAGAGAAAACTTTTAAAACATTACTATACTATGATTAAATAGAAGTTATACAATATAAAATTACTATGAATTTAAAACAAAGGCACAACTCATTAATAAGGGAAAATGGTTTTTTTTTTCAGTGTCCTCAATTTTTAACCTGTAGAAAATTAAAAGCTACCTTATAATACAAAACTTAATTTTAGATACTGAATCACTCTTGGGTAGAGACTGTAGAAAGTACTAGACTTTTTAAGATGTATTTTATAGTGTACTTAGTATTAGATGTACTGGGATGAGGCAGAAAATAATGACGAGCATAGAGAGGATTTTGAATCTCAACAGGATATATACTTGCATTTTTTTTTTTTAGAAAATGGAGAAAATAACTTAATGTAACATATATAGATAATAGACTTATTAGCCATCATATAGAAAATAAGGACACATAGTGAATGCTAAAAATGGAATTGGTAGCATGTAAGAAATTTTATTTGCTTTACCCATTTAACAAAATTCCCAAAGGAAGAGATGAATATATGTTACTTTGCAAATACATTCTAAACTCCAGTACATGCTCTCTTAACAAAACACTTTCATTGAAATATGAGGGCTGAGTACAGGATAGGGGTATTACAATCTGTATTATTAAATTTCTAAGGTGCTTACGGTCTTTTGCATCAGGCATATATTCATAGATGGCATATGCAGGAGGTATAATAAAGTTGGATAGAGGGTAAGACAGTATCTGGGATGTGCGGCCTGCCTTCTTCCTCAGGACAGTGCTAGGTGGTATTAAACACAGTCTAGACTCCAGGACATGCTATCCTAACAAAGCACTTTCATTGAAATATGAGGGCTGAGTAAATGGGAGGAGTATATTAAAATCAATATTAAAACCAATCTATAATATTAAATTTCTGAAGTGCTTATGGTCTTTTGCATCATGCATGTATTCATAGATTTATATGTAGGAGATATAATAAAGTTGGATAGAGGGTAAGACAGTATCTGGGATGTGTGGTCTGCCTTCTTCCTCAGGACAGTGCTAGGTGGTATAAATACATTCTAGACTCCAGGACATGCTATCTTAACAAAGCACTTTCATTGAAATATGAGGGCCGAGGACAGGGGAGGGATATATTAAAGCCAATATTAAAACCAATCTATATTATTAAATTTCTAAGTTTCTTAGTCTTTTTCACCATGCATGTATTCATAGATGGCATATGTTGGGGGTATAATAAAGTTGGATAGATGTAGCACAGTATCTGGGATGTGTGGTCTGCCTTCTTCCTCAGGAAAGTGCTAGGTGGTATTAAAAGGGGCCGTTTGCTCACATTGCTGGGATGGTTGTAGCAATTGTGGTGGTAGATGTGCATAAAAATATTGGCTACTATGCTAAAGCACTTTTCTAATTAATCAAGGATGTACTGTATGTACTGGCTACCAGTATATCCCTTAGTGTTTCAATATGATGTCAGAGGAATATAATGTGGTCCTTTCTAGGTTATGTCATTTCAGCTATTAAAATGGAAGAAATTATTATGTTGAAGCTAATTTGCATTAGTTAGAGAACATGTTACAAATAACAGGCAATGGCTTAGGCTAATCGAGGAAAAACAATCTAAGAACTTATTGAAGAGCTAGAGCTGAGTATCAATGGCTTAAAGTAACAGTTTAAACAGCCCGATCTTCCAAAAGAGAGGAAGTGAAGAGTGGAAAACTTTCATTTGAGTTGCAGACAAGGGATAACTCATCACTACCACCACCACCACTACCACCCCGATGTCTCTCCTGTTTTGCCTTCCTAGTTATCAGTACAGATTGGTCAGGGATAGATGTTCACTGGGGGTAACTGGGTCGGATGATGACAGGAAGGCAGAGAAATAATGACTTCACTTGACTGGTCTGACTTGCCCACATTTTTGGCAGAAAACAGACTCTGTTTTTAACGGAAAAAGTAGAAAATAATCAGAAAAAAACAGCAGCAACTGTAATCCATCTCTTAGCTTCTATGCACTTGTGGACACACGGTGGATATATAGTTCTCATACATGTGTTTTTATGGGGAAGGATGCAGCACAAAATGAAAAGTTACAAGACAATCTAATATGAATACATAAGGGTATCCAAATTGTCATAGTACAGGTTTAAGGTTTAATAATTTCAGAAGGGTAAAAGCTACAAATTATAAAGATCATTTAAATGTGGATCTATTTTAATTTCCATTCTCCCTTATAGTTTTGGGAATTAGAAATAATAATTTTTTAATTTTCATTTTTTTCTTACCCTCTGAAGATGGTAGGGAGAGAAATATTAACACTGACAGTTAAAAATGTACAAAGTCAATTATAAATGACATGCATGTAAATAAAAATGGAAATAGTGTTTTTCAAGTTGGTAGCTGTCACCCTTCTAAAATTACATTAACCTTAAATATGCACTATGGCATTTTGGAAACCTGTAACATATGTGTATAAATATTTATATTTATACACATACATTAATATAAATATTAGAGTATCTTGTAATTGTTCATTGTGTGCTGCATGCTTCCCCATGGATATGTATGTATAAGAAGTGTATATGCACCTGAGTTTCTACAAGTTCATAGGAGATTAGAGGTGGATTAGAGGTGCTTTTGTTTTCACCCATGCAGTACCTTTCTGTACCTCCATGATGTCTGTCTTCCAGCCAAATAATTGTGAAGGTGAATACATTACAGGGAGATACTGGGAAAAAACGTATATCTTCATTTAAAGAAAGGGATACAGGAAAATATGTAAATATTTTTAACAAAGGCCAATTTCATGAAAAAGTGGGGGTGGGTATAGGGGAGGGGAATTTCAATCTGTACTATCAAAATTTTATGGTGTTTATAGTCTTTTGCATCAAGCATGCGTCAAGGATGGTATATAATAAACTTGGATATAGGAAAGGCAGTATCTGGATGGTGTGTGCTGCCTTCTTGCCCCTCAGGAAAGTGGTAGGTGGTATTACAAGGGGCTGTCTGCTGAGACAGGTGGTAGGGTGTTTACACTCTTTTGCATCAAGGATGGTATAAACTTGGATAAAGAAAAGGCTGTATTTGGATGACTTGGATAGAGATAAGGCAGTATTTGGATGGTGTGTTCTGCCTTCTTGCCCCTCAGGAAAGTGGTAGGTGTTATTACAAGGGGCTGTCTGCTGAGACAGGTGGTGGGGTGTAGAGATGGTGGTGGTAGGTCCGAGTAAAAAGGTTGGATACTAGGTCTGCTTGAAGAGAATGGAGTCTAACCTTCGCTTCCTCTCTTGTAAGGGCTGAAAAACAGCCTACTTAGTTGTACTAGTTTGTCTTTGTGCCAAAATGTTTTTCCTTCTGGCATCATCTAAACCTTGCTTTATTCTCTTCTCTTCTTCCTCTGACGCTCTTCGGACTTTAGAATAGTCATGGCCTCATGGTAAACGTGGCAGCTGAAGCCCTCCCTGACCCCGCACTCCACATGATCCTGGAGGACTTCTAAGCTCGGGAACACCCGGCAGCAGGCCATGCACCTGAAGCCACTGTCCTGGGCCACCAGCCACTCAGGCGTCTTAGCGCTGGGATACCAGCTCTGAGCGGGAGGG
This sequence comes from Pipistrellus nathusii, assembly GCA_963693515.1. NCBI lineage: Eukaryota > Metazoa > Chordata > Mammalia > Chiroptera > Vespertilionidae > Pipistrellus > Pipistrellus nathusii. The sequence goes on from OY882861.1 coordinate 93,244,930, forward strand.
TGTGCTGGACTGTCAGCCTGCCCCCTTTTCTCCTGGGCTCTGCTGTCTAACATCGGCTCAGGGGCAATTAGGTGTGTATCCTCAGACATATGAGAAATGGGGACATTTTTATGGACCTTTTCAATATAGAGCATTTCTTCCATTTTGATCTTTTTTGAGGGAGGCATCCACCCTTCCTTTGTATGGTATGAGACGACCACACCCCTTTTCAATTGTACAGGCATGTAGTAAATTTTCTTGAGCCTTTGCTCTGTCCCAGGTACTGGGGACATAACGGGCTCGGTATTAGGAAGCGCACGGGAAGGAATTTTGCTATGTGAATAATCAGAGGAGTCCTTCGTTTGCTCTGAGACCTGGGACACAGGCATCTCCTTGATTTCTAGGAAAGAAATTTTGAAACATAAAATGATTAGAAAATATATGAAAAAACTGTAGGATTTAAGGTACCCATGCAGTATGTGACCATGTGAAGTACAAATAGATATATATGTGATCTTTCAGAATTCTATGTGTGGTGTGCTGTATCTGAGGTATTGACATGGTAGAAGTATGTAAGAATGAGGATGATTAGCACATTCATGTAGAGTTTTGGACAGAGCTGGGAAGTGTTTCCATGTTGCTAAAAGAGGATGGCAAATGGGTGAATACATGTTTGTTATGTGGAGTGACAGCGCATGTGAACAGTGCCAGAGTGGTGCCTGTTCTTACTGTGAGACAGTGCGATTGAGAGCATTGGGGGTGTGTGTCTGAGCTCTCAGAGTGTGCATTTCTATGAAGGTCTCAGGCCTGGTGCATGAGGTGACATATGGTTAGTTAGGGGCACAAGACATGAAAGTTCCTTTCCTTTAGGGCATGTAAGTTTGACCTAAAGAGGTTATCTGTCTGAGGGTATGGGGATTATTTATGTAATGAATGTATAAATGGGAGAGTCTGAAAATGATTGGGTGAAGAAATAAAAGTAAGAGTGTATCTAGGTAATGCTGCTAGAGAATGGGAAAGATAGATGAGGAGGGAAGGCCTGTGTATGAGAGAGAACTAGGGGAAAGCAGCAGAAATGGAGCCTTACCTGGTATGGAGGAGGCCAGATGTGTGAGAGAGTGTGAGGATCTGAGTTTGTGCTCATCTGAGGGGAAGGGTCTGAGTAAACTCCCATGGGTATGTCAGCACTGTTCTCTACCTCAGGCACAACTGGGCTGGTGCGGTGCTGCTGTGTTGGGGATTTGTGCTGAAGGACTTAGCTGAGTTCTGGAAGGCACACCCCCTCCTTGTCCCTCTGCAGAAGCCTTAGTACTGGTCCTTCTGCCCTAAAGCCCCTTGCCTGTCTGCGGGGGGAAAGTGAACTAACAGAGAGTAGACTGAGGAACTGACCTACATCTCTTGATCAAACTCAGATCCCACCTGTGTATTCCTTGTCATCCTCATCAAGACGGGGACGCTTACAGACACCGATAAGATGTTCTGAGATGTCAGACTTTTCTCCAGCTGGGTGACTATAGGCTGGGGCCTCCACGGGTGACTCAGGCTGAGGCACCTTGTCTTGGCTGATGCGGTGTTCTGGGCAATGGAATAAAATAGAACATTGAGATGAGGCATTTGCCAAGGCCTGTGTAATTCAAAAATTACCTGTTGAGTGCACTTGACATGTGAGGCATCATAAATACAGAGGACACCTCTTCTCATAGAAATTAATACGAGTTTTCCATTTCAAATTTCATTAATCTAAACTATAAGTAAACTTGCTAAATGGTGTGTTTTGGGAATATTAGTGGGATTGGGTATCAAAGTGTTATTTGAATGTAATGTGCTTGCTGTGTTGTTTAAAACTGGGTTGAGATTTGATGTAAAGTTGATTTGGTATTTGCTAATGTGAATATGGATGAACATTGTGTGACTGAAATGGTTAAGGTTATGTGTGCTTTCTGTCTGTGTGTTAGTTCAGTGCACATTTATGTATGTAGATTGCATTATCAATAATAATACATTTATGTGCTTTAGATAAGGAATGTTATTACTGAGAATATGCTCTTTGAGACAAAGAACAGTTAGTGTATTTGCAAAATGTGGGGGAATAATTAAAGGGGATTGAAAATGAAGGCATATAAAAGAAATAATACCTGTGCTTTGAAAAAATGGCATAGAGTTCAGAGAAGGATGTATAACATTAGGTGTGTGGTAACATGTGATTGTCTTAGAAATCAAAAGTATGAAAGATTGAGTTCTGAAGGGATTAAGATAAAATATGGAAACTAAGTCCTAGCAGTCTAACGCTTATGCATTCAGCGAGTAGAAATGTGTCCATAGTGAAAAATACATGCAATAGAATACCCACAACATCACTTTTTCAAGCAGTTCAGACTGAAAGCAACCCTAATGATCAGATAATTATAGTCAATGAAAATATAATATTCATGCAATGATATACATGTACCAAAAAGGAACAAAATTAACAGCATACATAACATGGATAAATTCCACAAATATAGTGATTAGTGATAGGAGCTAGACACAAAGTATATACTGTGCCCTCCTATTTCCATGAAATGAAAAAACAAGGATAATAATCCAGGGTCTGAGGAGTCAGAGAAATTAGACCTGATTGCATGGTATGGACAAACATCTAGCATGGAGAATTTAGATTCATGTGGAAGATTATAGGGAAATGAATGATGGGACAGTGACAGCAAAGGGGTCTTATATGGGATGAGTGTGAGTGGAAAACTGGCTATGAAAATGTCTTTCTCAAGTTCAGTTCTGGATGATCCTACCACATTGGGCCTTTGATAAGTTACTGCTTCACGGGCCAGCCATCACAGGAATATATTCTCCCATGTTTCTCTGATAAAACTTTCAGCCCCTTAAACCTCTCCTGTTATTTCATCAAATAGGACACTGTTCTCCACTGATCTCCTTGGGCTCAATCCAGCTGTTTTCAGTGTTTCCCTTGGAAAGTATTGCTTCCACGCTGACCCCACTAAGAAGATGCAGAGTTATTGGAGTATGTGTTTGTGCTGGGCAACCTGGTGTCCATTAATTGGCACAGAACTCACCTCAACTCTGGTTTCTTTCTAGATCCCACCTCCCTTTGCATCCTACTCTCTAGGCCCTCCTTACCAGCACCATTCCCCGTGTCTTTGGATGAGATGGAGATTACACTGTCTGAAGAAGATGCCTTCGATTCTTTCTCGGGTTGAGTTATGGCCACTGCCTTGTGTCTGTGCTGCGAAGCACCTTCTGATGAATCCAGCTTTGCTGAGAAATTAAAATCACACATATGCAGTCCATGACTGTAATTTGTGTATTCATCTATTCTTTAATCAAAGAGCCTACCATGTACCACATTCATTGAGCACACGTGGCCTAGATGGATAGTGTAATGTGGTTCCTATGAAATTATTCAGTGTTCTGAAGTAGTTACTGTGCCAATATATGTCCTGGGTAACTGGGTTTGTTCAAAGTGGTTTCCTTGAAAATGGGACAGAGATTGCCGTCTTCATTCAACGTGGACATACAACTCTCTTATTTTTGTGAGCTTCCCTTGCAGGCAGTTCAGACCATGAGATTACATTTCTACAATGAAAAATGAATGGATATGACATGTGCCATTTCAGGCTTCATCATACAAACCTCGTAAGTGTCCCTTGGTGCTTTTACGTTTCCTAACTGACTGGCTTGCAGGTTTGTCAAAGGCTCCAGTTCCGGAAACTTTGCCATCTGGTTGTTGGGATACTGGGAAAAAAAGTTTCCAGCATAAGAAAGGTAGATAAGGTATGTGAAGGCTATAGGGGTTAAGATGTCCATGACCCACATGAGAATTTGGAGTGATAATCCATGTACATGTTCTATTTCACAAAAAGTGTGTGGAATACTTTGATGTGTTTACATGGTATAACAATGTGGGAATGTGGATATAGTTTTGTATGCAAGTATTTTTGGAATTGTATGTATGTATTAGAATAATTCTGGTGAGATTTTTTCATGTTGATAAGGGGGAAAGGGTATGAGTATGTGGATGTTTGCAATGTGGTATGACAGCACATGTAAATGGTTCAGGCCTGGTCCTTGATCTTACTGTAAGACCGTGATACTGAGAGTATGAGGGGAGGTGTTTATGAGAGCTCAGAATATTCAGTTCAGTGAAGATCTGAAGGCCTGGTATCTGAAGTGCCATATAGATTAGGAAGACAACAGATGAAAGCAAATTTTCTTCAGGGCATATAACTTTCTTAGAGTTCTACCTAAAAAGGTTATCTGTGTGAGGGGATGTGGATTATTTATGGAATTAGCATGTAAATGGGTGAGTCTGAAAGTGATTGTGTGAAGAAATGAAGGAAACAGTGCACCTGGTAATGCTGTTGGAGAATGGGAAAGACAGAGGAGGAGGGAAGGCCTGTGTATATGAGAGAACTAGGGAAAAGCAGCAGAAATGGAGCCTTACCTGGTATGGAGGAGGACAGATGTGTGAGAGAGTGTGAGGATCTGAGTTTGTGCTCATCTGAGGGGAAGGCTCTGAGTAAACTCCCATACACATCAGCACTGTTCTCTACCTCAGCCACCGCTGTCCTGGTGCTCTTAGGACTGGTGCTAAAGGACTTAGCTGAGTTCTGGAAGGCACACCCCCTCCTTGTCCCTCTGCAGAAGCCTTAGTACTGGTCCTTCTGCCCTAAAGCCCCTTGCCTGTCTGCGAGGGGAAAGTGAACTAACAGAGAGTAGACTGAGGAACTGACCTATATCTCTTGACCAAACTCAGATCCCACCTGTGTATTCCTTGTCATCCTCATCAAGACGGGGACGCTTGGATGTGGTGGAGATACCGATAAGATGTTCTGAGAAGTCAGAGTTTGCTGCTGCATCCTGAGTACAGGCTGGGGCCTCCACGGGTGACTCAGGCTGAGGCACCTTGTCTTGACTGATGCGGTGTTCTGGGCAATGGAATAAATTAGAACATTGAGATGAGGCATTTGCCAAAGTCTGTGTCAATTCAAAAATTACCTGTTGAGTGCACTTGACATGTGAGGCATCATAAATACACAGGACACCTCTTCTCATAGAAATTAATATGAGTTTTCCATTTCAAATTCCATTAATTCCAAACTATAAGTAAACTTGCTAAATGGTGTGTTTTGTGAATATCAGTGGGATTGGGTATCAAAGTGTTATTTGAATGTAATGTGCTTGCTGTGTTGTTTAAAACTGGGTTAAGGTTTGATGTAAGGTTGATTTGGTATTTGCTAATGTGAATATGGATAAACTTTGTGTGATTGAAAAGGTTAAGGTTATGTGTGCATTCTGTCTGTGTGTTAGTTTAGTACACATTTATGTATATAGATTGAATTATCAATAATTTTACATTTATGTACTTTAGATAAGGAATGTTATTACTGAGAATATGCTCTTTGAGACAAAGAGCAGTTAGTGTATTTGCAAAATGTGAGGGAATAATTAAAGGGGATTGAAAATGAAGGTTTATAAAAGAAATAATACCTGTGCTTTGAAAAAATGGCATAGAGTTCAGAGAAGGATGTATAACATTAGGTGTGTGGTAACATGTGATTGTCTTAGAAATCAGAAGTATGAAAGATTGAGTTTTGAAGGTATTAAGATAGAATATTGGAACTAAGTCCTAGCAATCTAATACTTAAGCATTCAGTGAGTAGAAATGTGTCCATAGTGAAAAATACATGCAATAGAATACCCACAACATCACTTTTTCAAGCAGTTCAGACTGAAAGTAATTCTAATGATCAGATAATTATAGTCAATGAAAATATAATATTCATGCAATGATATACATGTACCAAAAAGGAACAAAATTAACAGCATACATAACATGGATAAATCCCACAAATATAGTGATTAGTGATAGGAGCTAGACACAAAGTATATACTGTGCCCTCCTATTTCCATGAAATGAAAAAATAAGGATAATAATCGAGGGTCTTAGGAGTCAGAAATTAGACCTGATTGCATGGTATCGACAAACTTTCAGCATGGAGAATTTAGATGCATGTGGAAGATTATAGGGAAATGAATGATGGGACAGTGACAGCAAAGGGGTCTTATATGGGATGAGTGTGAGTGGGAAACTGGCTATGAAAATGTAAGGATATGATGGTGTGTTTCTCAAGGTCGGTTTTTGATGATTCTACCACATTGGGCCTTTGATAAGTTACTGCTTCACATGCCAGCTCTCATATATCCTCCCATGTTTCTCTGATAAAACTTTCAGCCCCTTAGACCTCTCTCGTTATTTCCTCAAATAGCACACTATTCTCCACTGATCTCCTTGGGCTCAATCCAGCTGTTTTCAGTGTTTTCCCTTGGAAAGTATTGCTTCCACGCTGACCCCACTAAGAAGATGCAGAGTCATTGGAGTATGTGTTTGTGCTAGGCAGCCTGGTGTCAATTAATTGGCACAGAACTCACCTCAACTCTGGTTTCTGTCTAGATCCCACCTCCCTTTGCATCCTACTCTCTAGGCCCTCCTTACCAGCACCATTCCCCGTGTCTTTGGATGAGATGGAGATTACACTGTCTGAAGAAGATGCCTTCGATTCTTTCTCGGGTTGAGTTATGGCCACTGCCTTGTGTCTGTGCTGCAAAGCACCTTCTGGTGAATCCAGCTTTGCTGAGAAATTAAAATAACAGATATTCAGTCCATGACTGTAATTTGTGTATTCATCTATTCTTTAATCAAAGAACCTACTATGTACCACATTCATTGAGCACACGTGGCCTGAGGATAGTGTAATGTGGTTCCTATGAAACTATTAAGTGCACTGAAGTAGTTACTGTGCCAGTATACGTCCTGGGTAACTGGGTTTGTTCAAAGTGGTTTCTTTGAAAATGGGACAGAGATTGCTGTCTTCATTCAACGTGGACATACAACTCTCTTGTTTTTGTGAGCTTCCCTTGCAGGCAGTTCTGACCATGAGATTACATTTCTACACTGGAAAATAAATGGAAATGACATGTGACATTTCAGGCTTCACCATACAAACCTCGTAAGTGTCCCTTGGTGAACTTCTGTTTCCTAACTGACTGGCTTGCAGATTTCTCAAAGGCTCCAGTACCGGAAACTATTCCATCTGGTTGTTGGGATACTGGGAAATAAAATTTCTAAGATAAGAAAGGTAGATGAGGAATGTGAAGGCTATAAGGGTTAAGATGTCCATGACCCACATGAGAATTTGGAATGATAGTCCATATACTGACCTTGCCTTGTCCTTGAAGACATACTGCCTACTTATCTCTCTGCAGGAGCCTTAGTTCTAGTCCTTCTCTTATGAAGGACTTCTCTTTTTAAACGATATATCTTATTGATTTTTTACAGAGAGGAAGAGAGAGGGATAGAGAGCAAGAAACATCAATGAGAGGGAAATATCGACCAGCTGCCTCCTGCACACCCCTACCTGGAATGTGCCCGCAATCAATGTACATGACCTTTGCTGGAATCGAACCTGGGACCTTTGAGTCCAACACTCTATCCACTGAGCCAAACAGGTATCGGCAGGAAATATTTTAATATTGCTATTTACCCTTTCTCTACTATAAAAGTGTCAGAGATGAAAGAAAATTTGTAAAACGTGTATGAAAATCTCCTTCCTGTCAGAGTCTGGAAAGTGCTCCGGGACCCAGAGTCAAGTCCCCACCTACATTCTTGTGCCATGAAATTGCTCAAGACCCAAACTCGACCGGCCCCACCCCCATCAAGACCCCTCTCATGGTATGAAATATTGATCTTGTAGAATATTATAAGGAAATAGTTCATAGGAGTTTGATATGGAATGAATGGGAATGGTACAGATTGTCTATGAAAATATATAGATGTCATGTGGTCTTGCTTGTTTAACTCTACACTCTACCTCAAATTCAGTTCTGTTAACACTTTGGACCTGTGTTAATTTATGAGTGATTCACATGTTTCTGGTAGCACAATGTGCCCTTTTCCAGCTCATATAAAATCATTCTTCCAAGTTTCTCTGACAGACCCTTCCTACTATTTCCTCAAATAGAACACTGTTCTCCACCGATCTGCTTGGGCTTTCTCTAGTCCAAGCTGTTTTCAGTGCTTGCTTTTCCCTTGCAATGTATTACTTGCTTTTTCTATTGCTTTTTCTATTACTTGCTTTTCCCTTGCAATGTATTACTGCCACTGTTGATCCTATGGAAGGCGATGCAGAAGCATTCCTGTTTTTGCCCTTGGCATCCTTGTGTGGACTAATAGGCAGAACAATTCAACTCAACCTGGGATTCTGTCTAGATCCCAACCTCCCTTTGCATCCTACTGGACAGTCCCTCCTTAGCAGCACCATTGAGCTTGTCTTAGAAGAGCTGCAGGAAAACTGTCTGAAGAGGAGGCCTCGCCTGCTTTCTGGCCTTGAGTCAGGGCCACGGCCTTGTTCTGTGCTGTGAAGCTTCTTCTCGTATGTATGTTCAGCTTTACTGAGAAATTAAATAAAAATAATAGAGATGTAGTTGATGTTTGGTATTTGAGTATTTATCTCTCCATTTAACAATCAAGGAGACTCTACTATGTACCATGTTCAGTGAGCACACATGGCCTTCATCTTCATTGATAGTGTAATATGATTCCTATAAAACTATTAAATGCACAGAAATATTTATTGTGTTGATATATGTCATGGGGCACTGAGTTTGTACCAAGAGTCCTTTGAAAAAGGACAGAAACTGCTGTCTCCTTTCAACCTGGACATACTACTATGCTGTATTTATGAGCTTCCCTTGCAGGTAGTTCTGACCATGAGATTACATTTCTAAAAGAGGAGATGGTGGGAAATGACAGATTCCCCTGCCAGGCATCACTGTACAATCCTCCTTTGTGCTCGTCCGGGCTCTTCTGCTTCCTAGCTGACTGGGATGCAGGCATGTTAAAGGTTCCACGACAGGCAATCTTTCGACGTGATTGATGGAATGCTCAGAAAGAAATTTTCAAACATAAGAAAACCGAAAGATGCCTGTGAAGGTGGTAGGAGTTAAGATGGCATGTGGAGTGAAGGTTCATGTATACGTTTTATTTCAGAATCCTGTGTGTGAGTTACTTTGTTTGATGCGATTACATGGTATAACAATTTGTGGATGAGAATGTAGTTTGTGTGCAAGTTTTTGCCGAGTGGTATGCATATTCTGAGACTTTTCTGGGAGTGTTTTCCATGTCTGTAAAAGAGGATGTTGACTGAGGGTGTGCATCTTTACTATGTTGTGTGACAGCACATGTGAACATGTGCAGGATTGGTACCTGTTCTTACTTGAGATTTTGAGAGGGAGTGTGTTAGAGAACATGTGTGTACACTCTCAAATGTTCAGCTCTATGAAGGCCTGGTCACTGAAGAGCCATATTGTTAGAGACACAGCAGATGAAATTTCATTTCATTCAGGGCATGTTAGGTTACCTGAGTGGATTATTTATGGAATTAATGTGCAAATGGGTGAGTCTGAAAATGTTTGTTTGAAGGAATGAAGAGTGTATCTAGGTAATGCTGCTAGAGAGCAGGGGAAATGGATGATCAGCGTAGGCCTGTGTATATGAGAGAACTAGGGGGGAAAAGGAGCAAGGAGAAGTGTGAGTTTGTGAGAATCTTTGTACTTATTTGATTCTTAGGTTCTGAGTGAACTTTCTGATACCTCTTGGCATGGTCCTCTACCTCAGCCTCAGCTGTCCCAGTGAGGTTTGTGGGGGATTTATGCTGAAAGACTGCCCAGTTCTTGAAGGCACACTTCCTACTTGTCTCCCTACAGAGGAATTAATAGAAGCCCTTCTGTCTTGAAGCCCTTTCCTGTTTTGGAGAGGAAAGTGAATTAAGTAGAGAATAGCCTGAAGAATTGAGCTACATCTCATGACCAAGCTCAGTTCCCATCTCTGTTTATTTCTCACCTTCCTTATTAAGACCCCGGCGCTTCAGTGGGGGGAAGGCAAGGATGACACATTGAGAGAAGTCAGGACTCTCTTCTGCTGCCTGACTGGGGACTGCAGCCTCCGCAGGTGACTGATGCGGAGCCATGTCCTCTTGGGTGTTGCATGTTCCTGGGCAATGGAATACAGTAGAACATTGACAGGAGGCATTTTCTGGGGTCTGTGTCAATTCGAGAACTACACGTTGAGTGGATATTACTTGTCAGACATGATCAATTCAAATGACACTTGCTCTCTCAGAAATTAAAGTGACTATCACACTTAAAATTCCATGTACTCCAAACTATTAGTGAATAGTTGTTAAATGATATGTTTGGTGGATGTCAATGGGATTGGGCATTTTGCATGTGATATTTCTGGAACTCTATCGATATAGATTATCAACAACTTTGAATTATGCTTGAAAGACAGTATGCAGGGATTAAAAGGTGGATATCAACTCAATTTCTTCATGAAAAATTATGCATTTAGGAGATATATAGTGTAACTTTCATGAAGTTCTTAATGAATATCCACATATTTACATTGCTATCTATACTGATATAGATATACAGACATAGCTGCAAAAGGATAAATTTTAATTTTTGAAAAAATGATTCAATATCGTTTCACTGTCTATTTTAATCATAGCCAAGCTCACTGCTCCTTAATTCACTGTTTAACATTATCATCATGCTTCATGATTGTGTGTGCTATCAAATTATTCACATTTTTAAAATATGCCATGGTGAATGAAATGTACTTGGTGTTTAATTTTATAATGTGTTGGTTAAAAATGGGTTGAGGTATAAAGTGTTTTATTTGGTGCTGCAAGAGTAAATGTGGGATGAGCTTTGTGTGACTGAAGAGGGTATGTGTGCTTTTTGTCTAAGTGTTAGTTCAGCACATATTTATGTGTGTAGATTGCATTGTCAATAATAATGTACTTATGTGCTTTAACTATTATGTTGTTTTAATAAGGAATGTTATTAGTGAGAGTATACTCTTTGAGACTAAGAGCAATTAGTGTATTTTCAAAATATGAGGGAATAATTAAAGGGGATGTGAAAATGAAGGCAAATAAAAGAAATAATACCTGTGCTTTGAAAAAAATGGCATAGAGTTCAGATAGAGTTTGTGTAACATTAGATGTGTGGTAACAGGTGATTGCATTAGAAATCAAAAAGTATGAAGATTGACTTCTGTATTGATTAAGATAAAATATGGGAACTATGGCCTAGGAGTCTAACTCTTAAGCATTCACCAAACAGAAATATGTGAAAAATATATGCAGGAGAATACCCACAATATCACTTTTTCAAGCCATTCAGGCTGAAAGCAACCCTATTGATCAGGTAATTACAGCCAATGAAAATATAATATTCATGCAATGATATATGTGTACCAAAAAGAACCAAATTAATGTCATACATAACATAGATAAATTCCACACATATAGTGATTAGTGATAGGAGCTAGACACAAAGTATATATTATGGCCTTGTATTTCCATACAATGTAAAAATAAGTATACTAATCTAGGGTCTTAAGAGTCAGAGAAATTAACATGGTATTGACAAAAATCCAGCATGGAGAATGTAGATGCATGTGGAAGATTATAGGGAAATGACTGATGGGACAGAGACAGCAAAGGGGTCTTATATGGGATGAATGTGAATGGGAAATTGGCTATGAAAGCATATGGATGTGATGGTGTCTTTATCTGGGTATCTCTGCACGCTACCTCAAGTTCAGTTCTTGAGGATCCTACCACATTGGGCCTTTGATAAGTTAATGCTTCATGCATTCCTGGTAACATGGCAAGCCCTTGGTCAGCTCACAGGAACATATCCTTCCATGTTTCTTTGATAAAACTCTCATCCCCTTAGGCCCTCTGGTATTTCGTCAAATAGGACACTGTTCTCCACTGATCTCCTTGGGCTCATCCAGCTGTTTTCAGTGTTTTCTCTCGGAAAGTATTGTTTCCACGCTGACCCCACTAAGAAGATGAGAATCATTGGAGTATCAGTTTATAGTGGGCAGCCAGTTGTCCATTAAAGGGCAGAAATGTTCAGTTCAAGTGTGGTTTCTGTCTAGATCCCACCTCCCTTTGCATCCTACTCTCTAGTCCCTCCTTACCAGCACCATTCCCCGTGTCTTTGGATGAGATGGAGATTACACTGTCTGAAGAAGACGCCTTCGATTCTTTCTCGGGTTGAGTTATGGCCACTGCCTTGTGTCTGTGCTGCAAAGCACCTTCTGGTGAATCCAGCTTTGCTGAGAAATTAAAATAATAGATATGCAGTCCATGACTGTAATTTGTGTATTCATCTATCCTTTAATTAAAGAATCTACTATATACAAAATTCATTGAGCACATGCAGCCTGGATGGGTAGTGTAATGTGGTTGCTATGAAACTATTAAGTGCATTGAAGTAGTTACTGTGCCAGTATACATCCTGGGTAACTGGGTTTCTTCAAGTGGTTTCTTTGAAAATGGGACAGAGATTGCTGTCTTCATTCAATGGGATATACAACTCTCTTATCTTTGTGAGCTTCCCTTGCAGGCAGTTCTGACCATTAGATTACATTTCTACACTGGAAAATGAATGGAAATGACATGTGCCATTTCAGATTTTTCCATAAAAACCTCGTAAGTGTCCCTTGGTGAACTTCTGTTTCCTAACTGACTGGATTGCAGATTTCTCAAATGCTCAATTACCTGAAACTTTTCCATCTGATTGTTGGGATACTGGGAAATAAATTTCTAACATAAGAAAGGTAGATGAGGTATGTGAAGGCTATAGGGGTTAAGAGGTCTGTGACCCACATTAGAATTTGCAGTGATAGTCCATGTACATATTATATTTCACAAAAAGTGTGTGGGATACTTTGAGGTGTTTGCATAGTATAACAATGTGGGAATGCAGATTTAGTTTTGTATGCAAGTGTTCTTGGAATTTATGTATGTATTAGAATAATTCTGGTGCGTGTTTTCCATGTTGATGAGGGGAAAAGGGAATGAGTATGTGCATGTTTGCCATGTGGTATGACAGCACATGTAAATGGTGCAGGACTGGTACTTGATCTTACTGTAAGACCGTGAGACTGAGAGTATTAGAGGAGGTGTTTATGAGAGCTCAGAATGTTCAGTTCAGTGAAGATCTGATGTCTGATAATGTGAAGTGCCATACAGATTAGAAAGGCAACAGATGAAAGCAAATTTTCTTTAGGGCATATAACTTTATTAGACTTGGTCCTAAAAAGGTTATCTGTGTGAGGGGATGTGGATGATTTATGGAATTAGCATGTGCATGGGTGAATCTGATGATGATTATGTGATGAAATAAAGGTAAGCCTATACTCCATAATGCTGTTAGAGAATTGGAAAGACAGATGAAGAGTGAAAGCTGTGTATATGGGAGAAGAAGGGATATGCAGGACATACAGAGCCCTAGCCGGTATGAAGGAGGACGGATGTGTGAGTGAGTGTGTGAGGATGTCTCTGAGGGTAATGTCTGAGTAAAATATCATACACACACATGTCAGCACTGTTTATTGCCTCAGGTTCAGCTTTCCCCGGCCTGCTATTTTGGAAATTTGTGCTGAGCAACTTGACCCTGACCTTGAAGACACACTGCCTACTTATCCCTCTGCAGAGCCTTAGTTCTAGTCCTTCTTTCCTGAAGCCATTTGTATGTTTTTGAGGGGAAAGTGAACTAAGTAGAGGGTGGGATGAGCCATTGAGCTACATCTCTTGATTAAGTTCAGATCCCAGCTGTGCATTCCTTACCATCCTCATCCAGAAGGAGACGCTTCATTATGGTAAAGGCACCAATAAGATGTTCTGAGGAGCCAGACTCTTCTGCTGCTGTTGCCCAACTACAGGCTGGGACCTCCACGGTTGAGTCAGGCTGAGGCACGTTGTCTTGGCTGATGCAGTGTTCTGGGCAATGGAATAAAATAGAACATTGAGATGAGGCATTTGCCAAGGCCTGTGTCAATTCAAAAATTACATGTTGAGAGCAATGACATGTGAGGCATCATTAATACACATGACACCTCTTCTCATAGAAATTATTACGAGTTTCCCATTTCAAATTCCATTAACTCCAAATTATAAATGAACTTGCTAAATGGTGTGTTTTGTGAATATGAGTGGGATTGGGTATCAAAGTGTTATTTGAATGTAATGTGCTTGCTGTGTTGGTTAAGACTGGGTTAAGGTTTAAAGTAAGATTGATTTTGTATTTGCTAATGTGAATATGGGATGAACATTATGTGACTGAAAATTTTAAGGTTGTGTGTGCTTTCTGTCAGTTCAGCACACATTTATATATGTTGATTGCATTATCAATAATGATACATTTATGTGTTTTATATATTATGTTGTTTAGGTAAGGAATGTTATTGCTGAGAATATACTCTTTGAGACTAAGAGCAGTTAGTGTATTTGCAAAATGTGAGGGAATAATTAAAGGGGATGTGAAAATGAAGGCAAATAAAAGAAATAATACCTGTGCTTTGAAAAAGATGGCATAGAGTTCAGATAAGTTTGTGTAACATTAGATGTGTGGTAGCAGGTGATTGCATTAGAAATAAAAAAGTATGAGCCAAAACCGGTTTGGCTCAATGGATAGAGCGTCAGCTTGGGGACTGAAGTGCCCCGGGTTCGATTCCGGTCAAGGGCATGTACCTTGGTTGCGGGCATTTCCCCAGTAGGGGGTGTGCAAGAGGCAGCTGATCGATGACTCTCTCTCATTGATGTTTCTAACTCTCTACCTCTCTCCTTTCGTTTCTGTACAAAAATCAATAAAATATATATTTAAAAAAAAAAAGAAATAAAAAAGTATGAGGATTGACTTCTGTATTGATTAAGATAAAATATGGGAAATACGGCCTAGCAGTCTAACTCTTAAGCATTCACCAAAAAGAAATATGTGAAAAATATATGAAGGAGAATACCCGCAATATCACTTTTTCAAGCCATTCAGACTGAAAGCAACACTATTGATCAGGTAATTACAGTCAATGAAAATATAATATCCATGCAGTGATATATGTGTACTAACAAAGAACAAAATACAAAATTAATGCTATTGAGCTACATCTCTTGATTAAGTTCAGATCCCAGCTGTGCATTTCTTACCATCCTCATCAAGACGGGGACGCTTGATTGTGATGGAGACGAGGGTAAGATGTTCTGAGGAGCCAGACTCTTCTGCTCCTGTTGCCCAACTAGAGACTGGGACCTCCACGACTGAGTCAGGCTGAGGCACGTTGTCTTGGCTGATGCAGTGTTCTGGGCAATGGAATAAAATAGAACATTGAGATGAGGCATTTGCCAAGGCCTGTGTCAATTCAAAAATTACATGTTGAGAACACATGACATGTGAGGCATCATTACTACACATGACACCTCTTCTCATAGAAATTAATACGAGTTTTCCATTTCAAATTCCATTAGCTCCAAATTATAAATAAACTTGCTGAATGGTTTGTTATGTGAATATCAGTGGATTGGGTATCAAAGTGTTATTTGAATGTAATGTGCTTGCTGTGTTGGTTAAAACTGGGTTAAGTTTAATGTAAGGTTGAGCCATTGAGTTTACATCTCTTGATTAAGTTCATATCCCAGGAATGCACAGCTGGGATCTGAACTTAATCAAGAGATGTAGCTCAATGGCTCATCCCACTCTCTACTTAGTTCACTTTCCCCATAAATAATCCACATTCCCTCATACAGATAACCTTTTTAGGTCGAACATAATACGGATAAATTCCAGAAATATAGTGATTAGTGATAGGAGCTAGACATAAAGTATATATTATGCCCTTGTATTTCCATACAATGTAAAAAAAGATACTAATGTAAGGACTTAGGAGTCAGAGAAATTAGACCTGTTTGCATGGTATGGACAAAAATCCAGCATGGAGAATTTAGATGCATGTGGAAGCTTATAGGGAAATGAATGATGGGACAGTGATAGCAAAGGGGTCTTATATGGGATGAAAGTGAATGGGAAACTGGCTATGAAAACATATGGATGTGATGGTGTCTTTGTCTGCGAATCTCTGCACTCTACCTCAAGTTCAGTTCTTGAGGATTCTACCACTTTGGGCCATTGATAAGTTAGTGCTTCATGCATTCCTGGTAATATGACATGCCCTTGGCCAGCTCACAGGAACATATCTTTCCATGTTTCTTTGATAAAACTCTCATCCCCTTAGGCCCCCCCATATTTCGTCAAATAGGACACTGTCCTCCACTGATCTCCTTGAGATCATTCCAGCTGTTTTCAGTGTTTTCTCTTGGAAAGTATTGTTTCCTCGCTGACCCCATAAGAAGATGAAAATCACTGGAAAATCTGTTTGTACTGCACAGCCAGTTGTCCATTCATGGGCAGAAATGTTCAGTTCAAGTGTGGTTTCTGTCTAGATCCCACCTCCCTTTGCATCCTACTCTCTAGTCCCTCCTTACCAGCACCATTCCCCGTGTCTTTGGATGAGATGGAGATTACACTGTCTGAAGAAGACGCCTTCGATTCTTTCTCGGGTTGAGTTATGGCCACTGCCTTGTGTCTGTGCTGCAAAGCACCTTCTGGTGAATCCAGCTTTGCTGAGAAATTAAAATCACAGATATGCAGTCCATGACTGTAATTTGTGTATTCATCTATCCTTTAATCAAAGAGCCTACTATGTACCACATTCATTGAGCACACGTGGCCTGGATGGATTTTGTAATGTGGTTCCTTTGAAACTATTATGTGCATTGAAGTTTACTGTGCTAGTATATATCCTGGGTAACTGGGTATGTTCAAAGCTTCTTTGAAAATGGGACAGAGATTGCTGTCTTCATTCAATGTGGACATACAACTCTCTTATCTTTTTGAGCTTCCCTTGCAGACAGTCTGGCCATGAGATTACATTTCTACACAGGAAAATGATTGGAAATGACATGTGCCATTTCAGGCTTTGCCATACAAACCTCGTAAGTGTCCTTTGGTGAACTTCTGTTTCCTAACTGACTGGTTTGCAGGTTTCTCAAAGGCTCCAGTACCGGAAACTTTTCCATCTGATTGTTGTGATACTGGGAAATAAAATTTCTAACATAAGAAAGGTAGATGAGGTCTGTGAAGGTTATAGGTGTTAAGATGTCCATGACCCACATGAGAATTTGGAGTGAAAGTTCATGTACACATTATACTTCAGAGTTCAGTGTGTGGGATACTTTGAGGTGTTTACATGGTATAAGAATATATGAATGCAGATGTAGTTTTGTATGCAAGTATTTTTGGAGTTGTTTGTATGTATTAGAATAATAATCATGTTGATAAGGGGAATGGGGAATAAGGAAAATTATCTGCATGTTTGCCATGTGGTATGACAGCATATATTTCTGGTAAAGGGTGCAGGACTGGTCCTTGATCTTACTGTAAGACCGTGAGACTGAGTATTAGGGGAGGTGTTTATGAGACTCAGAATGTTCAGTTCAGTGAAGATCTGAAGGCCTGTTATCTGATGTGCCATATAGATTAGGAAGGCAACAGATGAAAGCAAATTTTCTTCAGGGCATATAACTTTATTAGAATTGGACCTAAAAAGGTTATCTGTGTGAGGGGATGTGGATTATTCATGGAATTAATGCATCTGCATGGGTGAATCTGATAATGATTATGTGATGAAATGAAAGTAAGCATATATTCTGCAATGCTGTTAGGGAATGGGAAAGACAGATGAAGAGTGTAAGCTGTGTACATTAGAGAGAACAACAGAAATGCAGGACATACAGAGCCCTAGCGGGTATGAAGGAGGACGGAAGTGTGAGTCAGTGTGTGAGGATCTCAGTTCGTGCTTCTCTGAGGGTAAGGTCTGAAACAAATATTATACACACTGGTCAGCACTGTCCATTGCCTCAGTTCCAGCTGTCCCTGGCCTGCTATTTTGGAAATTTGTGCTGAGTGACCGACCTGGCCTTGTCCTTGAAGACACACTGCCTACTTATCCCTCTGCAAGAGCCTTAGTTCTAATCCTTCTTTTATGAAGGACTTGTTTTTTTTAAAGATATATTTTATTGATTTTTTACAGAGAGGAAGAGAGAGGGATAGAGAACAAGAAACATCGATGAGAGAGAAATAATGACGAGCTGCCTCCTGCATACCCCTACTGGAGATGTGCCAGCAACCAATGTACATGCCCTTTAATGGATTCGATCCTGGGACCTTTCAGTCTGACACTCTATCCACTGAGCCAAATGGGTTTTGGCAGGAAATATTTTAATATTGCTATTTACTCTTTCTCTACAATAGAAGTGTCAGAGTTGAAAGAGAATTAGTAAAATGTATATGAAAATCTTCCTCCTGTCAGAGTCTGGGGTGTGCTCTCAGACCCAGAGTCAAGTCCCGACCTACCTTCTTGTGCCATGAAATCGCTCAAGACCCAAACTCGACCGGCCCCACCCACATCAAGACCCCTCTTATGGTATAAAATTTTGATCTTGTGGAATATTATAAGGAAATAGTTTATAGGAGTTTGATATGAAATGAATGGGAATGATTAAGATTGTCTATGAAAATATATAGATGTGATGGGGTCTTTGCTTGTTTATCTCTACAGTCCACCTCAAGTTCAGTTCTGTTAAAATTTTGGACATGTCTTAAGTTATGAGTGCTTCACACGTTTCTGGTAGCACAATGTGCCCTTTTCCAGCTCATATAAAGATATTCTTCCATGTTTCTCTGACAGGCCCTTCCTACTCTTTCCTCAAATAGAACACTGTTCTCCACCGATCTGCTTGGGCTTGCTCCAGTCCTATTACTTGCTTTTCCCTTGCAATGTATTGCTCCCACTGTTGATGCTATGGAAGGTGATGCAGAAGCATTCCCGTTTTTGCCCTTGGCATCCTTGGTGGACTAATAGGCAGAACTATTCAGCTCAACCCTGGATTCTGTCTAGATCCCAACCTCCCTTTGTTTCCTACTGGACAGTCTCTCCTTAGCAGCACCATTGAGCTTGTCTTAGAAGAGCTGCAGGAAAACTGTCAGAAGGAGAGGCCTTGCCTGCTTTCTGGCCTTGAGTCAGGGCCACGGCCTTGTTCTGTGCTGTGAAGCATCTTTTGTATGTATGTTTAGCTCTGCTGAGAATTTAAATTAAAATAATAGAGATGTACCGTGTTTCCCCAAAAATAAGACCTAGTGCTTGAAAAGATAAGACATCCCCTGAAAATAAGATCTAGCACAACTTTGGGAGAAAAAATTAAGACAATGTCTCATTTTTGGAGAAACAGGGTAGTTGATGTTTGTTATTCGTGTGTGTATCTGTCCATTTAACAAACAAGGAGACTCTACTATGTGCCATGTTCAGTGAGCACAGATAGCCTTCATCTTCATTGATAGTGTAATATGATTCCTATAAAACTCTAAATGCACAGAAATATTTATTGTGTTGATATATGTCATGGGGCACTGAGTTTGCACCAAGAGTTCTTTGAAAATGGACAGAAACTGCCGTCTCCTTTCAACCTGGACATACTACTATGTTGTATTTATGAGCTTCCCTTGCAGGTAGTTCTGACCATGAGATTACATTTCTAAAAAAGGAGATGGTGGGAAATAACAGGTTCCCCTTCCAGACATCACCATACAATCCTCCTTTTTGCTCCTCCAGGCTCTTCTGCTTCCTAGCTGACTGGGATGCAGGCAAGTTAAAGGTTCCAGAACAGGCAATATTTTGACTTGATTGTTGGAATGCTCAAAGAAATTTTCAAACATAAGAAAACCGAAAGATGCGTGTGAAGGTGGTAGGAGTTAAGATGGCCATGACCTACGTGAGCATGTATATGTTTTATTTCAGAATCCTGTGTGGGGGTTACTTTGTTTGATGTGATTACATGGTATAACAATGTGCGAATGAGAATGTAGTTTGTGTGCAGGTTTTTGCCAAGTGGTATGCATATTCTGGGACTTATCTGAGGGTATTTTCTTTTTTCTTTTCTTTTTTTTATATTTTATTTATTTTTTCACAGAGAGGAAGGGAGAAAGATAGAGAGCTAGAAACGTCGATGAGAGAGAAACATTGACCAGCTACCTCCTGCACACCCCCTACCGGGGATGTGCCCGCAACCAACGTACATGCCCCTGACCAGAATCGAACTCGGGACCTTTCAGTCTGCAGACCGATGCTCTACCACTGAGCCAAACGGTTTCGGCTGAGGGTATTTTCTATGTCTATAAAAGGGGATGTTGACTGAGGGTGTGCATCTTTGCTATGTTGTATAACAGCACATGTGAACATGTGCAGGAGTGGTACCTGTTCTTACTTGAGATTTTGAGAGGGAGGGTGTTAGAGGACATGTGTGTGCACTCTCAGAATATTCAGCTCTATGAAGGCCTGGTCACTGAAGAGCCATATTGTTAGAGACACAGCAGATGAAATTTCATTTCCTTCAGGGCATGTTAGGGTACGTGTGGATAGTTTATGGAATTAATGTGCAAATGAGTGAGTCTGAAAATGGTTGTTTGAAGGAATGAAGAGTGTATCCAGGTAATGCTGCTAGATAGTGGGAAAGATAGCTGAGCAACGAAGGCCTGTGTATATGAGAGAACTAGGGGGGAAAGGGCATGGGGCCTAGCTGGGTATGAAAGAGGACAGAAATGTGAGTTTGTGAGAATCTTTATACTCATTTGATTCTTAGGTTCTAAGTGAACTTTCTTATACCTCTTGGCATGTACCAGTGCTGTTTGTTGGGGATTTATGCTGAAGGATTTTGTCCAGTTCTGGAAGGCACACTCCCTACTTGTCCCCCTACAGAGGAATTAGTAGTATTCCTTCTGCCCTGAAGCCCTTTCCTGTTTTGGAGAGGAAAGTGAACTAAGTAGAGAATAGCCGGAAGAATTGAGCTACATCTCCTGACCAAGCTCAGTTCCCATCTTTGTGTATTTCTCACCTTCCTTATCAAGACCGGGACGCTTCAGTGGGGGGAAGACAAGGATGGGACATTGAGAGAAGTCAGGACTCTCTTCTGCTGCCTTACTGGGGGCTGCGGCCTCTGCAGGTGACTGACACTGAGGCGTGTCCTCTTGGCTGTTGCATGTTCCTGGGCAATGGAATAGAATAGAACATTGACATGAGGCATTTTCTGGGTCTGTGTCAATTCAAGAACTACACATTGAGTGGATATTACTTGTCAGACATGATCAATTCAAATGACACTTGCTCTCTCAGAAATTAAAGTGACTATCACACTTAAAATTCCATGTACTCCAAACTATTAGTGAATAGTTGTTAAATGGTATGTTTGGTGGATGTCAATGGGATTGGGCATTTTGCATGTGATATTTCTGGAACTCTATCAATATAGATTATCAACAACTTTGAATTATGCTTGAAAGACAGTATGCAAGGATTAAAAGGTGGATATCAACTCAATTTCTTCATGAAAAATTATGCATTTAGGAGATATATGGTGTGACTTTCATGAAGTTCTTAGTGAATATCCACATATTTACATTGCTATCTATACTGATATAGATATACAGACATAGCTGCAAAAGGATAAATTTTTATTTTTGAAAAAATTGTTCACTATTGTGTCACTGTCTGTTTCAATCTTAGCAAAGCTCACTGCTCCTTAATTCACTGTTTAAGATTATCATGCCTCATGATTGTGTATGCTATCAAATTATTCACATTTTTAGCATAATGTCATGGTGAATGAAATGTACTTGGTGTTTAAATTTATAATGTGTTGGTTAAAACCAGGTTGAGGTATAATGTGTTATTATTTATTGCTGCAAATGTAAATGTGTAATGAGCTTTGTGTGACTGAGGAGGTTATGTGTGCTTTTTGTCTCCATTTTAATTCAGCATATATTTATGTGTGTGCATTGCATTGTCAATAATAATGGACTTATTTGCTTTACATCTTAAGTTGTTTAGATAAGGAATGTTATTGCTAAAAATATTCTCTTCGAGACTAGAGCAGTTACTGTATTTCCAAAATGTGAGAGAATAAGTGTAGACTGTGGGGATATGCAAATGAAGGTATATAAGAGAAAGAATAGCTATGCTTTGAAAATAATGGCAGAGAATGCAGAGAATATTTCGTAGTACTATTGGCCCAGTTCACAAATGCATGCACATTAAAAGGGAATTAATTAGAGGAAACACTTTAATATTTCTATTTGCCCTTCTCTATAATAGAAGTGTCAGAGATGAAAGAAAATTAGTAAAATGTACATGCAAATCTCCGTCCTGTCAGAGTCTGGGGCTTTCCGTAGGACCCAGAGTCAAGTCCAAATTCTTGTGCCTTGAAATCGCACAAGACACAAACTCAACAGGCCCCACTTTTGTCAAGACGCCTCTCATGGTATGAAATTTTGATCTTTGTGGAATATTACAATGAAATAGATGATGGGGAAAGTTTGATATGGAATGAATGGGAATGGAAAAGATTGTCTATGAAAGTATATAAATGTGATGGGGTCTTTGCTTCTTTATCTCTACACTCCACCTCAAGTTCAGTTCTGGAGGATCCTACCACTTTGGACCTGTGTCAAATTATTAGTGCTTCACATGTTTCTGGTAGCAGAATGTGCCCTTGTCCAGCTCATATAAAAATATTCTTCCATGTTTCTCTGACAGGCCCTTCCTACTCTTTCCTCAAATAGAACACTGTTCTCCACCGATCTGCTTGGGCTTGCTCCAGTCCTATTACTTGCTTTCCCTTGCAATGTATTGCTCCCACTGTTGATCCTATGGAAGGCGATGCAGAAGCATTCCTGTTTTTGCCCCTGGCATCCTTGGTGGACTAATAGGCAGAACTATTCATCTCAACCCTGGATTTGTCTAGATCCCAACCTCCCTTTGTTTCCTACTGGACAGTCCCTCCTTAGCAGCACCATTGAGCTTGTCTTAGAAGAGCTGCAGGAAAACTGTCTGAAGGAGAGGCCTTGCCTGCTTTCTGGCCTTGAGTCAGGGCCACGGCCTTGTTCTGTGCTGTGAAGCATCTTCTCGTATGTATGTTCTGCTTTACTGAGAAATTAAATAAAAATAATAGAGATGTAGTTGATGTTTGGTATTCGAATATTTATCTGTCCACTTAACAAACAAGGAGACTCTACTATGTGCCATGTTCAGTGAGCACACATGGCCTTCATCTTCATTGATAGTGTAATGATTTCTGTAAAACTATTAAATGCACAGAAATATTTATTGTGTTGATATATGTCATGGGGCACTGAGTTTGCACCAAGAGTTCTTTGAAAATGGACAGAAACTGCTGTCTCCTTTCAACTGGACATACTACTATGCTGTATTTATGAGCTTCCCTTGCAGGTAGTTCTGACCATAAGACTACATTTCTAAAAAAGGAGATGGTGGGAAATAATAGGTTCCCCTTCCAGACATCACCAGACAATCCTCCTTTGTGCTCCTCTGGGCTCTTCTGCTTCCTAGCTGACTGGGATGCAGGCATGCTAAAGGTCCAGGACAGGTAATATTTCGATGTGATTGTTGGAATGCTCAAAGAAATTTTCAAACATAAGAAAACTGAAAGATGTGTTTGAAGGTGGTAGGAGTTAAGATGGCCATGACCTACGTGAGCATGTGGAGTGAAGGTTCATGTATATGTTTTATTTCAGAATCCTGTGTGGGGGTTACTTTGTTTGATGTGATTACATGGTATAACAATGTGTGGATGAGAATGTAGTTTGTGTGCAAGTTTTTGCCGAGTGGCATGCATATTCTGGGACTTATCTGAGGGTGTTTTCCATGTCGGTAAAAGGGGATGTTGACTGAGGGTGTGCATCTTTGCTATGTTGTATGACAGCACATGTAAACATGTGCTTGAGTGGTACCTGTTCTTACTTGAGATTTTGAGAGGGAGCGTGTTAGAGGACATGTGTGTGCATTCTCATAATGTTCAGCTCCATGAAGGCCTAAAGGCCTTATGGTTAGAGACACAGCAGATTAAATTTCATTTCCTTCAGAGCATGTTAGGTTACCTGTGTGGATAGTTTATGGAATTAATGTGCAAATGAGTGAGTCTGAAAATGATTGTTTGAAGGAATGAAGAGTGTATCTTGGTAATGCTGCTGGAGAGTGAGGAAGATAGATGAGCAGTGAAGGCCTGTGTATATGAGAGAACTAGCGGGGGAAAAAGAGCATGGAGCCTAACTGGATATGAAAGAGGACAGATATGTGAATTTGTGAGAATCTTTGTTTGTACACATTTGATTCTTAGGTTCTAAGTACCTTATACCTCTTGGCATGGTCCTCTACCTTACCCCAGCTGTCCCAGTGAGGTTTGTTGGGGATTTATGCTGAAGGACTTTGCCCAGTTCTGGAAGGCACACTCCCTACTCATTCCTCTACAGAAGAATTAGTAATAGTCCTTCAGCCCTGAAGTCCTTTCCTGTTTTGGAGAGGAAAGTGAACTAAGTAGAGAATAGCCTGAAGAATTGAGCTACATCTCATGACCAAGCTCAGTTCCCATCTTTGTGTATTTCTCACCTTCCTTATCAAGACCGGGACGCTTCAGTGGGGGGAAGGCAAGGATGACACATTGAGAGAAGTCAGGACTCTCTCCTGCTGTATGACTGGGAGCTGCGGCCTCCGCAGGTGACTGATGCTGAGCCGTGTCCTCTTGGGTGTTGCATGTTCCTGGGCAATGGAATAAAGCAGAACATTGACATGTGGCATTTTCTGGGGTCTGTGTCAATTCAACAACTACATGTTGAGTGGATATTACTTGTCAGACATGATCAATTCAAATGACACTTGCTCTCTCAGAAATTAAAGTGACTATCACACTTAAAATTCCATGTACTCCAAACTATTAGTGAATAGTTGTTATATGGTATGTTTGGTGGATGTCAATGGGATTGGGTATTTTGCATGGGATATTTCTGGAGATCTATATGGATTATCAACAACTTAATATCATGTCTGAAAGACAGTTTGCAGGAACTAAACATTGGGTATCAACCCAATTTCCTCATGAAAAAGTGTACAATTTGGAAGTTTGTGGTGTGAGTTTCATGAAACATTCTGCATGTACCCACATATCGTATATTGCTACCTATAGTGATGTTGCTATACACACAGAGATACATAAGATGAATTTTTTATTTTTGAAGAAATTATTTTATATAATTATGTCACTGTTCCAGTTTCAATGTCAGCCACGCCTAATTCTCATTATTATCACCATGTCTCATGAATATGCATGCTATGTGTATTACTCATATTTGTAGCAAAATACTAAGGTGATGGTAATATGTGTGGTGTTTAAGTTTATAATGTGATGGTTAACTCTGGGTTAAGGTTTAATGTGTGATTGATTTGGCATTTGCAAATCTGAATATGGGTTGGGCTTTGTGTGACTGAGGAGGGAATATATGCAATTTGTGTGCTAATTCAGCACATATTTTATGTGTGTATATTGCATTTTCTATAATGAAGGATGTGTATGTTTTTCATATCATGTGGTTTATGATATGAAAAACACACACATCCTTCATTATAGAAAATGAAGTATACACACATAAATATTACTGAGAATGTTCTCTATGTAACTAGTGGAATTGCAAAATATGAGGGCATAATTAAAGAATGTGAAGATGTGAAAATGAAGGTGTATAAGAGAAAGAATACCTTTGCCGTTAAAAAGCTTGCAAAGAGTATAAAAATAGAGCGTGTAAATTAGGAGGCCAATAACATGTAATTGCCTTAGAAGTTAAAAGTATGAAAGATTGAGTTATGAAGAGGTTAAGATAGAATATGGCACCTTAGGCCCAGTGGTCCAGCTCTTCAGCATTCACCAAGTAGAAATGTGTCCATACTGAAAAATACTTACAATCGAATGCCCAGAACATCGCCTTTGCATGTAATTCAAAATGCTCAGAAAAGTATAATCAATGAAGAAATCATATTCATGCAATGCTATACAGATGTACAGATACTGAGAATTAAAAAACTAAAGTCAGATGCTACATGGATGAATATCACAATTATAACAAAGAAGGAAAGGAACCAGACACAAAGTATATATTGTGCACTTCTGTTTACCTAAAATTTAAAAACGGGGATACCAATCTAGCGGGTTAGGAGTCAGATAAATTATAACTCTTTGCATGGTAGAGAGTGTGGAGAACTCAGATGCATGTGGATGACTTCAATGAAATGAATGATAGGACAGTGAGTGCAAAGGGGTCCGAATGTGAAAGCAAGGGCTATGAAAATATATGGACGTGATGGCGTCTTCAACTAGATATCTCTACTCCATCCAAAGTTCACTTTCAGGGGATCCTACCATTTTTGGTGAGTTTTAAGTTGTTGGTGCTTTCACATGTTCCTGGTAACATGACATGCCCTTGTCTGGCTCATAGGGACATATTCTTCTATGTTTCTCTAATGAAACCTCTCTTCACTTAGCCCCTCTCCCATTATACCCTCAAACAGAACACTGTTCTCCAGTGACCTCCTTGGACTTGTTCCATTCCTGTTCAGTGTTTTTCCCTTGGAATATATTCCTCCCCCTGATGATTACATTAAAGGAGATGCAGAAGCATTTGAGGTTTGTACTGAGCAGCTCTATGTCCACTAAGGGGTAGAAGCACTTAGCTCAACTCGGAGTTTGT
The DNA here is from genome assembly GCA_963693515.1 of Pipistrellus nathusii. NCBI lineage: Eukaryota > Metazoa > Chordata > Mammalia > Chiroptera > Vespertilionidae > Pipistrellus > Pipistrellus nathusii. Next base: position 93,271,480 of record OY882861.1, read on the forward strand.
CTAGATCCCACCCTCCCTTCGTATCCTATTCAGTAGTCCCCCACTCCGCCCCCTGATAGCACCCTTTAGCTTGTCCTTAGGTTGGATGCAGGATAAATCATCAGAGGAAGAAGAAGGCGCCCACGCTTTCTGGCCCTCAGTTAGAGCCACTGCCTTATTTCTATGCTGCAAAGCATCTTCTAGTAAATTCAGCTTTGCTGAAAAATTAAACACAATAGAGGTGTGGTCCACGTTTGTTATTTGTTTATTTATTTGCCCATTAACCAAACACAAATGTTCTGCATAGCAAAAGAAACATCAGCAAAATGAAGACATATATTCACTCTCTTGGAGAATTTATCTGCCAATAATACATCATAAAAGATTTAATTTCCAAGATATATAAAGAAGTTATAAAACTCAGCACTAGGAGAAGAACCACCCAATTTAAGAAAGAAAAACAAAACAAAACAAAGCAAAAAACATAGAAGAGTATGTCCCTATGAGCCAGACAAGGGCATGTCATGTTACCGGGAACAGATTAAAAAATGCTCAACATCACTAATCATCAGAGAAATGCACAGTCGTCACAAGGAGTCCTGGCTGGTGTGGCTCAGTTGGCTGGATTTGATTCCTGGTTGGAAACATACCCATGTTGGGGGTTTCATGCTGGTTTGAGCTCAAGAGCAGGCAGTTTATCAATGTTTCTTCTCTCTCTCTCTCTCTCTCTCTCTCTCTCTCTCTCTCTCTCTCTTTTCTTTGTTTAAAAATCAATTTTAAAAAACCTCAATGAGGTATCACCTCATACCTGCCATAATGACCACCATTAATAAATCAACAAACAACCAGTGCTGGTGAGGATGTGGAGAAAAGGGCACCCTGATGTGCTATTGTTCATTGCAGCATCATTCACAATAGCCTAGATCTGGAAACATCCCAAGTTCACATCAACAGGTGAATTAAAAAACTATGTGGTAAGTATACACAATTCTACATAATAAAAGATTAATATGCAAATTAACCCTAACCCTGCCCAAAGCCACACCCACCAGCCCCGCCCACCAGCCAATTAGAGTGAGTATGCAAATTAACCTCAAACAAGATGGCTGCGGCCACAGACTGCAGTTGAGAAACTAGGGTTGCCCCTGGCAACGGAACCCAAGCTTTCTACCTGCCCTGGCTGGCCCAGTCAAGGATACAAAGTTTCAATTAAGAAATCCAAAAAGAAATGGCTGCAGCCATGGAGCAAGCAAGAGGCTTGGCTCTGGTCCAGGCTACAAAGTTTCAATTGTAGAAGATAAATAAATTCCAGATACCAGGGCCTCCACTTGAGTTGCCAGGGGTGCATGGTCAGCTTGCAAACCACCACAGGCCCCTCACCCAGGCCACCCAACACTCCAAGGGAACCCCCACCCTGATCCAGGACACCCTGCAGGGCAAACCAACTGGCACCCACCCGTGCACCAGGCCTCTATCCTATCTAATAAAAGAGTAATATGCAGATTGACCATCACTCCAACACACAAGATGGCTTCCCCAATGTGGTCAAAGATCCTGCCCCTATGTGGACCCAAGAGGCCACCACAAGATGGCCAGCAGGGATGGCAGTTGTGAGGAACCAGGTCTGCAAGGGAGGGCAGTTGAGGGCAATCACCCTGGAGGGGTGGCTAGGAGGGCAGCGGAGGAAAGTTAGGGGCAAACAGGCTGGCAGGGGAGCAGTAAGACAGCCATCAGGCTGACAGGGGAGTGGTTAGGGGGTGATCAGGCTGGCAGGCAGAAGGGGTTAGGGGCAATTAGGAAGGCATGCAGGCAAGTAGTTGGAGCCAGCAGTAATGGATTGTGAGAGGGGTGTCCAACTGCCCATTTGGACCCTATTCCAAGGGGATAGGGTCTAAACAGGCAGTTTAACATCCCTCGAGGGGTCCCAGATTGGAGAGGGAGAAGGCTGGGCTGAGGGATACCTCCTGTCCTCCCCCCCACCCCCGTGCTTACCGTATTTATATGTTCCCTGGCTTATTTATATTATCTGTGTGTTTCTGTATGTGAAAAGGTGTGAATGTACATTTGCTTGTCTCATAGTTATGCTCAATAACATTTCTAAATATGTTCAATTATTTTTTGAAAATGAAATGAAATCAGCCTTTTTCAAAAGTTCCCTAGAGAATGCATAAATCCCAAAGTTGGAAATATCAGTCCTCTTGAGTAATGTGAGCTACCATTGGAACTTTGGGGCTGGCTCCCATCCGTCCCCCTCCCACCCCTGCCCAACGGTTCTTCCATATACTGGTTAATTGTTTACTTGTATCTCCATAGTAACTAAAATGTTTCAGATTTCCATTTTTCAGAAAGAGCCAAACTTTCTTTCTTTTTTTTTTTTTAATCAATCTTTATTGTTCATATTATTACAAAGGTTCCTCATTTCTTCCCCCCTCCCCCAGGTTTCCACCCCACCCTGCGCCCCCTCGCCACCCCCCATCGTCCTCATCCATTGGTGCACAGTTTATGTTCAGTCTCTTCTTCCCGCCCTTTCCCCCGAGAACAGTCAGTCCACTCCCCTCCCAGAAAGAGCCAAACTTTCTCCTTAATTTAACCATCATTGTTAATGGTTGTTTTATGTGTGTGTGTGTGTGTGTGTGTGTGTGTGTGTGTGTGTGTGTTGTGTGTGTGTATACCATTTTTTTACATTACACATAAGAGGCCCACATTTACATCTTCATAATCTAAAACAAATTTTTTTTTACTTCTGTGTAAATAATTTCTGACCTTAAACTCTCATCCCTACACAATGAGTTTAAGTGTTCAAAGTCCACCCCACCCCCCAATTTATTCCTCACCTCTAAGAGCCAGACTTTCTTCTTTATTAACAGGAGAACATACTATTAGAAAACTAGCAACAACACTTACTTTACCAGTGCCTTTAGGCAGAAATCAAATATAGGGAAATACATTTTCTAAGAAATATTATACTAATCAACCACTATATCTCTAACAGAGTAACCCAGAGGGACAAGGTTTAGGTAGCACACGTCCTAAACCACAGTGTCAAGGACTCGGGCATCTGAGTTTACTCTCAGACTCCCTGGGCCCTCAACATGCAAACATCCATCTCAGTCTCTTATTGTCTCCCTGTCTCCCTGTCTCCCTCCCTCCCTCCCTCCCTCCCTCCCTCCCTCCCTCCCTCCCTCCCTCCCTCCCTCTCTTCTTCCTTCCCTCCCTTCCTCTTTTCCTTCAACTCTCCCTCCTTTCCTTCTTTTCTTTTCCCTTCTTCCTTACCTCCCTTCCACCACCCACTCTCTCTTCCCCTTCTCTCTCTTTCATTCTCTCTTTTCTTCTCTCTCCCACCCACCTCTCACTCCTCTTCCTCTCTCTTCCCATCCTCTCTCTTCCTTCCTCACTTTCTCACTCTTTCCCTCCATCATCAAAACTAGGAATTCTCTCTCTTTCTTTAGAAAACAGTACCTGAATGTGTATAACACATACCTCTTGACATTCTTGCAGTTTTGATGGAATACTTGTCTTCAAGATGTTTCTGCTTTTTTTTATGCTTCATGATTCAACTCTTTAAAGAGTCACTGAAATCAGATACCTTCCCCCCCCCCCAAACTCTGCTCTCAGTGTGTCAGATGGTGATGACAAAGAATCAAATTAACAAATACAATCAATATGAACAAATCACTATCAATAACAAGACACTTGAGAGACCTCTCCTCTCTCACCAACTCACTGTTCTGACCAGGGCTTAGGACACCACCAGGGCAGTTATGATGCGAGTTGTCGCCATGGTTTCAGTGGTGTTCTATGACCAGTGCGTGACATCAGCGCACCCCCTGCACCCAGATAGTGTTCACAGGCCTGCAGGGCCACCACACACACTGGCCAGAGTGATCCCTTTATCCAATGGAAACACCACCATTAACTTGAATTTTTTAAGTTGTTTACTTCATATCAACACGAGAGGTTAGGTGACTTGAATGAAAAAAGGCAATGATTTTATGTTTAGAATAAGCACATTCCTAATACTCTCCAGTGGTGAGGCTAAGCAATACCTGAGAAAATTAGGCTTAGATAGAATCAGGCTTACATTTCATGTAAGAGGCTCACATTTACATCTTACAGAAAGCGGTATTGTTTATATATATGTTATTGGCAGTCCTATTTAACTGGTGTGTTAACATGAGTTATATGTGAGGTATATATTGGTGCATGTATGTGGATTTGAAAATTGCACACAACTCTGTATCATTTATCGAGTACCCTCCATTATGGGGAATAGTCTTCTGCATTTTTACAACAAGCCAGTTTCTCTTTGGCTACGCTTTTCCTTATTATGTCCCCAGAGGCTTGGGAAAAGAGGGAGCCTCTGGCCTTTGTCGTGAATCCTGCTCCTGTCAAGCTAGAAGGCCTCGTTTCTAGGCTTGTTGTAGGACCCTAGCTATATCTTCTGGAAACAGCTGGACTCTCACCAGGGTTTGAGCTCTATAGGCTTTTTCCATTCTATATCTCATCCACCACAGACTATGCCTCCTCCCTTAAGAGCAATATGTATTTACTTCCAAACCTTAGCAGTTACGTGAGAGTCTGGCCATGATTTAGCCTTCTCAGTCTTCTTTATGCCCAATAGACCCTGCCTCTGGGTCTTTCCTCATGTAACCATGTGTGGGATCCCTTCCCATGACCCACATGGTTCAGGGTGCACTCAGGGTCCGGTTTCTGGAGAAGGCCGCACACTAAAATGAAGAGAGAGACTGGAAAAGAGTTAATTTGGGAAAATGGGGGACCAGGCAGGAGTCCACCTCTAGTGGGAAGACTATCACTAGGCTCTGGCCTTGCTATCCCTTTTATTGAGGCTATGGGATACACCCATTACCCTTAAGCAGATTTGGGAGACACCCATAGCCCTTAGACAGGTAATAAGTGTATTATCATATCAGTAAGGATTTACATGATTACAAGATGGGGAAGTTGCCTCAGTTAGTTACCATTATCACAATTAGGTAGGGAGTGGTTGGCTCTGACCTTTCAGAGCTTCAAGGTTGACCAGCCTTTTACATCTTTCTATTAAGGAGACAATGATTTGTTTCAGGCAACGATGGGCACTATTTTCCAATGCTACCCTGTTTCCCCAAAAATAAGACAATGTCTTATATTAATTTTTGCTCCCAAAGATGCGCTAGGTCTTATTTTCAGGGGATGTCTTATTTTTCCATGAAAAGGAATACGGTACACATTTATTGTTAAATGAAAATAAAGGAAATTTATTACCTGTATACATTATGGTAGTACGGTAGTTGTCAACACAAACCAGACAAACTGTGAATCCTACAGTATCAAGAATTTACTCATTTATTCAATGACAATCATGTCATCATCTCTGGAACATCATCATAACAGTCCAATTCCTGAATTTCCTGGTGAATTTCTTGTGACTCCGTTGCTTTCAGAATCAGTGGACCAAACTCTCATGTTTAGCAATAGCACTGTCTTTAAATGAGTACTTCTTGTCAAGGTAGCCTGCTCACAGTGCATTTGCAATGCAACTGTCAGTGATTTTCTCTCATGAATTCTTCACCCAAGTCACAACTTCTTGCAGTTTAGGTTTCACAAAGTTTCTGAGACAGAGCCTAGGGAGGGGCCTTATTTTTGGGGAGATGCCTTATATTTCACTCAGAAGGAAACCTGTAAGTAGATCTTGTTTTCGGAGGATGTTTTATTTTCGGGGAAACACCGTATCTCCAGCACACTAGTGTAAATAGTGGTGGAAAGAGACTGCACTTGGGTGGTGAACACAGTAGAGATGATGTGTTATGGAATTGTACCCTTAACACTTATATTTTGTAACTAATATGACTCCAGTCATCTCAATACAAATAAATTATAAAATACTAGATAGCAATAGAAATTGTTTTCAGAGTATTTTGTTACTTCCAGGCTCTTCTACTTTTCTCAGTAAATTCATTTATAACTTAGCACTGGACTCTGCAAATGTCTCTTTAGTGTTGTCTTGGCACTACCATGTTTCCCTGAAAATAAAATATCCTCTGAAAAAAAGACCTACTTGCAGGTTTCTTTCTGAGTGAAATATAAAGCATCCCCTGAAAATAAGGCACCCTCCTAGGCTAAACATGAGATATTTGGTCACATGCTCACCTCTGGAGCTGCAGGTGGGGTCAGCCTCACCCAGGCCTGATGGGCTGGGTATGAACCAGAGGGTAGGGAAGCGGGTGGGGGTGGGGGGTGGCTCCCCAAAGGAGACTGGGGATGGGAAAAGGCCTGGCCGGGCTCTGGCAGTGGACAGAGTTGGTCAGTGTGCCTGGGCTGGAGCTCATGGGCACGTAGGGGCTAGGGCTGCCCGAGGCCTCAGAAGTCAGGTCCAGCTTCTTGTTGGTGGGGCAGAGGCTGCTGAGACACCTGTCCCCACGTCTCAACTTCAGATGAGGAAACTAAAGCTCAGAAAGGTTCCAACTTGCCCCAGTCCTGTCATAGGGCTGGTCAGTGGGGGTGAAGTGGGCTGGTGTTCTGACCCGTCTCACTGGAGCCCGGTCACAGCCATGGAGGTGCCAAACTGCCTGGGCTGGCGAAATGACCAGATACCAGGCTGGTGGCTCTTACACGCCGTGGGGTCAGCCAAGGTCAGGGATGGTACCCCGGCCCCAGCTGTGCGGTGATGTCTTCCTTTCCTCCCCCAGTTCCTAGTCCGCAATGTGACATACCAGGAGCCCACCCTCTGCTTCCCCGCCAGCGCCCTGACACGTGGGGCCCGCTACAGCGCGCGGGTGCGGGCCTGGGCCCCGAGCTACAACAGCCTGTGCAGCGAGTGGAGCCCCCTGTCAGGTGGCTTCTCGGTGAGTATCCGGGTGAGTGCTGAGCGGTTAGTCCTCCCCCCTTCACGCTGGGCCCAGACACTGCCCTGGCCGAGCACCCGGGTCTCTGTCCAAGGACGCCTCCACGCAGGTAACAGAGGAGCGGCTGGCATGGCCACTGGCCCAGGCGGGCAGGCGGGGCTGAGTGACAGGTGCCCACGGGGCACCAGCTTTCCCGTGTGGAAACGTGCTTCTGTGTGTGTGACAGTCCAGTGTGACTGTGCTGGCCTGTGGGTGGTCTTCCTCCCGGGCTCATCTCTCTCTAGGACAGAGATGATCAACCTGTGTGTCCTGGGCCCTTTGGCAGTGAGGTGGGCCTGAGGACCCATTCAGAACAATGTTTCTACAGGCATAAATAAAGCACAGAGGGTTACAGGGGAAACTAGTTTTACTGAAATGCAATTATAAAATATCTTAAATATGGTTGTGATCTGGGGATAGCTGCTTCTCCGTTAACACAGTAGAAACAGGAGCGAGGGCAGTTCTCATAAACACTGTCCCCGGTAAGCGGATGAGGTAAGTGACGTTCTGTGATCTGGCAGCGGCATGTGGTCGGAGAGCAGCTGTGATGTCTGTGGGCAGCTGGGTGACTGCTGATGCTCCCTCCACGCCTAACGGGAGGAAATGCGAGGTGTCAGAAGTGAGTGAAAGTGAAGATGCCATTTCTTCCCCATCCAAGTCCCAGGCCTCTGGATTCTGTCTGCAACCTCGGTGGAGGTCTGTGGACCCCAAGTGAAGGATCTCTAAGGGCCCTGTCATTGTCTGCATCCAGCCAGAAGGGGAAGGAGAGCAGGGAGACCTCCCTGCCTCTTAAAAGCCTGGCTGGTTGAACATTGTACCATGCACCGGGAGGTCACTGGCTCAATTCCTGTCCTGCATGCAAGCCCAATTGTGGGCTCAATCCCCAGTGGGGGACGTGCAGGAGGTGGCCAATTGGTCAATGTCTCTCTCATCAATGTTTCTGTCTCCTTTTTCTCTCCATCTCCTTCTAAAATCAATTAAAACCTATACTTAAAAAATAAAAACTAAAGCCTTAGCCTGAAGTTACATATCATTCCTTCTCAAGTTCTATTGGTGAAACTGGCCACATGGCCACACGTAGCTGCAAGGGATTCTGGGGAATGTAGCCATCACTGTAGCTGCATTCCCCAAAGCAACTCTTTGCAACTCTGTCACGTGGCTTTTGCAGTAGAAATGTTGAATATCTCACATAAAATGGAGTCTTACACGTGGACCTTCCCAGATTCATATGGCAGCTCAGGGAACAAAAGGACAGAAATCCTTGCCTTCTTGAACCGGCCCTCGGGGGAGGGGGAGAGAAAATAAACATCCAGAAAAGAGGAAGTCAGATCAACCCAGACCCAGGGGCAGTGGGTCTGGAGGCAGTAAAGCAGGGAAAGGGGGTGATGGCAGAGAGGGCGTGGGGGAGTTTGGGAGCTGGCGAGGGTGCAGTGAGGGAGGAGAGGAGCCCATGCGAAGGGGATAGTAGCATGGGGGGCGGGTGCTGTTCTGAGTGCGGTGGGTGGTAAGTCGCGGGACCCTCACAGCTCCCTGTGAGATGAGCACTGTTGTTAACCCCATTGTGCCGGTGAGGAAACCGAGGTACCGAGAGGGTGATGGAGGTGTCCTGGGTCACCAGTGAGGGTACGACAGAGCCAGCATTTCAAGATCCTGAGCTGGCACTGAGCTTGGAGGAACAGGGGCAGCAAGGGGGCCGGTGTGGCATGGGCTCAGGGTGCGAGGGGAGGGCAGCAGGGGCTGGGGCGGGAGGGCTAGGGGTGGCTGATCATGTGGGATCTGGGAGCCACAGGCTGAGGCTCAGGTCTCTGTCAGGGGAAATGGAGACCAGGCTGTACCCAGCGCAATGCAGGCTCCCGGCTTCCCTCCCCCTTCCAGACTACCAGCGGCCCTGGGAGCAGCGCCTCCCCCTGGCCGTGGGCATCTCCTGCGTCATCATCATGGCCATCTGCCTGTCCTGCTACTTCAGCATCCTCAAGTGAGTGCTGGGCCGGCCCCCGGGGCGGGGAGCGGGCGGGAGTCCCTCCTCTCACCTGCTGGCTTGCAGCCCTCTTCAACCATAAGTGTTTATGGAGCGAGGCTCTGAGGCAGCGGCTGAAACCAACCCACGGCCTCTGTGCGCCTGTGGGAGCCCCATGTCAGGCCTGCAGAGAGCCCGGCGTTTCCCCCGCAGCCCCAGCGCTGAAGGAGATGAGCTGGGGCAGGCCCAGATGTCCAGGGCGCTGTGTCAGGGGTGGAGGTCGGGGGAGGAGAGGAGATTGGAGCTGAGGCCTGCCTGGGGAAGGAGCTGGCCAGGGAGGGGCTGGGAGGGGCCTTCCCTTGGGAGAGGGAGGTGATCTGCCCTGGGTGTGGTCCAGACAGTTGGGGGCTGACAATAGACTGAGGAATTCTAGCCCATCGCCCTGACAGTCAGGAGACCTGGGCTCTGGTCTGGCCCTGGCGCTGGCAGCTGTGTGACTGGCTCCTCCTCTGTGGGCTGAGAGAGCGGGAATGTGTTCTGTCCGTCCTGAGTCTGAGAGAGTCTTGGATCACAGTGGGGTGGGGGCAGAAGGAACCTGGTTTTCAGTAAACATGATGTCTCAGAGCCTCCGTCCTCCCATCTCTGAAATGGGACTAGCGAGTCCTCCCTCGCCATGTTAGGATTGGTGACGGCTGAGGATTGACTGGGCGCACAGTGAGTGGGCAGGGGTTGCAGGCTTTCCTCTCCGTGTCTTGTCACTGACACCTCCAAGCCACCGTGGGCTGGTCTTTCCCATCCTCTGAGCCTTGGTTTCCCCATCGTCTGTCCTGCCAGCCCCTCTTGCTAACCAGCACTCCAGCCTCTTTCTGTTCTGTGAACGCACCAAGCCAGTTCCCTCCAAACCTTGGCACTCGCTGTGCCCCTGCCCGGAAGCCCTTTCCCAGGCATCGCCCTGGCTCCCTCCTCTTCACTCTCAGTCCCACTCAGAGGCCGCCTCCTCAGGGGGCCCTCCTGGACCACCCCCATTCCTCTCTACTCCTTCATCTTCTCTCATGGCGCTGGATGCAGTAATTAATGTCCAGTAGTTATTTCTGTCTGACTCCTCTTCTAGGAGGTCAGCAACGTGAGGGCGGGGCTTTTAAAAAATACATAAATTTTATTGATTTTTTACAGAGAGGAAGGGAGAGGGATAGAGTTAGAAACATCGGTGGAAGAGAAACATTGACCAGCCGCCTCTTGCACACTCCCTACTGGGGATGTGCCCGCAACCACGGTACATGCCCCTGACTGGAATCGAACCTGGGATCCTTCAGTCCGCAGGCCGACGCTCTATCCACTGAGCCAAACTGGTCTTGTCTTTTGTCTGTCTTGTTCACTGTTATGTCTCTGAGGCCGGGCACAGGGAGTGTACACAGTAGGGGCTCAGCACGGCATGCTGACTGACTGAGTGGAGTCAGCGGAGGCATCTGAGGACCTTCCCTCAGAGCTGACACGCCATGGCTCCAGGCCGACTGGGAGAGGAAGGAACCTGTTTCTCCCAGGGTCTCCTCGGCCTCTCAGGCCTCCCCTGGCCTGGCTCCCAGCGGCTCCGTGGGGGACTGCTGATGGGAGCACCCGAATTCTCTGCAGCCTGAGTGCCTCCTGCTTCCCTGGGCTTGTTCCCACTGAGGACAGAGGCGGAGAGTCGGAGCAGAATGCTGGGGCACCAACTGGCTCCTCTGCCGCCAGCTGTCCCTTCAGCCCCGTGAGCCTCAGTCTGATCATCTGTGAATGGGGTTGGCAGGAGGCCCTGTCCCACGAGACATCCAGAACCAACCCACACGGTCCTGGCCCCCGGGAGGAACTGGCGATGTGGTCATTTTTTGAGCAGAGAGACCAACGCGCTTCCCTTTTCTTTTCCAGGATCAAGAAAGAGTGGTGGGACCGGGTCCCCAGCCCGGCTCACAGCCCCCTCGTGGCGGGGGTCATCCGGGAGGCCCAGGTAGGCGTGGCCGGTGCGGTGCTGTGGTGCTCCTGGCAGGAACCAGCATTCCAGCCTCTGGGCGTTAGATGCTCACAGGTTTGGATGTGCACCTGAGCGTCAGGAAGGCCCCAGCACAGGCTGCTTCTGCAGGCCAGTGTGGTCATTGGGGGCCCTGCATCCCTCGGCCCTCTCCCCCTTCTCCCGGCTTTCAGAGCCACTTTCAGCCGTGGGCGGGTCCCTCCCTTGGGAGGAGATGGCCCCTGCGGTCACAGGCATGTCATCCCCTGGGGAGGTACCTACACCCGGGCAGGAGGCCAGGAGGCCAGGGAGAGGGCACTCGGCTCCTGTGTGTTCCTCTTTTTTTTTTTTTTTTTAATATATTTTATTGATTTTTTTACAGGGAGGAAGGGAGAGAGCTAGAGAGCTAGAAACATCGATGAGATAGAAACAATGACCAGCTGCTTCTTGTACACCCCCCACTGGGGATGTGCCCGCAACCAAGGTACATGCCCTTGACCTAAATCGAACCCGAGACCTTTCAGTCTGCAGACTGACGCTCTATCCACTGAGCCAAACCGGTTTCGGCCTGTGTGTTCCTCTTATGAGTGGGAAATTGCCACAAAGCACCAGCTAACCCCCTCCTTTCTCACTGGCCTGGGTTGTGGCCCATGCTTGTTCCTAACCCTTCACCTGCCAGGAGCGGGGATACCGGGGGGCCAGCCGGTGCCAGCCTGAGCGTGGCCGCCTGTGGTCTGCCTGAGCTCATGGGCTCTCTGCCCCTCGCCGGAGAGCAGCAGGGGCGGCTTCCAGGAGGGCAGGGCGGGCATCACGGCCCGAATGACGGAGCACCTGCTCCTGGACCTCCTCGGGGGCGCGGAGGGGGCTCCTGCCCGCCAGGCTGGGGGCAGTCCTGCCTTCTCCCTCCCTCGGCAGGTGCCAGTGCTCAGGTGCCTGGGGCTGCGTTGCCAGGTGAGGCGTCTCAGGAGGCCCCCCTGCAGGACAGGGAGCAGCCTTCCGACCCAGAGCGCCCCCCGGCCACCGGGACACAGAGCCCTGCTGGCCTGGCTGTCACCATCATCACCGACAACCCCGCGTACCGCAGCTTCAGCAGCTTGCTGCGCCCCCCCTCGGACCCGCAGCTGGCCGAGGACCAGGGAGACAGGGACCCCAGCGTCCTCCCTGCCCCCCGGCCCTCCGGGCCGCCCGCTGTGCTCCAGCCTGAGCCGGAGACCTGGGAGCAGGGCCTCCGGCAGAGCGTCCTCCGGCTCCGGGCAGCAGCCCCCTCGGCCCCCGGGGGCTACCGGCAGTTCACATCGGCGGTGCGGCAGGGCGGCGCCTGGGGCAGCCAGGCGGGCGGCCCTCCCGGGGAAGCCGGGTACAAGGCCTTCTCCAGCCTGCTGGCCAATGGGGCTGCATGCCCAGGGCCTCCTGGGGCTGAGGCCAGCAGCAGGGCAGGGGGGCTACAGGCCCTTCCAGGACCTCACTGCTGGCAGCCCTGGGGACACTGACCCTGTCCCCCGTGTTCACCTTTGGGCTGGACACGGGGCCACTGCCCGGCCCTCAGAACTCGCTTCTCCTCACTGGATCCCCGGAGCGCCCCGGTCTGGAGCCAGGGACACGAGGAAAGGACAGCCAGAAGCGCCAGCTCACCCTGGAGCAGGCCACAGACCCCTTCGGGGACGACCTGGGCAGCGGCATCGTCTACTCGGCCCTCACCTGCCACCTGTGCGGCCGCCTGAAGCAGTGCCATGGCCGGGAGGAGCCAGGCCAGGCCCACGGCGAGGCCCCCGCTGCTGTAGCTGCGGCTGTGGAGATGGCTCTGAGCCCGGGGAGCCCCCTGCCAGGTGGGGTTCTGCTGGAGGCCAGCCTCCCTCTGGCCTCCCTGGCACCCTTGGGTGTCTCAGAGGAGGGCAAGGCCCCCCTGTCCTTCCAGCCTGGCCCCAGCAATGCTCAGGGCTCAAGCCAGACCCCCCAGATAGTGGCCATGCTCTCGACGGGCCCACAGGCATGAGTGCGTCCTAGGTGTGTGCCCTCGTTGCTGTGTGTGCCTCAGCCCTGTCTGCGAACCCCTCTCCCACCCACCCCATCCCCCAAGCTGAGTACATCCAGGCTGGCGTGGCCGAGAGACTCGGAGAAGCCGTGTGAAGTGAGGGTGTCTGACCCCGGCTACGGAGGCCGGACCTGTTCTCACACTGAGGAGCTCAGCGGGTGCCGCGGCTGGGAAGGCGGGAGCGGGGCCCACAGAGCCTCCTGCAGGGACCGGGGGCTCCGGGCACCTTGGCTTGTGAGTGAGCTGTCAGCCACCTGACCGGTCCACCCTTCGCCAGCGCACTGCCCCTGCCACGCCGCCCACGGCCTGCTCACTCGGTTGCCCACATCTTGCCCGGTCCCGGGCCTCGCTGCTGTCACGTCACTGGACTGGACGCTGAGCTTAGACACTAACCAAGCAATGGGGAGCGCATCGGAGGCTTTGGGGCTGATGGGAACACCCGGGGCCTGGAGCATGGTGATGAGCCCAGAGGTGCTATCATTCAAAGGCTCCGTTAGGCTGACAAGGAGCAGAATCAGGCAGTGGAGGGCGCTCAGTCAAGCAGGGGAAATAGAAGTTCATGAAAAACGGCAGTTTCCACACAATAACAGTTTGTGGGATCCCGGGAATAAACACACCCAGCTGCCTTGGGGCCAGTCGGTGCCCTGCAGACACCGTGGCTGCAGCCACAGACCAGAGGGAGAGCTCCGCCCTGAGAGCCTGCTGAGCTGGGTGTTCAGATACCAACACCAGGCACGTTTCACCTGCCAGCCCGCCCGGACCTCCCGCTGAGTAACGTGTGTGTGTGTGTGTGTGTGTGTGTGTGTGTGTGTGTGTGAGAGAGAGATTGTTTAAACCTAATATTTGTATTTGCTGAGGAGGCTGGGACGGGAGGGGGTGGGGTTTTATAGAAGTAAAGGTTCTTTCTCTCTTTTTTTACTTATGAAACAAGCATGCTGCCACTGTGAGTACTTTATTTTTATTAACTCATTGACTCCACACAGGGACTCAAGTTTCCAGGAAGCCCCATGGGGAGCGGGCAGGGAGGCAGGGAGGGGCAGGAGGCAGTAGAGGAGGGAGTGTTATAAACAGCGCCAGAGGGGCCCCTGCTGCCTGATCCTGCCAGGAGCTTTGGAAAGCCATGCACCATGTAAGCCTAGAGGTGTCCCTGCAAAGTGGGGTGGGGGCTGGGGTGTTGGTCCGCCCACTCCCCTCTGCCACCGGTGGAGGCCACGGGCAGGGGCACTGGAAGCAACTCCACGCTTTGCCAAGGCTCACAGCTCGTTGGCAGGCCCACAGCTGACCCCGCGTGTCTGTCACCCAGGCTCTGCCGGTGATGGTTCTGCCCACCCAGGTGGGTGGCCTGAGGGACTGGGCCTCCGACGGGCAGGCAGGGAGTGTAAGGTCCTAGGTCTGTGACTGTGTCTGTCACACTTTCAATGGGAGGCTTCGCCGTTTGAGGTTCCTTCCTGCTCTGGCGTTCTACACAGTGCGCTAGAGGCTCATTGCCTTACATGCAGCCTGATGTTTGTCCAAGTGTCTCCTTTATTTTTTTGTTCATTGACTGAGGCTTCCTGACAGCTGCTGTCTGCTGGTATGCTGAGGCGTCATCAGCATCTTCCATCTCTGAATTGTGTCTCTTCTGTCTTCATGGCTGGAGTGCTTCTGTCTATTCCTCTCTGTTACAGGATTCCACATGGTCATTACGCCGGCCTGGTGGGCACTGGAAGGAGGCTGTGAGGCTGAGGACATGGGTTTAGATGTTACAGACCAGCCGGTACATTAAACAGCCACCTGTGGTGGTGAGTCCATGTGGGACAGAGCAGGGCTAGCAGGTCATGTTAGTCCACATACAACTCAGTTTTCTCAGCCTGGAGGGGGTACAGACCCAGAGAGACAGAGGGAGAGAGAAGAGGGACAGCCCACTGCACCGAATGTGACTTGAGGGGGGCGGGGTCAGAGAGTCCCGTGGGCCCAGCTCATCCCACCTCCCATCCCCCTAAGGAGCTGGAAGCAGGCGGCTGGTGCTGGCCCAGCGATGCTGGCTGCAGAGTTTCCCAGCGCCCTCCGGAGGCTGGACCTGAGGTGGCGAGGCCCAGGGGGGCTGGGCATGGCCGGGGTGTGGGTAGCAGGCCTGAGGAAGACCTTAGCTGGCCGCAGGAGGCCTCCAGAGCCATTGATTTTTGCCCTGCACACTTAATTTTACAGAGGTTTTTCCTAGGTGCATCTGCTTTATTTTTCATTTTTTAAACAAAGAACCTACTTTTTTCCCCTGGCTATTAAACTGGCACGTGCCAGCCTCCTCCGGTTCAGAGAAACCCTGAAGGTATAAATAGGAAAGTGAAAGCCACCGGAAGCCCCACGCCCCACCCTGGCACCTGGCGGCTGGTGGGCATCATATCTATCTGTTAGCTTCCTGTTGAATACATTTTCTGATGTTATTTTCCTACAAAAGCTATTAATTAAGAAGACATCAGGGTTTTCTGAGCCCCCACTGCAAGGGAGGCGTGACCTCACCTGCACCTCACAGCGGGGGAGGCCAAGGGTGGGACTTGCCCATGATGCACCCTGACTCCTAACCACCCTCCCCCACAGTCTTACACCCCTTTCCAGGGAGAACAAACACGGACACTCAGAGAAGCGAGGCTCTGCCTCATCCTGCCTCTGTCTGACCCTGCCTTTGCCAGGGGAGCTGTGTGACCACGGGCCAGGCGCTTGGCCTCTCTGGGCCTCCGTTTGGTCCCCAGATAAGAGAAGCACCTGCAGCTGCCGCGGTGGGTGAGGACAGATGTCACGATGGGCGAAGGCCAGGCGGTGCTGGTGCTCTTGTGATGAACCTGCCTGAGGCCCCTGGCAGCAGCAGGACAGCTCCAGGCTTCCTCAACACCCCACCTTTCCCACACATCACAGGCAGCTGGACAGTGGAGAGAGGCCATGTGGCTGGCTTGGCTGGAGGCCAGCTCCTTGGTCCCTGCTGCCCCCTGGTGGCCCACTCTGGACCCAGTGGTTCCAGTAGCTCCAGGTCCAGGTCCAGTTCCAGGGCTTGCCAAGCCCAGAAAACTAGTCCTGGGAGATCCCCCTAACCCCACCCCTCCACCCCAGCGCCTGGTGAAGGGCCTGGTGGACATACATTAGGAGCTCCTGGTGCTCCAAGGACAGGCTGTGTGAGGGGGCCAGCCAGGGGACCTCTCTGTGCTTGCTTCCTCATCTAAAATAGGAATAATAATAGTGCCGACATTGTTAATGCACGTAAGGCTCACAGTAGTGCCTGTCCACGTGTTGGCTGGCATTCTTCTCATCATTCTGAGTCGGTCTGTGGTAGTGAGGAGGCGAGGACATATGACATAGAGGAAATAACGGCATTCTCACGTTCACGTTACTCTGTCGCAGAGAGGACAGACGGGAGCGACGGAAACCCCAGACAAAGGCCCGACGGCGTCATCCCACCAACTCGTGTTCGCGTCCGTCCACGGGACTTCTAGGTGCTGTCCGTGTGCAGAGCCGGTGACTGTGTGTGCACAGAGGTCCAGAGAGAGAGACTTAGGCCAGAGACTTCCGGTCCCGGCTGCAGGCTGATACCTGACTCCAGCCGCAGAATGGCCTCCGGCTCAAACCCTGGACAGATAGATCCCTGGCCCACAGCGTGGACTCATTTGTGATCGTGGCTGTAGATTGGCCCAGGCACATGCTGACCCCGAGCCCTGGCCACAGACTGATCTTTGACCCCAGTCGTAGAGGGATCTCTGAGGCTGGCCACCAGCCCTCACTGACACCCCACCCCTCCAGGAACTGGCGTTTCCTGATTTGCAGCTGATGAATTCCCCTTGAGTTGGTCAGCATATCTGGTCTGTCTGTCCTGCCTCTCCACCATGGGGCCCCAGGGCAAGCTGACAGTTCTCCTTTTTAACCAAAGAGAGCAGCGTTAGAAGGCCCCTTGGCGAACTTCCTTCTGCTGTGGGGGTGATGCCTGGTGCCTTGGCAGCCATCTTGTGACCACGAGGGGAAGAGATGGAGATGAGAGACAGCGCTCCGAGCCTGGCACAGGGGAGAGGAGAAGGGCCTGCACACCCCTGATCCCTGCATCACGGGACCAAACCAACCTTGGGGTTCTGACAGAGACCGTGAGCCTGCTCCTCTGTTTTGTTTGCTTAAAACCACTGAGGTGGTGCTTCTGCAGCCATAGAGCAACCTTAAAGATGGCGGCCGGTGGCATAACGGCCTCCAAAGACAGGCCTGTCCTAATGCCCGAAGCTGTGAACATGTGGAATCAAGACTGCCAATCGGCTGACCTGGAGGGTTATCTGGACGGGCCCCACGGAATCAGGAGGGTGCTTCTGAGTGAAAGAGGAGGTCGGAGAGTTTGAGTGAGACAGAGACTGAAAATCTATGCTGCTGTCAGGGAAGATGGGAAACAAGCAGGAGCCACAGAAACTGGAAAAGTCTGGGCCAGGTTCTGCCTCGGAGTCTCCAGAAGGAATGCAGTCCTGGGGCACCTTGACTTTGGGCTCAGTGAGCCCACGTTCCGACCTCTTTCCCCTCGAATTGTAGGATAATACACTTTCATGTTTCAAGCCACCGGATTTGCAGCGATCTGTTTCAGCAGCAACCGGAGATCCTTCCGTGCACCTGACTTCCGGCTCTAGACACCCAGCCTGCTTTTCCTCAAGCCCTGTCCCTGCACCCTCTCCCGCTCCCTCACTGTTGGCCTCCAGTCACCAGTTCCAGAGGACTCTGTCTGCCAGTCCTCGCTCTTCGGCCTCCACCGTCCCTTAGAGCGAATGCGGGGCTCCCGACCCCATGGGCGGTCCCATGGGTGGCCCCATGGGTGGCCCCAGCACAGTGGCTTGTGGACGCTGAAGCTTCAGGCCCCTGACTTGAAATGCTCAATGATTTTACTTGTGCATCTGTGTTTGTAAGGAAAGCCCGACTGGACAGGGAGCATGCAGCAAGGATCCCACGTGGCCCCACCTCCACCACTCGCCTGCTTCCCTGGACAGGCTCTTGGCCACCTGCTCTTCCACTCGTTGGCATCCTGGACACCCGTCAACCTCCCCCTGTCCACATCTGCCCAGCAGCTACACTGCCTTCTGCTGGGGAGGGCGGCCAGGCTCAGGCAGGGGGAGGGTCGATGCCACTGCTCACCCCCCGAGCTGCGTGGTGGCTGGTGCCATCCTGCTGCCGGGTGTCTGCTGCATGGCCAGAGGCCACAGTTCAGCCAAGTCAGCAAGTCAGACCTGCTGCCCACGCCTGATACGGCAGCAGGAGCCACCGGCTTGGGTTCTTAGTACGGTTAGTACCCTAGTACCCTTTGAACAAAAAGGCCTTGTACTGAGACCCTCAGATTACGTAGCCCTTACTGCCACAGGGTCACCCCTCTGCAAAGCTGACCTGCCACTCCCTCTGGACCCCAAGCACATCACCCCTGTGTTTCTGCTTCTTCCTTCTGCCGGCTTCTTCCCAGTGCTGTCAGTCCTCCTATTTGCAAACAGCCAAAGGTTCCCTCCACCACACTTCCTCCTCTCCCGCTCCCTCTCTCTGCCCAGACAGTCTCCAAAGCTGTCTCCCTGTCCCTGCTTCCTCCCCGCACACCCACTCCTCAGCCCTGGGGCAGCAGCTGCCCTCACTTCTGCCACGAAACTGCTGCCGCTCTTGCCACCGCCAGGGCAGGAGGTCTGCTTCTGTCCGCGTCTTCCCGCAGCACGACCTCCCCCTCCAGGGACAGGAGTTCAGGAGACACCAGCTGCACCTCTGCCCTCGCTCTGCGGCTGCTGCTGGCTGCTTCCTTCTGCTCAGCTCACCTCTCAGGGTCTCCTCGGCCTTCCCTTAAACATCGGGGCCATCTCAGGCCACACACACTCACACACACACACACACACACACACACAAACACACACACACACACTCATACACACACACACTCACACACACTCTCACACACTCACACACACTCACACGCACACGCACACACATGCACTCACACACGCACACACACACGTGCACACACTCCATGGGTAATCTCTTCTGTTTCCATAAGGTTAACTACAACCTTTACTGAAACTTTCAGAGCTTCATGGGGCAGGACTGTGGCACCCAGCACCCAGCTCCCAGCACCCAGCTCCCAGCACGGCGGCCGGCACATGGAGTGTGCTCAATAATCACTTGTTGAATGAACGAATGGTGTCTTCTAAACAGATCTGCCAGCCCAGATCTCTGCCCCGAACTTCAGACCCACATACCCATCTGTGTCCGCATCTCCCCCCGGACATTTCACGTCCTATCCGTGCACATCATGTCCGATGTGACATATGTGCTGAGAGAGTGTGCATGTTACTAAGTACTTTCTTTCCTATCAGGTCCCCCCCCCCCCCCCGCTAGCAGGTGGACTCCTTGGGCACAGGGGTCTTGGGTGGTTGGCTCAGTGCTGTATCCCAGGGCTTAGAACAGTGCGGGGCATACAGAAGGTGCTCAGTAAGTACCTTCTGAACAAATCAATGGCTCTCCACATGGATGGTCCCCATCTCAGAATCAGTACACCCAGAACTGAGCCCTCCATGCCCTCCCACACCTCCTCCTCCAGGCACTGGTCTCATTGTTAAACCTCCAGAGCAGGCATCTCCCAGCCTGCCTGCTCCTCCCACCCCTCCCCTTCCAAGGAGATTCCGGAGCCTGGAGTCTGTCCCTAGGACTCCTTCCCTCCAGCAGCTCTGTTTGCACAGTCAGCTCCTCATTGGACCACCTAGAATTCGGCCAATAGCGACCTTCTTCTCAGCATCCCCCCCACCAGGACCAGAGCTGTTTTCTAATCCTGTTATTTCTGCTCACACAGCCTCCTGGCTCCCTTTAGCCAAGTGTGGGACACAGGCCGCTGGGGTAACCCAGTGAGGGACACACCCCTGGGCTCCCTGGGGTGACTTCAGGTGGCATGTGGGTGTGATGTCTAAGCCATTACACCGAGAAAGTGATTCCTTTTTCAATTCTCCTTCTCCCCTTCTGACTACCTTCCCCCGGCCACACCACACGGAGCTAGAACTGAATCACTCACTTCTGGGTTTGCTGTGTTTGTTTACAGTTCCCTTCTACTTGTGATGAAGAATCCTGGTGTTGCCGAAACCGGTTTGGCTCAGTGGATAGAGCGTCCGCCTGCGGACTGAGTGGTTCCGGGTGCGATTCCGGTCAGGGGCATGTGCCTTGGTTGCGGGCGCATCCCCAGTAGGGGGTGTGCAGGAGGCAACTGG